>CM054153.1:35555335-35578053 GCA_028751875.1 Rapana venosa
AAAAATTTTAAAAAAGCACACTGAAAACCTCAGCCATCCCATACTAAAACTTCTTTAGCTAGGCACCCTTTTTGTCAGAGGCTTCTGTATTGGCCCCCTTTGGGGTCAACCTTTCATTCGATTTCCAAATAATTAATACCCTTCCAAACACCTAGGGATGGCTTTCATCACAATGTAAGAAGACAACAAACAAATCAATCAAAAAAAAGTTCATTACAACACCCCCACACCACACACCCCAACACACACACACACACACACCACACAACTGACTTTAAACAAGCAAAGAAATGACAAGCAAGCATTTTTTTTAAATTTTAAAACAAAAAAAATCTTACTTAATACATCAAAATGAAATAATTAAAAAAGGACATTAGAAAAAACCGAAATAACCACAAATAAACACTTGAAAATTAGAAAAGAAAAATCACCCAAAAAATCAACCCAGTACCTATTAATCGATTTTTTTTTTCTAAAGACCATTAAGATGGCTCGAAACCAAATAAACGATCCGAAATTAACCAGTTAAAACTTCGAGCGAATAAAGTGACAACCGCTAACCGGGTGTAGCCACAGGTCCTTTTGTCTGCCAGGGCGCCTAACATGAAAAACATAAAACAAAGATAGTGGTGCCGAAAATGCAGGCGTCTGCAGCACACAGGCCCCTCGCGAGGCATACCTAAAAAAAAAAAAATCGTAAAAAAAAAATAAATAAAAAAATCCCTTTTCCCCTGGCTTGCCCGGGTTTGGGGGGTTGGGTTTGGGAGGGTTGGTTGTTTTTTTTTGTTTTTACTTGTTGTGTGAAACAAATTTTAGCAATGGGTGTGAGAGAGAGAAAAATGATAATGACAAATTCTTTTTATTCGGGGTTAATGAAAAATATCAGTGCTTTTTTAGATCCATTTCCCCCCCCTTGGGAATTTAGATAATAAAAGAAGAAAAGGAGAGAAGGGAAAACAAATTGAACAAATCATATACTTTATCATTGTAAAATATTATCATCACAACATCATCATCATCACAAAAAATATAAAATAATTATTCTTATTATGTTGTTGTTGATTAACATTTTTATCATACCAATATTATCATATTGTTATTGTTTTCTTATTATTATTATTCACGTCTCGTTGTTGTTTTTGTTGTTTTGTTTTTTTTTGTTGTTGTTGTTGTTTTTTTATTATTATTATTATTATTATTATTATTATTTTATTATTATTATTAATGTTGTTGTTTTATTCCCTCCCCACCATCTCATTATCATTTTTTTAAAAATACATCCCGTTAAAGCAGTCGGAAGGTGTGCCCGTACTTTTTGAAGATTTTTACGGATGTGATAGAATTATATAAAAATGGAGACAGTAAAAAACTTTTTTATTAAAATCATTTTTTAAAAAATGTTAAATTATGAATTTTGTAAGGGTTACCTGCAATATTTTTCTCTACTCAAAAATTTTACGATATAAATTGTAGTAGTATGTATGTAATGTATGTATGTATTTTGTATGTTGTATGTAGAAATATGTATGTTGTATCATTCCATTCCAAGCCGTTGTGCACATGTTTCTAAAGTTCTGACATTTTCTGACTCCGTTGAGGAAAACTACTTATCAAAAAGTGAGGGGTTTTTAAGGGGGTTTCCCCATTTTTTCTGAGCCAATCTTTTTTGCCCCCAATATTGACACAAGCTTTTTAAAATGCATTCATTCGTATGTTCCACGGGGCAACATTTACTTACGGGAGATTAAAGGGCATTTCCCTTCTGGTTAAGATCCCCTAACCCCAATACTTTTTTTCTCAATAAGCAGAAGTGTCATTAAAAACCCATACATAACAACAATAAAAAAAAAAATTTTCCCACAAAAAAAAATAAAAACCCAAATTTTAAAAGGGTTTCCATATACGAGCAAAGGGTGGTTTTGAGAGTCAGGGTTTTTAAAATGTACTCATTGTAATCAAATATGCTTTCCCCCCCCACAGTGACCTCCCCGGGGTTTACCCCAAAGGTTGACCAAGGGTTATACAAAAAAAAAAACACTACAGTTGATTTTTAAACCCGTATTGATTGTATATAATACACGTTTGAATCCGAGATTTAAAAAATTCAAAGACCCGTGTTGGTCGGGGGCCCATAAACAACAAGATGGACTGGGGCCTTTCCTTTTTTTCATAGCTTTACCATGCACCCAATCCACGTCCCGGGAACCAAGCGTTGGTGGTGGCAGAGTTGGGCAGACGACGGTTGCAGGAGGTGGTGGGGGTACTGCAGCCCTTCCTCTGCTTTTAAAAACCTAAATTCTGCTGTAATGATGCGCTCTTGAAGAACGTGATCAGGGCCCTCTGCTTCTGAACGGTGAGTCAGCCCTTGACTCTGAGAGAGGAAAAGGGTGGGGAGGGGGGAGAGGGGGGGGTTTTAGGGGGAAAGAGGGGGGAATGAAACCCAAAAAAAACGTGGGTTGGGGAAGAAAAAAAGGGGAAGGGGGGAGGGATCGAACACTTCATTCCGCTTTCCCCCCCCTAAAAACCCAAAAAATCACAAAAAACCCTTAAAACCCCCACTTCATTATGAAAACCCTTTTTTTTTTTAAAAAAAGCAAACACACCAAACCACCACCCCCCTGCCCCCCCCACCCCTGACCCCCCCCCCCTCCCCCTCCCACCCCCCCCGGGGGGAATTACAGAAGGAAAACAAGAACTGAAAAAAAAGGAAAAAGGAAAAAGGAAAAAAACAGAGTGAAGAACGAAAAAAATCACCAAGGGGAATTTTCCCAGTCGGGGAAACCGACTTTAGAAAAGAAGGAAAGGAATTCAGTAGACTTGATACCACTTTTCAGTCACAACGTTTTCCCCTGCGTCAAATGGGGCTGCCTTTCCCGGGAAGAGAGCGTCGCCACAAGAGCGCGCCCCCCATTTTTTTTAAAAAATTTTCCCTTTTTTTATTTGTTTTCCCCTCTCAGAGTGGCTTTTTCTCAGAATTTTCCAGGGGCAACTCTCTCGACGCCTTGTTTTCTGAACACAACAAAAGCAAAAGCAAAAAAACAACAAAAAACAAACCCAAACTAAATTCATTTACAAAAAACTAAGAGATATTAATTGGAAAAAGCAGCGTGGGCAAGAATGTTTGACGCTGCTCTCCCTCTTTTTCCTCTCCCTCATCTTCTCCCTTTTCTTCCCCTCATCTCTCTCTCTTTTTCCTCCTCTCCCTCTCTCTCTTCCCCCTCTCTCTTTCCCCTTCTCTTCTCCCCTCTCCTTTTTTTATCTCTTTCTCTCTTCCCCCCTCTCCCCCTCTCCTCCCCCTCTCTCTCTCCATCCTCCCCCTATCGTTTGGCTGTATTCGTGCGTTTTTTGTGTGGGTGTGTGTGTGTGTGTGTGTGTATTCTTAACTCTATGTGTTGTTTTCGTGTGTGTATGCTGTATTTTTGTGGGGCAGTGGTGTGTGAGTCTTACGTCGTTGTGTATGTCGTATGAGTTGGGTATGTCATATGTCTGTGGGTTGTCTGTAGTCTGTGATCTGTGTGATGTAGTCGCATGTCTGTAGCGTGTTATGTCTGTAGCTTGTGTTGTGTCGTATGCTGATGTTGTGTGTATGTTGGTTTTTTTGGTTTGTGTGCTCATGTCTGTTTGAAAGTCTTAATTTTTGTGGTTTTTATGTCTGTGTGTCTGTGTGTTGTGTCTGTTTTTCTGTGGGTTTTGTCGGTATGTCTGTGTGGTGTCTATTGTTGTGTGTGTGTGTGTGTCTGTTACTATCTGCCTACTTGCTTACCTTTTTTGGGGTGTTGCTGTTTTTGTTTCCTTTTTTCCCCTATTTTTTCTCTCTCTGTTATTTCTTCGCTCCTTTCTCTCTACGTCTCCGTATTTTATTTGTTTTTCTCCTGTGAAGTCGTACACGAGAAAGTGCTTGTGTTTTATGTGTGTGGTGTTTGTGTGTGTGTGTGTGTGTGTGTGTGTGTGTGTGTGTGTGTGTGTGTGTGTGTGTGGGGGTGTGGTGTGTGTGGTGTGTGTGTGTGAGATTCAGATTCAGACCGATTCAGAATTTTTTTGTCTTTTAAGTCATGTAGACGTATTTCACACAACAAAAAACATCAATTATAATTATTATCTTTTTTGGGCTAAAAGTGATGTACACTAAAAACATGTTGCATTCTACTTCTCTTTTTCTCTTTTTCCAAAAAACACTCATACACATATCTGATGATATCTGCTTGATACATATCAACTGTGATTATGTCACTTAATTTATGTGCACAGTTTTTGCGTTCTTTGTCTTTCGTTTTGATTTTAATAAATTATTTCTGAGTTCATATAAAATACATTCATCGAGTAAATGAAATTCATCTTCTATTTTGTTACATATCTATATTTTCTGTCCCCTCTGGATATATTTTGGTGCCTCCCTTTCCTATCATTAAATTGTGAAGCTTGTGCGAATTTTACAATACGTCTTCTTAGGGGGTTGGTTTTCTATAGTTTATTGAATATGGTTCCAGTCTGTATTCTTTGGTAGCATAATCATAAAGTTTTAGTTTTGCAAACTCTTTCTTCTGGTAGATTCCAAAATGTTTTAAACATGTCCCAAACTTTCTTCTAACAACATAACAGTGGTTTGTGTGTGGGGGTGTGTGTGTGGGGTGTGTGTGTGTGTGTGTGTGTGTGTGTGTGTGGTGTGTGTGTGTGTGGTGTGTTGTTGGGTGTTGTGTGTGTGTGCCAAGCGTATATATATATAAAATATATGTGTGTGTGTGTGTGTGTGTGTGCGTGTGTGTGCTCTCTGGGGTGTGCGTGCTTGCGTATGTGCGTGCGTGCGTGCGTGTGCGCGTGTGTGTGGTGCGTGCGTGCGTGTATGTTTGGTTTGTGTGTATCTGTCTGACCGTCAGTCAGTCAGTCAGTCTGCCCTGTCTGTGGTCTGTCTGTCCCCTGTCTGTCAGCAGACCCATGTCAGCAATCACGCAGTATATCGATGTAAGGCTGTAGAACAGCCGGCTTTAATGATCTTCGCCTGACGGAGAATCCTCTTCTCTTCTCAGTGTGCTCATCTCCTTCCAACAGAACAGCAGCCCTTGGAATGTTGACACATCTTTTTCTCTCTTTTTTTCTAATCGCTTCTCTCCATCCAGACAGCGCGAAAGATAAAAGAAAGGAGAAAGAAGAAACAAACGATCTGTAGGGACAATTGGGACAAAGAACAAGAAAGGGAAGAAGCAGAGAAAGATATTTAATTTGTTATTATTGCTTTGGGGGGATATGGGGAAGAAAAAAAAAGAAGAAGAAGAAGAAGAAGAAGAAGAAGAAGAAAGAAGGAGGAAGGGGGGAAAGAGGAGGAGGAGGAGGGGGAGGGAGACAAACAGACAGACAGATAGACATGCGGGAAGACAGACAGACAGACAGACAGGACAGACAGACAGAAAGAGAAGAAATTATGTGTGTGTGTGTGCGTGCGTGCGTGTTTGTTTTTGTATGTGCGTGCGTGCGCGGGCACAAGTGTATGTTTGCATATATATACGAGTGATATATAAAACCTTTTTTTTTAACTAATGAAAAGATAAAAGGATAATGAAACCAGGTTGTGCCAAAAATAAGAGAAAAAAAGACCCACACGCTACAGACACACAAAACTAAGGAAAGAGCTCAGCTGAAGTAAACCCCTGAAATGAAGTAGACAGCCTTCATTGCAGCGAAAGCAGTCAAACACCTTTTTGTCTTCGGAAAAACATCTCGCGCACATCTCTTGCCCCTACCTAGTGCTGTGTTTTCTTCTTTCTCTTCTTCTTCTTCTTCTTCTTCTTCTTCTTCTTCTTCTTCTTCTTCTTCTTCTTCTTCTTCTTCTTCTCTTCTTCCCCTCTTCTTCTTCTTTTCTTCTTCTTTTTCCCCTCCTTCTTCTCTTCTTCTTCTTCCCCTCCTTCTTCTTCTCTTTTCTTCCTTCTTCTTCAATCATGATCTCATGGTGCCTGCCATACGAGTATTCCTTGTTTTTAATAGGTAACAATGAGAATGGTGTGTGTGTGTGTGTTTTGTGTGTGTGTGTGTTGTGTTGTTTGTGTGTTGTGTGTTTGTGTGCATGTGTGTGTGTGTGCATTTTTGTGTGTGTGTTTGTTGTGTTTTTGTTGTGCATTGTGTGTGTGATGTGTTTTTGCTTGTGTGAGTCTGTGTGTGTGTGAGTGTGTGAAAACGCATAAAATAGGTGTTCATACTAAACAGAAAAGACAATTGAAACAGACAGACAGAGACAAAGGATAGAGAGACAGAGACAAAGACAGGGACAGACAGGGCAGAGAGAGGAGAAAGGAGACAAAAAAGACAGACATTTACAGAGAAACAGACAGACAGGGTGAGACAGACGGACAGGATAGCAGACAGGCAACAGAGAGAGAACAAGGTCGTGATTATTTTTATCAGCAATTCATCGCAGTCAACATCGCGAGCAGCAAGTTAGCAGCACCAGCGTTATCATTTCATCGTTTAGTTGTCGTTTTTCATCAAACATCACACCACCACCACCAACCTCCACCACACCACCAATACGTACGAACCTCCACTTCCTCTGACATAGGAACAGAGAACTCACTCAAGTTATAGTATGCCTTTGTTAATGGCCGGCGTAGACAAAGTCATGAAGATGCTGCTGGTCCCAGAAAATTTAAAACGGAGTCTTGGAGAAGCGTCAACGACAGACCTGGCAAGAACGGGAGAGTATGGGAAAAAATAATGATAAGGCTGACAGGATTTTTTTTTCTTGTTGATTTCTTCTTCTTTGTCTTTGTGCAGTGTGAACAGATAAATGACAGGCTGATGCTTTTCGTTTCTTTCCCTTGTGAAGCAGCGAGGGAAGCGTTCTGTTGTGAAGGATAAATGGCTGAATGACAGGGCGCTACCAGATGTATAGCTCAGTGTGCCATCAATGAATGTGTCGAGCTGCCATGTCCATGAAGTAATCAATGGCATGATGCCTAAGCATCAAGCTGTCTTTCACAGGAGAACAGAAGTGTGTCATTTTAAAGTCTAGAAATGTGTTGTTTTAAAGTCTAAAAATGTGTCATTTTAAAGAGTAGAAATGTGTTTTTTAGAGAATTGGAAAGTGTCATTTTAAAGAATAGTAATGTGTCATTTTAAAGACTATGAATATATCATCTCAAAGAATAGTAATGTGTATAGAAATGTGTTGTTTTAGAGAATTGGAAAGTGTCATTTAAAGAATAGTAATGTGTCATTTTAAAGACTATGAATATATCATCTCAAAGAATATGAATGCGTCATTTTAAAGTATAGAAATGTGTTGTTTTAGAGAATTGGAAAGTGTCATTTTAAAGAATAGTAATGTGTCATTTAAAGACTATGAATATATCATCTCAAAGAATATGAATGTGCCATTTTAAAGAATATAAATCTGCCATTCTAAAGAATGGAAATATATCGTTATAAATAATAGAAATAATACATTATAAAGAGCGGGGATGTGTCATTTCACAGCCCACAAATGCGCCAAGATAAAATGTCATGGCACTACAAGGTAAACTGTCTCGGTAACCGAGAGAAACTGTCACGACACCAGAAGATAACTGTCATGATACCATAAGATAAATATGGCGCGACACCAGAATATAATTGTCACATGACACCAGAAGATGAATGTGACATGAGAAATATCTGAAGATAAACAGTCATAGTGCCAAAAAGATCATTTTCATGGCATCAGAAAATAAACATGCCGGAGTACCAAAAATAATTGTGTCAATATACCTGGAAAAAGAATCCAACCAGAAGACAATTGTGTTACAGTACCGTAAAATAAATGTATCATGGTGCCAGAAGATAAACTGTCACAATATGAGGACGTTCGTATATCATTAAAGAGTGTCATGTAAACGTGTCATGCTGAGGGAAGATAAACACCAGGAGAGATGATTGACGTGTTCATAATGTGTGCCAGTCACAAGGTTTATCAGTCACAAACCCATTAGTAACTAACACGTTTATCATGAGGGCTAGTAACTAGGTTTACCAAAGTCACAATGCCATTAGTAGTCAATGTGTTTATCGAGTGTGCCAGTCACAAGGTTCATTAAAGTCACAATGCCATTAAAACACAGTCACGGCTGTCAGGAATTGTCCATCATCCACATTTCTTGGCCTTTGTTTACAGCTCTGTCCCACGCTGTTATTGGATTCCTTTATGAAAAACCCATATAAACAAACAAAGGCGTACACAAATATACAGGCAAACAGACAAGTTTGTCATCAGTATCGCGAACATTTATTAAAGCAAACAAACAAACACAAACCTTAATTTGCTTATTTAAATGACCCGGGAGGAGTGGAGGGGGGGGGGGGGGGTGATAACTGAGCGGTTAGAGCGTGAAGCGGGTGCCCTGACGTTCCATGTTCGAACCTCCACCAAGACACCCGTTCAAAGGGATTTCTCCCCGAGATTTATCATCAGTACTGACTCCACTCCCCTAAGTCCTTCAGGTCAGAATATAAACAGAGGCCCCGTGTTCGATCGAACTTGTAACATCTTGTGCACGAGTTAAAACCAGTTCCACGTTTCGGAAGAGCAGGGCATTGTGTGATGGTTAGGAAAGGGAAATTTAAAAGACAAAACACATGCTGCAGGTGCTATATGTGGACACCATTCCCTAAGTCGAAATGCAACTCCCTTAATGGTGGGCAAACATGCATTTGGTAGCCACACCACCAACTGCATGACCCAGTGTGCAGTGAAATGCTGTGTGTAGTGACATCACGACCCTAGGCCGCATACACAACTAACAGATGGATCCTCAGCATACATGCAAGTTTTTGATTGTGCGTTCACACAGTGGACTTTGAACTCCAGAGGGAAATCTGAAACTTCTTTTTCGTAGAACGCTCAGACAGCAACTATTGTCTGTTATTTGAGCGAAGATGCGTCACGCTGCCGTGAAGCGCCTGACAAGTCAGGCTCAGCGCATCCGACTTCGGCACAAGAGAGAATTGTTATCTTTTAAGTCTTTCTGGAAAAAAGGCAGGAGCATGGACCAAGAGGAAGAAAATACGCAAGGAGGAGGTGACAGGAAGAAAAGGAACAAGGCAGAAACAAAGAGAGGGATAGAAATGAGGAAAATTATAGCACAGAATTTCCAGAATGTGGGGATGCTATTTATACTGATAGCTCCCCGGCATCCCCAGGGGGAAAATCTTAAACAAAGCTCAGTGGTCAGAGCATTCGTTCTCCGCAAACTAGGGTTCAGCAGCTTGAGAGTGGTTACCAAGTGCATGGGTAACCATTTGCACGCCCTGGCTTCAGTACAGTCCCCCAGTTCACCCAGCTGTAAATGGGTACCTGCCCTCTTTAGGGACCGAGAAGGTACAGCAGCTAGGAAGAGGAGATGTGCGCCCTCAGCATTCTGACCCCTCAAGAAGCTGAGGTCTCTGACACCTGTGACTCCTCAACAACCGCATAGGTTAGGAGAATACCTTTCTCTTTCCTCACAGGCTGGACTCCAGCGGGAAATCGATATCAAGCAGACGGCAGATAGCACAGGTGACTGACAAGAGACACATCTCTGCAGGTCACGTGTCCAATGCTCCCTCCATTCAACCGTGGACTTTTCCGCCCCATGTGACACAGACCCCAGTTTGCCGTGTACCCGATTCTTCTCCTACGCTGTTGAGGGGGGTTGTGGTGTGTGACGTGTGCCGTTTAGGGCCTCATGCATTGGTGATGCTTCTTGTCCGCGAAGCGTCTGTTGACTGCTGCTGATTCTGGGATCAATTGGAAGGCGCAGGTTAGAGAGACAGGTGTGTGTGTGTGTGTGTGTGTGTGTGTGTGTGTTGTGTGTGTGGTGTGTGTGTGTGTGTGTGTGTGTGTGTGTGTGGTGTGCCCACCTGCACATCTTGAATTCATACAGTCATAACTATCAAAATGGCTGTCAAATGCAAAGTACATGCCACAGTCGTTTATTTTTTATGATAACAAGCTCTGCAGTAAAACATGTATAAAATTCTGTCTGTGTTATTCTTCACGTATTTTTAGTACTGTTTTTAGGGTGTAAAATGCAAATTTAACCTATGAAATGAATAGGCATTAGAGACATTTTATTTTATGAATATGGTCATATCGCCATATTAGGTAGATTTCAAAAAGCAAGAGAAGGGATTAGGAAAGCAGAACGTAAGCAATGGAGAGAGAGAGAGAGAGAGAGAGAGAGAGGAGAGAGAGAGAGAGAGAGAGAGAGAGAGAGAGACATACATACATACAGACAGACAGACAGACAGAGACAGAGAGAGACAGAGAGACAGAGAACCCGCCTTGAAATAATCATGTTTTTCATACACTGGCAAAATCTGGAGAAAACCACTGTTGAAGAACGTTAAAGTAATGTAATAACTTTTTGTCAGCTATATATATATTATGTATGTATGTAATTGTGAATCATATATCAGAGACTGTCTAAACAATAACTACCTATCATTTAGCTAGTTGATACCATTCATAGGCATTCTGTCAGAATACGTTCTTCCACGAAGAACATCAAACATCGAACATTAAAGGAGCTTCATTATCTTCATTCTACACAATAACTAGTTCAAACCAACGGATCATTGTTGTTGGGGTTTTTTCCTCTTTCATTTTCTCCCTCTTATCCATCATTGTTATCACGTGAATTATTCAGTAAGCAGTCTATTGTCCATCTGAAAGAGCAATAATTCACCTCCGTACACCATTGTCTATCGGACGCCTTGGAAACATTCATTTCGCAAGGCAAATATTGAAATGCATTGGTCAGATCAAAAGAAAGGTTTCAAGCAATTGATTATTTCGGGGTAACATAATAGTTCATATAAAAACCTTCCAGTTTTGGATCAATGTCTAGTTTCTAAACTAATGCTCAACGGGAAATCAACTGAAAGCTGCTGGTGAAAAATTGATGTCATGTGCCTTGAAAGATGAGAGCCTCGAAACTGATAGACCTTGGAACACACACACACAGACACACATATGCACGCACGCACGCACGCGCGCACGCACGCACACACATAGTGTTTCAATATAGTTCTTTTAAAATTATAGTCAAGTTGTAGCATTCTTTAAAAGTTTTGAGCTGGAGTTTTCATCTGTGAAAACCTACCCTTAAACTTAAAGTTGTTTTGTCTCGAAATGTTGAGCACTTGCTGTAATATTTCCCCCAAAGCTCTCAGTGTTGTTTGTACAGAGAAAGATTGATCTTCCACACTAAAGGATGCAGAGGGCCTATCCACCCGAATTTGTATACCACTATAAGTCACGGCAGATTTCTCTGCGTGAAACTCGGTCTCCTCTCCCCGGGGAGAGCGCGTCGCCACAAAAGCAGCGCCACCCATTATTTTCTTTTTCTTTTCCTGTCTGCATGCTTTTTTGTTACCATACCAGAATGGCTTTTTAATGCAGAATTTTTTCCAGGGACAATTCTCTTGTTGCCATGGGTTCTTTTACGTGCGTTAAATGCGTGTTGCACATGGGACCTTGGTTTATCGTCTCATACCCAGACAACCACTCACGATCTAGTGGACGGGGGAGAGTTTCAGGCACAAACAGGAAACAAACCTCAGACTTTTGCTTTCTAGGCAGGCGTGTTACCTCTAGACCAGCGATTCACAAGTTCAGAAAATGTACCCTTTTTGCCAGTCAAGGGATAAATGCCAATGACAAAGCTGTTTTAACAAGGGTCCAGCCTCCATATCATGCATACCTATCTAAACAAATCTTCCAAACACTTATTGAGGAGATTGTCCAGAAAGATTAAAAGATAGTGCAGGACTAAAGACATACGATCCCTGCACAGTGACATGAAGCTATCAGCATTGCCCTGATGCTGCCGAAGAAAACATGTCGACACTACTGCTCAACCCTGTAGCAACTTTCAACCCAAGCGTTCTGAAAATGGGTAATCAAACTTGACGGTACCAGATTCAGAAATCCAGACCATTCAAGCGTACCTCCCTGGACAATGAAATCTCAAACTGCACAGCCCAATTTTAACCCTTTGGGTTTCCCGACCAAAACATTATACCCCAACAAAGAAAGAAACCCCCTTTTCCATAGCACACAGGTCTACTCCTTGTTATTGGCGCCCCTTAAGCGGGTAAAAAGGGTTGCCATACAATCTGTCTGTTTAAGGTTTTTGGGTCATACTGAATAAATTTCTGTCCATTACCCCACTGGGATGTTTCCAAACATCCTCTTCTTTAGTTTTCTGAGGGATACATGGGTCCAGAGGCTTTCCACCCTGGAGTTCCTCCCCAAAAAAATTCATTGGGGAATTTCAGGCACGTGGAAAACCATTTCGGTTCCCTCCAGACTCTTATCCATCCAACGCCAACAATTGTTTAACCCGGGAGATATTTTCAAACCCTTCAGATTTTCATCATAAAAAGAGACAAACAGACAGACAGAGGCAGAGTAATAAATGTAGTTTTTACAGTTCCAGTACGTAGGTTTTTACATCATCCAATTTTTATGGTGTCCACTTGATGTCTTTGCTCTCGTCTTGTTTTTTCTCTTCTTTTTTCCTTCGTCAAACGCTCAGAGAGCAACTACTGCTGTCTGTCATATAAGCGAAAATGCGATGCGCTGCCGTTAAGTGCCTGATAAGTCAGGCCTCTCGCATCCGACTTTGGCATGGGAGAGAATTGTTCTTTAAAGTTTTTTCTGCAAAAGGGCAGGAGTATTTAAAAAAGAAATGGACAAGCAGGTTACAGAAAGAAAAAGGACAAGGCAGAAAAAAAGAGAGGGATAGCAAAAAGGGAATTCCTAGCACATGTTTCCAGTTTTGTTCGTTTGAAGTTGTTGTATTATAGTCCCAACGGAGTTATCCGATTCAGGGGCTGTGGTCGCAAGTCAACCCACTTGGGCACCGAGGGCCACGCCCAAAACAGTGCAATTCTTGAAGCAACTGCGCCAGGCCCACACAAGCACGAAAGCTGATTTTAGGATGAGATTTATCAGTACTTACAGGGCATTAGCTTTCCTGTGGAGTTAACATTAGTGCCGACTCCACTCTCCCAAAAGTCCTTCGGATGAGACTTTAAACCAGGTCCCATGTACGAACGCATGCAGAACATCTTGAGCACACCGTAAAACCCTTTCTACCTTTAGGAAGAATAGGCCATTGCGTGCCGGTATGAACGGCTGACAAATCTAATTTATTAAATGCATGCACGGTGGTGTTATGTTTAGACATCATCCCTGAAGTCAGACTGCGGGTACTTTAATAATTAGCCAATTGTCGCGTACGCAAAATCTCACCGTTGACGAACTGTGGAGCTGTATCCGAGGAACAAATAAAAAGGTTTTAGATAAGGTTAATGAGAAGAGAAAGGAAAAAATAATGGGTGGCGCTGCTCTTGTGGCGACGCGCTCTCCTGGGGAAGAGCAGCCCTAATTTCACGCAGAGCAATCTGCCGTGGCTTAAAGTGGTATAAATGAAATAAACGAGAACTAACTAAAATAAAGGACAATTCCAGAAATATCACTCTTTGGACCATGCTGTGGATACCAATGTAATACATGTTGTGTTTGATTGTACCCGTCATTTCAGGGCAACAGTATCATTCTCATCACAGTCTTCATCGTCACAATCATCATCTCAGTCTTCATCGTCACTGTTGTAATTGTCTTTTTCATTGCAGCAATGACCACGATTTCAGAGCAATGAGAATCCTCATCAAAATTAATATTTGTAGTTTTTATCCCTGTCTGCATCTTTTCCTGCCGTTTCTTCTACTCGCTTTGTTTTTCATAACGTCTCTCTCTCTCATTCGCTCGCTCTCTCCCTCCCTCTCCCTCTCCGTCTCTCCCTCCCTCCCTCCCTCTCCTCCACTCTCTCTCTCCCTACCCCTCTCTCACTAACATCTACTCACCCTACCTAGAGAAAACGTCCACAAAACTGATAACGAAACAACAGGCCTCCCCAAACTCCCCTCTACCACATCCTCACATCTCCATGCCATTATATTGCCTAAGCAGAGAAGATTCCTTACACAACCGTGGCACCATCATTAAGAGCACGCGCCAGTGGTTGTTTTCCTGCTGCCCTGTCAATGACATTGCTGAGGGTCAGTGAGGCAGCCAGAGGCCAAGGCACCCTGCTGGATGTCCATGATTGATGGCTGTCACTCTGTGAGGACGTGATGTCCATTACAGTCCTCCTTCATTAAAGCTACTGTATCAGCTCGCTGTCTGATGACGACACCCATCACTCTCTTCCCCATCTGCAGTCGTCTGCTGTGATGGGGTGGTCTGTTGTTGGTCCCGAAAAGAGATCACCGCCCTAGGGAAGGGATTATACTGATTGATGAATGCCCGTTATGTTGAGGAGGGTCAGGGAGTAACGTTTTCTGGCTAGTTAGTCATGTCTGTGGGATTGCATCATGTTCGTTTGTGGTGTGGAGTGTGTGTGATGTGTGTGTGTGCGGAAAGGGGGGAGGGGGTCACGTGTGTGTGTGTGTGTGTGTGTGGGGGGGGGGTTACGTGTGTGTGTGTACGTATGTGTGTGTTTTGTGTATATGTGTGTGTGTGTTTGGGTGGGTGGGTGGTTGAGAGAGTGTTAGAAATAGATGCTACTCTATTCCATGTTATTTGTCTTAAATATGGTAATTCTATTCAGTATTGTAGGTACCACTCTAGTTTTCCCATTTTTTGTTACTGTTCTGATTGCAAGGCTAGACTTGGTCTAAAATCATCACCCTTACTATTTATTGTTTTTTCATTCAGAATTGGAGAGGTCAAAGGGAGAATATTCCTAATCACCACAATACATGATTTCTGGAGATTTCAGCAAACCCTGGGAGAACGGGATAGCCCAGTGGTTAGAACATTGCGCTGGCAATCTGACGATCCGGGTTCGATTCCCGTTCAAGGGGATATTTTCCCCTGGAGTTAACATCGGTGCAGACTCCACTCTCCCCAAAAGTCCTACGGATGAGACTATAAACCGAGGCCCCGTGTGCGAACGCACGCAGAACATCTTGCGCACACGTTAAACCCTGTTCCGCTTTTCGGAAGATTAGCCCATTGTGTGCCAGTGGAAACAGATGACAGAATTTACAAAACCGCAAACACACGGGGACTGGATGTAAAAAAGCACATAAGTGCTTATTCCATTATCCTCGATATAAAAGAATAATAATAAAAATAATAAAAATAAAATAAATAAAAACAAACTCACAGCCTTAGCATGGCTATAGTCCTCCTGACCATTTATAAAAAATACCGCCTCGGCATTTTAAAATATATTATTCTATTATTTCGAGAATAATGGAGTAGTTCAGGATACCATATGCATGGTTTCAACTGAAAATCGCAACTTACGGAAAGTTTTTCATGGAAAATTCCACCCAATCAACTTAAAATGGATAAACAGCAAGAAGAAAAATGTTTTGTCCAGCACACAGTTTCACCGCGTAAAAGCACTCTCGCTTATAGAGAAATTCACGCATGTGCACTGACAAAGAGAGAGAGAGAGAGAGAGAGAGAGAGGAAGAGAAGAGAGAGAGAGGAGAGAGAGAGAGAGAGAGAGAGGAGAGGGGAGAGGGGAGAGAGAAGAAAGAGAGAGGGAAAAGAGATAGGGAGAGAGAGAGAGAGAGGGAGAGAGAGGGAGAAGGAGAGAGAGAGAGGGAGAGAGAGAGAGGGAGAGGGAGAGAGAGAGAGAGGGAGAGAGAGAGGGGGGAGAGGAGAGAGAGACACACACACAGAGAAACAGATAAAGAGATAAAGAGAGAAATACAGAAAGAAGGAGGAAAGGAGTAGAGATAGACAGACTGTAATAACAATTCTGCACTGCGTGCACTCTCTCTCTCCCATACACACACATCATACACAAACACACATACATACATACATACATACATACATACATACATACATACATACATACATACATACATACATACATACCATTACATTGCATGCATACATCATACATACATACATACGTACATACATAATACATACCATTAAATTGCATACATACATCATACATACATACACACGTACACACACATACATACATACATACTACATACATACCATACATACATACATACATACTACATACATACATACTACATACATACATACATAATACATACAATTACATTGCATACATACATCATACATACATACATCATACATACATACACACATACATCCATACATATTACATTGCATACATGCATCATACATACATACCATTACATTCCATACATACAACATCCATACATACATACCATTACATTGCATACTACATCATACAAGCATACATACATACACACATACTTACATACATATTACATTGCATACATACATACATACATACATACATACATACATACATACCACACATGCATACATACCCTTACATTGCATACGCACATACATCATACATCCATACATACATACATACATCAACATACCATTACATTGTATACATACATCATACATGCATACACACATACATACATATTACATTGCATACATACATCATACATCATACATACATACATGCATACCATTACATTGCATACATACACACATACATACCATTACATTGCATACATACATCATACATACATACATACAAACATACATACATTGCATACATACATCATACATGCATACATACATACCATTACATTGCATACATATTTTATTTAGTTATTTATGTATCTTTTGTATCGAGGATAATGGAATAAGCACTTATGTGCTTTTTACATCCAGTCCCGTGTGTATCGGTTTTGTAAATTCTGTCATGTTCCCACCGGCACACAATGGCCTGCTCTTACGAAAAGCGGAACAAGATTTAGCGTGTGCGCAAGATGTTCTGCGTGCGTTCGCACACGGGGCCTCGGTTTATAGTCTCATCCGAAGGACTTTTGGGGAGAGTGGAGACTACACTGATGTTAACTCCAGGGGAAAATATTCCCCTTGAACGGGAATCGAACCCGGGTCGTCAGATTGCCAGCGCAATGTTCTAACCACCAGGCTATCCCGTCCCCCTCTCGCCTAGTCCTAGGCTATCCTGTACATACATCAATACATACATACATACATACATACATACATACATACATACATACATACATACATACATACATACATACATACATACATGCATACATACATACATACATACCATTACATTGCATACGTACATACATACATACATACATACATACATACATACATACATACCAATACATTGCATACATACATCATACATACATACATACCATTAAATTGCATACATACATCATACACACATACATATATACATACATACAGACATACATACATGCATACATACATACATACATGCATACATACATACATACATGCATGCATACATACCATTACATAATAATAATAATACATGGAACTTTATATAGCGCTAATACTTGAAAAGACAAATCAAAGCGCATGCATTCAACCTAATCTTACACAGTCATGCAATCAATGATAAATAATTAATAGTTTAAACAAACAGATATTACAAACATGGTGCGCTGCAGACAAAATCTATTAAATAAAATTTCAATAGTCAAATGTTTTAAAAAGCACACACACTCACACAGGTCGTATACTTTAGCAGGGTGATAGGACATGGGTTAGTGAAGGTGGGATAGCTCTGATATGAAACAGGAGGGGGAAATCTTAGGTTTGAAATAAATATGTCTTGAGGCTGGATTTAAAAGTGTCATAACTGGGTTTCTGGCGAAGAGAGAGAGGGAGCTCATTCCAGGTCGATGGACCCGAAATAGAGAAAGAGCGGCGGCCAACAGTGGATTGGTTGAATCTAGGTATTCGTAGGCACAAGGTATCTGCAGTAGAGCGGAGGGAACGTGAAGGAGTGTACAGGTGAAGACATTCACAGAGGTAGGAGGGTGCAGTTTTGTGGAGACATTTGTAACAGAGGGTACTGATCTTATAATTTACTCTCTGTGGCACAGGCAGCCAGTGGAGAGATCGCAAGAGAGGGGTAATGTGCTCAGATTTTTTCTTTCTGAGAACTAGTCAAGCTGCGGAGTTTTGTATACGTTGAAGGGAGTGGATAGATGATGCTGGCAGACCAGACAAAAGAGAATTACAATAGTCCAGACGTGAAAGAATGAGAGAAGTGACAAGTTTGGCTGTTGCATCAGTGGACAGGTACTTTCGAATTGCACTAATACGTTCGTAATTGATAGTAGCACGACTGACAGGTCTGGGTGATGAATTTTTTCATAGAGAGTGTGTTGTCGATAACAACACCTAGATACTTCACAGCAGTGGATAGAGGGACTGATGTATTGCCGAGTTCTATTGAAGCTGTTGTAATGGAAGAGAGTTTGTGTTTGGTCCCTACGAGCATGGCTTCGGTTTTATCTGCATTTAGCTGTAATTTGTTCTGTGTCATCAAGTTTTGAATATCTTCAAAGCAGTGGGCCATATTTGTCAGGAGAGAAGGCAGATTTTCAGGAGTAACACTGCTTTGAATCTGAGAGTCATCTGCGTAAAAATGATGGTTGATTGATGACGGTTTATTATATGTGACAGTGGGGCAGTGTAAAGAGTGAAAAGAACAGGGCCTAGAACTGATCCCTGTGGGACTCCGCATTCCAGTTTGGCAGGTATTGATTGAATCTTGTTTACTGCAACTGTCTGGAATCGGTCAGTAAGGTATGAATTAAACCAGGTGAGGGCTATGCCAGTAACACCGAACGTTTTTTGAAGACGGGAGAGAAGAATTGAGTGGTCTATAGTATCGAAGGCTGCTGATAAGTCGAGTAGAGTGAGAATGGAGATTTTCCCTGAGTCAGAAGCGAGTAGAAGCGTGTTTAAAGTGTGTACTAGGGTGGTTTTAGTGCTGTAGTTGACGCGATAGGCAGACTGAAACTCAGGAAGAAGATTGTTGGAGAGAAGGTGGTTGTTGTTACATTGCATACATACAGCATCGATACGTACATACATACACACATACATACATACATATTACATTTATAATATACACACATAAACGCACACACACAGAAAGATGCGCGCACGTGCACACACACACGCGCGCGCGCGTGCGCGCGCGCACGCACAACAACAACAACAGCTAAGCAAGGAGCCAATCAACCAGCAAAACCACCCCCAAACCCTCCACCCTTCCTCCACCCTACCACTCCAGAAAATTTCTGCCTTTTCTCTGATGTTTCAGTCAGCAACGACAGCGGAAGAGGAGGAGGAGGAGGAGGAGGCACGGGTGGAGGCGGAGCGCTGAGCGACATCATGTACCGCACAGTGTGGAGCGGCTATGAGGCCGCCGTCAGGCCCCTCTGCAACGGAGGCCTGCCCTCCTCCACCACTAACGTGATCCTGGGCATTGCCTTACGTCAGCTCCAGCAACTGGTAGAGGAGAGAGAGAGAGAGAGAGAGAGAGAGAGAGAAGAGAGGAGAGGAGAGAGAGAGAGAGAGAGAGAGAGAGAGAGAGGAGAGTTGAAGAGAGAATGAGAGAGAAAGGGGGAGAAGAGAGAGAGGAGGGGAAAGGAGAGAGAGGAGAGAGGGGCGAGAGAAAGAGTGAGAGAATCAGAGAGAAAGGGGGTAGAAGAGAGAGAGAGGAGGGGGAGGGAAAGAGAGGGGAGAGAACAGAGACAGAAAGAGAAAGAGTGAGGGAGGGAGAGAGAGAGAGTGAAGGAGAGAGAAAGAGTGAGGGAGAGAAAGAGAGAGAGGAAGAAAGGGAGGAAAAGAGAAAGAGAGAGAGACAAAGAAACAGAAGGATAGAGGTAGAGACAGAAACAGACAGAGAGAAGGAGAGGGAGGGAGAGCGAGAAAGAGAGAGACAAACAGTCATACACAAAGACAGAGAGACAGAGGCAGAGAGACAGAGAGAGAAAGAGGTGCTCCTGCATGTTACGGGTGTATCAGCGATGCAGGCAACAAGCTTATCCTTTACAAACAACAGACATTCTCATTGCCAAGGAAGGCAGTTTGCAGCACACAGTGCTGTACAGTTTTCAGTGCAAACGGTAGCTCAAGTCATTACCCGGTATCTCTTTTCTTTTCTAACTTGCAGATACAACAAAAACCCAAACAAACACAAGTCCTCGGATGAGTACTAATGAGCTCATCATACTGTCTTGAGTGCTTGCTAACTGTGCTGAGTAGTACAGACAGACTAAAAACGTTGTCGCTACAGTTCTGACATCAACAATATCACGAGAGAGTACTGATATAAAACAACGAAAGACCATTAACGTGAAAAACATGATAACAGTACGGACAATGAAAAGCAATACTACAAATATTGAGTATTGACAATTGAACCCATCAGAACAAAGACAGACGCACGATGTGTAGACATCAAGACACGATGCATCAAAGACAGTCGCAAGGTACCATTTAAATAAGCCACCTTTCAACAAAGACATATGTGTGTGTGTGAGTGTGTGTGTGTGTGTGTGTGTGTTTGTGTGTGTGTCCGTGCGTGCGCGCGCGCGCGCGCGTGTGTGTGTGTGTGCGTATGTGTGTGCGTATGTGTGTGCGTATGTTTGTGCGTGTGCGCGCGTTTGTGTGTGTGTGTGTGTGATAGAGAGAGATAGAGATAGAGGAAGAAAGAGAGAAAAGAGAGTAACGTGTGAAAATAGAAGCAAAACTATTTCATGATGTAGCACATTCAATAGAAAGGTGACATGATTCTGTCAACGTTAACATCAAAACTATGTCCATCACTCTTGTAGCCATTGTCACCAGCAGTTGTGACTGATCATCACTGGTAATATTTTGCCGAGTTGTTGAGAACAAACACAAGCCTGATGGAGAGTAGCTTAAAAGGTAAAGGTGTTCCCATAACCTATACGGTCATTGGGAAGCGAGGTCTAACCTCAGCTTCTCCAGGGGCCAGCATATTGAATGTGACGCCCGTCTCCTCTCCCTTGTTGTTTTACCTTCCCTGACCCTAAAGAGGCAGGTACCCATTTACAGCTGGGTGAACTAGGGGACTATACTGAAGCCCCCCCCCCCCTACTCCACGCTCAACGCTGCTTAACTTAAGCTTGAGGAAAGCGAGTGGAAAGAGAGCTGTTGACTGATACTTATTACTTTGCTAAATTAGTACTTTAGTCACTTTTTGGGCCTCTATGCTTTAAAATCCTGTCATCATTTCAGGATGAGCCTAAGCAGATCTTATCCACAAACCTCTGGATGAGAGTGGTGAGTCTGTCTGTCTGCCTGTCTGTCTGCCTGTCTTCTGCCTGTCTGTTTCTGTCTCTGTCTGTCGGTTTTCTCCCTTTTCTCCTTGTTTTAATGTCTACTCACTGCTAGCAAATTTAGGCACGCACACGCACACACACAAATACACGCACATACACCTTGGCTTCCATATTTACGAAAGGTCATTTTTAAATAAGATTGCTCTGAAGATTGTTCTTAAGATTGTTCTGAAGAATTGTTATGAAGATTGTGCTGCTTCCACTGCTGCTTATACTGCTGCAGAGAAGTTGCTGCTGTTTATGCTGTCATGGGTAAGACCACTATTTCTACTGCAACGACCATTGCTTCTACCACTGCTATATCGTTACTGCTACTACTGCTGCTATTGGGTCTTACTCCGATAAAACTATACTAGACCTAGGACAAAGGATCAAAGTACCTCCAGGATAGCCCAAGCACAGCTGCAATGACCAAACGGAAAGTCATCGGGAACGACAAGAACATCGTTATCCGTTTTAAGATGAGACTGATGCGTTCCCTGGTCATGTCCATATTTTTTTAAGCATGTGAAACGTGAACTTTAACAGCCTACGTTAAAAGAAAGATACAGGCAGTGGGGATGAGATGCTTCTGCAAACCTCTTGGTATCTCGTACAGAGCTCACCATAACCACGAGGAAGTGAAAACCAGAATTTATAAGGCCATCGGGAAATATGAAAATCTCACGAAAAAAATGCAACCTGAAGTGGTACAAGCACGTCACACGAACATCAGGGCTAGCCAAGACTGTCGTATAGGGAACAGTACAAGGATGGAGACAAAGAGCAGACAGAGGAAACGATGGAAGACAACATCAGAGAGTGGACTGCCCTTTAGTGGAATAAACTGCTACAGAAAGCTGAAATCCGTGAGGAGATAAGACAGCTGGTTGTGAAATTTCCAGAGAGTCCCCACGGTCACAAGACTAGGGGACAGAGGAAGGAAGTAGAAAGTGATACAAACACCCTCAATGACCACCAGTAGCTTGCTCTGTCAGCGAAGTTGTGTGTGACCGATGTGCTGATGACCAGGGTCAGTATCTCCTTATAATGACAGTGGCCCTCGCTGTGCAGGCGTGGCGGGAGTGTCGGCTGGTGTGGGAGGCTGAGCGCTGGAACATCTCTCGTCTGATTGTGCCCTACAATTCCATCTGGACCCCTGACCTGACCCTTTATGACAAGTCAGTCACTTCTCTCTGTCTCTGTCTCTGTCTTTCTCTGTCTGTCTGTCTGTCTGTGTTTGTCTGTGAGTGTGAGGGGAGAGAGACAGACAGACAGACAAACAGAGAGACAGAGAGAAAGAAAGAGAAGAGAGAGGTAAACAAAGCTCATTGTCACTGTTGTTAAGCCCCTTAGCACAGAGAAGACTGATTTACACTTTTGTACGTCAGGGGAGAGATGGGCGCCCCCAGGCTACTTTTGCCCAAGACACGCTAAATGGAACGGACGAAAATAAGAAAAATACCGGATCGGTCGCCGCCCGGGTCAAAAAGGAC
>CM054153.1:35578553-35611053 GCA_028751875.1 Rapana venosa
CATCCCCGTACACACACATACAACATACATACATACATACATACATACATCCCATACATACAATACATACAAACATACATACATAATACATAAAATTTTACATTGCATACATACATCATACATACATACATCATACATACATACACACATACATACATACATATTACATTGCATACATGCATCAACATACATACCATTACATTCCATACATACAACATCCATACATACATACCATTACATTGCATACATACATCATACAAGCATACATACATACACACATACTTACATCATTTTACATTGCATACATACATACATACATACATACATACATACATACAACATACCACACATGCATACATCCCCTTTACATTGCATACGCACATACATCAACATACATACATACATACATACATACATAACATACCATTACATTGTATACATACATCATACATGCATACACACATACATACATATTACATTGCATACATACATCATACATCATACATACATACATGCATACCATTACATTGCATACATACACACATACATACCATTACATTGCATACATACATCATACATACATACATACAAACATACATACATTGCATACATACATCATACATGCATACATACATACCATTACATTGCATACATATTTTATTTAGTTATTTATGTAATCTTTTGTATCGAGGATAATGGAATAAGCACTTATGTGCTTTTTTACATCCAGTCCCCGTGTGTATGCGGTTTTGTAAATTCTGTCATGTTCCCACCGGCACACAATGGCCTGCTCTTACGAAAAGCGGAACAAGATTTAGCGTGTGCGCAAGATGTTCTGCGTGCGTTCGCACACGGGGCCTCGGTTTATAGTCTCATCCGAAGGACTTTTGGGGAGAGTGGAGACTACACTGATGTTAACTCCAGGGGAAAATATTCCCCTTGAACGGGAATCGAACCCGGGTCGTCAGATTGCCAGCGCAATGTTCTAACCACCAGGCTATCCCGTCCCCCTCTCGCCTAGTCCTAGGCTATCCTGTACATACATCATACATACATACATACATACATACATACATACATACATACATACATACATACATACATACATACATGCATACATACATACATACATACCATTACATTGCATACGTACATACATAATACATACATACTACATACATACATACATAATACCAATACATTGCATACATACATCATACATACATACATACCATTAAATTGCATACATACATCATACACACATACATATATACATACATACAGACATACATACATGCATACATACATACATACATGCATACATACATACATACATGCATGCATACATACCATTACATAATAATAATAATACATGGAACTTATATAGCGCTATATCTTGAAAAGACAAATCAAAGCGCATGCATTCAACCTAATCTTACACAGTCATGCAATCAATGATAAATGATCAATAGTTTAAACAAACAGATATTTACAAACATAGTGCGCTGCAGACAAAATCTATGAAATAAAATTTCAATAGTCAAATGTTTTACAAAAGCACACACACACACTCACTTAGGTCCTATACTTAAGCAGGGTGACAGGACATGGGTTAGTGAGGGTGGGATAGCTCTGATATGAAACAGGAGGGGGAAATCTTAGGTTTGAAATAAATATGTCTTGAGGCTGGATTTAAAAGTGTCATAACTGGGTTTCTGGCGAAGAGAGAGAGGGAGCTCATTCCAGGTCGATGGACCCGAAATAGAGAAAGAGCGGCGGCCAACAGTGGATTGGTTGAATCTAGGTATTCGTAGGCACAAGGTATCTGCAGTAGAGCGGAGGGAACGTGAAGGAGTGTACAGGTGAAGACATTCACAGAGGTAGGAGGGTGCAGTTTTGTGGAGACATTTGTAACAGAGGGTACTGATCTTATAATTTACTCTCTGTGGCACAGGCAGCCAGTGGAGAGATCGCAAGAGAGGGGTAATGTGCTCAGATTTTTTCTTTCTGAGAACTAGTCAAGCTGCGGAGTTTTGTATACGTTGAAGGGAGTGGATAGACGATGCTGGCAGACCAGACAAAAGAGAATTACAATAGTCCAGACGTGAAAGAATGAGAGAAGTGACAAGTTTGGCTGTTGCATCAGTGGACAGGTACTTTCGAATTGCACTAATACGTCGTAATTGATAGTAGCACGACTGACAGGTCTGGGTGATGAATTTTTTCATAGAGAGTGTGTTGTCGATAACAACACCTAGATACTTCACAGCAGTGGATAGAGGGACTGATGTATTGCCAAGTTCTATTGAAGCTGTTGTAATGGAAGAGAGTTTGTGTTTGGTCCCTACGAGCATGGCTTCGGTTTTATCTGCATTTAGCTGTAATTTGTTCTGTGTCATCAAGTTTTGAATATCTTCAAAGCAGCGGGCCATATTTGTCAGGAGAGAAGGCAGATTTTCAGGAGTAACACTGCTTTGAATCTGAGAGTCATCTGCGTAAAAATGATGGTTGATTTGATGACGGTTTATTATATGTGACAGTGGGCAGTGTAAAGAGTGAAAAGAACAGGGCCTAGAACTGATCCCTGTGGGACTCCGCATTCCAGTTTGGCAGGTATTGATTGAATCTTGTTTACTGCAACTGTCTGGAATCGGTCAGTAAGGTATGAATTAAACCAGGTGAGGGCTATGCCAGTAACACCGAACGTTTTTGAAGACGGGAGAGAAGAATTGAGTGGTCTATAAGTATCCGAAGGCTGCTGATAAGTCGAGTAAGTGAGAATGGAGATTTTCCTGAGTCAGAAGCGAGTAGAAGCGTGTTTAAAGTGTGTACTAGGTGGTTTTAGTGCTGTAGTTGACGCGATAGGCAGACTGAAACTCAGGAAGAAGATTGTTGGAGAGAAGGTGGTTGTTGGTTACATTGCATACATACAGCATCGATACGTACATACATACACACATACATTACATACAATATTACATTTATAATATACACACATAAACGCACACACACAGAAAGATGCGCGCACGTGCACACACACACGCGCGCGCGCGTGCGCGCGCGCACGCACAACAACAACAACAGCTAAGCAAGGAGCCAATCAACCAGCAAAACCACCCCCAAACCCTCCACCCTTCCTCCACCCTACCACTCCAGAAAATTTCTGCCTTTTCTCTGATGTTTCAGTCAGCAACGACAGCGGAAGAGGAGGAGGAGGAGGAGGAGGCACGGGTGGAGGCGGAGCGCTGAGCGACATCATGTACCGCACAGTGTGGAGCGGCTATGAGGCGCCGTCAGGCCCCATCTGCAACGGAGCCTGCCCTCCTCCACCACTAACGTGATCCTGGGCATTGCCTTACGTCAGCTCCAGCAACTGG
This sequence comes from Rapana venosa, assembly GCA_028751875.1. Lineage (NCBI taxonomy): Eukaryota > Metazoa > Mollusca > Gastropoda > Neogastropoda > Muricidae > Rapana > Rapana venosa. The sequence continues at coordinate 35,581,931 of CM054153.1, forward strand.
TGAGAGAGAGAAGAGAGGAGAGAGAGAGAGAGAGAGAGAGAGAGAAGAGAGAGAGGAGAGAGAGAGAGAGAGAGAGAGAGGAGAGTTGAAGAGAGAATGAGAGAGAAAGGGGGAGAAGAGAGAGAGGGAGGGAAAGGAGAGAGAGGGAGAGAGGGCGAGAGAAAGAGTGAGAGAATCAGAGAGAAAGGGGGTAGAAGAGAGAGAGAGGAGGGGGGGGAAAGAGAGGGTGAGAGAGACAGAGACAGAAAGAGAAAGAGTGAGGGAGGGAGAGAGAGAGAGTGAAGGAGAGAGAAAGAGTGAGGGAGAGAAAGAGAGAGAGGAAGAAAGGGAGGAAAGAGAAAGAGAGAGAGACAAAGAAACAGAGAGATAGAGGTAGAGACAGAAACAGACAGAGAGAAGGAGAGAGGGAGGGAGAGCGAGAAAGAGAGAGACAAACAGTCATACACAAAGACAGAGAGACAGAGGCAGAGAGACAGAGAGAGAAAGAGGTGCTCCTGCATGTTACGGGTGTATCAGCGATGCAGGCAACAAGCTTATCCTTTACAAACAACAGACATTCTCATTGCCAAGGAAGGCAGTTTGCAGCACACAGTGCTGTACAGTTTTCAGTGCAAACGGTAGCTCAAGTCATTACCGGTATCTCTTTTCTTTTCTAACTTGCAGATACAACAAAAACCCAAACAAACACAAGTCCTCGGATGAGTACTAATGAGCTCATCATACTGTCTTGAGTGCTTGCTAACTGTGCTGAGTAGTACAGACAGACTAAAAACGTTGTCGCTACAGTTCTGACATCAACAATATCACGAGAGAGTACTGATATAAAACAACGAAAGACCATTAACGTGAAAAACATGATAACAGTACGGACAATGAAAAGCAATACTACAAATATTGAGTATTGACAATTGAACCCATCAGAACAAAGACAGACGCACGATGTGTTAGACATCAAGCACGATGCATCAAAGACAGTCGCAAGGTACCATTTAAATAAGCCACCTTTCAACAAAGACATATGTGTGTGTGTGAGTGTGTGTGGTGTGTGTGTGTGTGTGTGTTTGTGTGTGTGTCCGTGCTGTGCGCGCGCGCGCGCGCGTGTGTGTGTGTGTGTGCGTATGTGTGTGCGTATGTGTGTGCGTATGTTTGTGCGTGTGCGCGCGTTTGTGTGTGTGTGTGTGTGATAGAGAGAGATAGAGATAGAGGAAGAAAGAGAAAGAGAGTACGTGTGAAAAATAGAAGCAAAACTATTTCATGATGTAGCACATTCAATAGAAAGGTGACATGATTCTGTCAACGTTAACATCAAAACTATGTCCATCACTCTTGTAGCCATTGTCACCAGCAGTTGTGACTGATCATCACTGGTAATATTTTGCCGAGTTGTTGAGAACAAACACAAGCCTGATGGAGAGTAGCTTAAAAGGAAAGGTGTTCCCATAACCTATACGGTCATTGGGAAGCGAGGTCTAACCTCAGCTTCTCCGGGGCCAGCATATTGAATTGACGCCCGTCTCCTCCCCCTTGTTGTTTTACCTTCCCTGACCCTAAAGAGGCAGGTACCCATTTACAGTGGGTGAACTAGGGGACTATACTGAAGCCCCCCCCCCCCCCCTACTCCACGCTCAACGCTGCTTAACTAAGCTTGAGGGAAAACGAGTGGAAAGAGAGCTGTTGACTGATACTTATTACTTTGCTAAATTAGTACTTTAGTCACTTTTTGGGCCTCTATGCTTTAAAATCCTGTCATCATTTCAGGATGAGCCTAAGCAGATCTTATCCACAAACCTCTGGATGAGAGTGGTGAGTCTGTCTGTCTGCCTGTCTGTCTGCCTGTCTTCTGCCTGTCTGTTTCTGTCTCTGTCTGTCGGTTTCTCTCCCTTTTCTCCTTGTTTTAATGTCTACTCACTGCTAGCAAATTTAGGCACGCACACGCACACACACAAATACACGCACATACACCTTGGCTTCCATATTTACGAAAGGTCACTTTTAATAAGATTGCTCTGAAGATTGTTCTTAAGATTGTTCTGAAGATTGTTATGAAGATTGTGCTGCTTCCACTGCTGCTTATACTGCTGCAGAAGAAGTTGCTGCTGTTTATGCTGTCATGGGTAAGACCACTATTTCTACTGCAACGACCATTGCTTCTACCACTGCTATATCGTTACTGCTACTACTGCTGCTATTGGGTCTTACTCCGATAAACTACTACTAGACCTAGGACAAAGGATCAAAGTACCTCCAGGATAGCCCAAGCACAGCTGCAATGACCAAACGGAAAGTCATCGGGAACGACAAGAACATCGTTATCCGTTTTAAGATGAGACTGATGCGTTCCCTGGTCATGTCCATATTTTTGTAAGCATGTGAAACGTGAACTTTAACAGCCTACGTTAAAAGAAAGATACAGGCAGTGGAGATGAGATGCTTCTGCAAACCTCTTGGTATCTCGTACAGAGCTCACATAACCCACGAGGAAGTGAAAACCAGAATTTATAAGGCCATCGGGAAATATGAAAATCTCACGAAAAAAATGCAACCTGAAGTGGTACAAGCACGTCACACGAACATCAGGACTAGCCAAGACTGTCGTATAGGGAACAGTACAAGGATGGAGACAAAGAGGCAGACAGAGAAAACGATGGGAAGACAACATCAGAGAGTGGACTGCCTTGAGTGGAATAAACTGCTACAGAAAGCTGAAATCCGTGAGGAGATAAGACAGCTGGTTGTGAAATTTCCAGAGAGTCCCCACGGTCTACAAGACTAGGGGACAGAGGAAGGAAGGTAGAAAGTGATACAAACACCATCAATGACCACCAGGTAGCTTGCCTGTCAGCGAAGTTGTGTGTGACCGATGTGCTGATGACCAGGGGTCAGTATCTCCTTATACTGACAGTGGCCCTCGCTGTGCAGGCGTGGCGGGAGTGTCGGCTGGTGTGGGAGGCTGAGCGCTGGAACATCTCTCGTCTGATTGTGCCCTACAATTCCATCTGGACCCCTGACCTGACCCTTTATGACAAGTCAGTCACTTCTCTCTGTCTCTGTCTCTGTCTTTCTCTGTCTGTCTGTCTGTCTGTGTTTGTCTGTGAGTGTGAGTGAGAGAGACAGACAGACAGACAAACAGAGAGACAGAGAGAAAGAAAGAGAGAGAGAGAGTAAACAAAGCTCATTGTCACTGTTGTTAAGCCCCTTAGCACAGAGAAGACTGATTTACACTTTTGTACTGTCAGGGGAGAGATGGGCGCCGCCAGGCTACTTTTGCCCAAGACACGCTAAATGGAACGGACGAAAATAAAGAATATACCGGATCGGTCGCCGCCCGGGTCAACAAGGACCGCGCCTTCCGTCTGCCACCAGGGCGGAGGCGCCAAGTGTGCTACTGTGCTACAACTAAAATCAGAGGAAGGGACTACATCACCAGCAACATGGAACGTCAGAAGCTGGCCCAAACAGGAAAACTCCAAGAATGATTACGAGCGGGAAACGGTACCCCCTGGATCTGGTGGGTCTCTGTGAGGTCAATGAAAGAGCACGGTGAACCCATACTGCGAGGGTCAATGCTCCTATAGCGGGGAGCAGCAAATTAAAAGGCGTGGGCATGTTTTGTCAACAAGAACATCAGAACTGGGTAATAGGTACTACCCAAAAAAACACCCGGGCTTATGGCCATCCGCCTCAGGGCACCCCCATTAACATCACAGGATTAACCTCGCACCAACAACGGTCACGATGATAAAGCGAGAGGAATTCTAAAACCAACCAGGGATCACGATAAATAAACAAGAAAGACATCTTGATCATCCAGGGAGACTGGAACCCCCAAGGTGGGGGGAAACCCACTGAAAGACTGGAGCAAATTCTGCGGTCCCTCCTGAATGCGATCCCCCAAGAGCGGGGACTCCGACTACGGAATTTGCCAGTCAACGACACGGTGCTCCCAAACCCCTTGGGGAGAACACAAAGGTCCCGACGTGGACAGGCATGCCCCCAAGGGGGACCCATCCCCAAAATTGCTACATCGGGGTGAGAACCGGTTTCGATCTGGCATAAACAAGCCAAGACGGGACTTTCCCAGGTGCAGAATGGGCACGATCAGACCCCGTGCCCTGAATTTTAGAGTCCGTTTAAGAAACCAAAAGACAAAAAATCCAGACCAATAAAACCTGGACAAACTGAAGGACCCCCCCCATCGCCGAGCCTTCCAAGCAACAAAGGAGGGAAATTCGCCCCACTGTGCACTTGAAGAAATGCAAAACGATACCCCCAGTTTTAACACAGTGAGACTGAACAACAAGCATACTTTTTGGCAAACATCGCCGAAAAAACAAAACCAGGGGTCACAATAAAATCTTGAATATTTGACAAAAACGAATGAAGAAAGCAAAAACACACAGGAGCGTTGGGGTACAGAGAAGTAAACAAGAAGAAGGAAGACATGAGGAAGACCAAGGGGAAAGGGAAAGAAACAATGACAGAAACGAAGAGAGCCTGACAAAGAAAATAGCAAAGGGCATAAAATTGTGAAAGACTCACCAAACAGAAACAGGCAAGAGTCAGAACTCCGGCAAAAAGGGAATTGCCTAAAAGAAAAAAAGGAAAAGGCAATGGACGGGAAAACTGTTCCAAACTCAAAAATCATCAGACCTGCCCCCCACTACTTGCAACCAAGCTACGAATGAGAAACTTCCCAAACCCCGCGAGGAATAAAGTACAATTAACGCTGAAGAAAGGAAAAATCAGCAGGAAAAAACAACATCCCAGCAGAGTGATCCAAAACGGGGGAACGTGACAAATCCTTTCAAGTATCTGCAAAAAGATCTGGAGACGAGAGTGCCTCCCATGGACCCAATCACTATCATCCTCCACAAGAAAGGAAAACTCCAGCATCCAAAATACAGGCCAATCACCTCAAACAAACCCCGTAAAAACATCTGAATGATCCTGAACGGCGAAACCACAGCAAAGAAAATCTCGCCCAAGGCAGCCGGGGTTTCCCCCCAAAAAAAGCACCACAGAAAATATTCAACCTGGGGTTCTGTGTGAGAATACCCAGCATCAAACAAGACATCTTCCACGTCTTATTTATTTTAAGAAGGCCTTTGATAGGTATGGCATTTCGCTCTGTGGGGGCCCCTGAACAAATTCAACATGGGGAGAAGTGACCACACCATCAAGGAACTTATCAAAGGGGACCAGTGCAGTATGTACGGGAAAGGGAGGGGTGGTTTTTCCCTACCCAGTTGGGGGCCCCCGGGATTCGCTGTCGCCCACATATTTAACATTTTCCTCGACCTCATGACTGAGCCCTTTGGGAAGACCACAAGGCACAGTCACATTTGGGGGGGAAAATCACCAACCTCGGGTTTTCCGATGACATATTTTTTGGCAGGAAATAAGAGGACTGGCCAAAAACCTAGTGAAGCAACTGGCGAAATATCCTCACGATACGGCATGGGAAAACAGCGCCGAGAAAACCCAAACCATTCAAAAATGCCCACCAAACACCACCAAGATCACCTCGCGGAAAAGAACTGGGGACGTAACCATTTCAAAATACCTTTGGGGCCACATAAGTGAGGAGGGGTCGAAAAAACCGAAATCCTAGCAAGGCGGGGACAAACAAGAGCAATGGGAAACTAAGCCATATGGGAGCAGAAACATCCCTCCGGAAAAAAGGTAAAGTTACTAAACCCGGGTAGTCACCCAAACATGCTTTAGCTGTGAGCTGGACACTGAACGCAGACCACAAAGGAGGACCCCGAGTAAAATGAAGCCCCAGAAGGCTCCTTGGCTCTATACAAGGGCCATGTCACTAACAATGAAGTCCGCAGAATGATCACTCAACAGGTGCGGGACTATGAAGACCTACTCACCACGGCGAAAAAGAGGAAACTCAGATGGTATGGGCACGTAACACGCTCAGAAGGACTTTCAAAGACCATCCTGCAAGGAACAGTCCAGGGGAAGAGAAGACGGGGCAGACAGAGGAGAAAGTGGGCCGACGACATCCGTGATTGGACAGGGGAGGACTTCAGTGTCACCCAGGCACTCGCCCACGACCGTGCTAAGTGGAGCCAGCTGGTCCACCGTTCGTCCACCATGCAGCGCCCCTACGACCCTGACGGGTTACGGGACCAGTGAACAGTGAACAATGAACTGTCAGGGAGTTAATATTGATGATAATGATAAAAATCCTTAGATGGAAACATGTGTGTACAACCATCAGATGGCTTCGTTTTAACCATTCGGCTGGAGGCAGAATAGCCTAGTGGTTACACCATTGCGCTCGCGATCTCAACAGCCCAGGTTCGACTAGTAGCCCCTTCGGAGTCAAGATCTGTACTGACCTCCCCCCCCCCCCCCCCTCCCCCAACCCACTTGAATTCTTTCAGATGAGACTATAAAACAAGGTTTCGTGTGCAAACTCACACAGAACATCCTACCCACACGTTAAAACCCGTTCTGCCTTTCGGAAGGAGAGGCTGTTTGTGCCAGCAAGAGCGGATGACCAAAAAGATATATAAAAATGCACGTGTAGTGGTTTCGTCTTTAGGCATTATCTCCGAAGTCGGAATGCAGTAACCTTAACATAGGACAAAAACGGTCGCATTCCATAGAAGTCTCACCACTGGTGAACCTCGGAGCTCTAGCCGAGGAATGAAAACAAACAAGAAAACACAATAGCAACACAGAAAACCCAACTCGGCTATTAACCGATATACATTGATCAACAGTGAGGCTTCGTTCTGATGACAAACAGCATTATTGTCTTCATCCCACTTTCTCCATCAGAAAACAACGCTATCAGGACGAGTGGCCACATACGGACACTCTCAAGCATAAGTCTAGCGATACTCTTTTTTTCCATTGTAATAAGTGTACTTCCATTTTTACATTTGCTCACACATGCCCATAGACACACAAACGCACAGACACACATACACACACACTACACACATGTGCGCGCTTACAAATACACGTACACACAGGGGAACTGGATGTAAAAAAAAGCTCAGGGGTGCTTATTCATTACCCTAAAATAAAAAATTTTGTCATTGTCACGGGAAAAGGGGGAAGGGAGAACCCCGGGGGAAGAGACAAGACAATGAAAAAGAGGGGGAGAAAAGGAGAGAGAGGGGAGGGGGGAAGAGGAGAGAAAAAGGGAGGAGAGGAGAGGAGAAGGACAGACAGACAAAAAAGACAACAGACAACAGACAGAGGACAGCCGACGGGGACAGAGAGGAAGAAACAGACAGGCAGGCAGACGACACAAAAATAGACAGATAGGGCGGGCAGACGGGCGGCAGCAACAGACAGACAAACAACAAAGACAGAGCTGTGAATGGGATGTCAAAGGGTTGTGTAGAAGTCAAGGCTCCCAAAACGCTTATTACCTAGAATCCCCCAATCGATCCGCCCATCCCCATCTTCTCTTGAAGGAAGCACCTCTCTTTAGTGGCCTGTGCTTGTGTTTGTTTTGTGTGTCTTTTTTTGTAGTGTCTTTTCGTTGTAGGTCTTGTGTTTTAGTGTCTTTTGTTTATGTCTTGTGTTGAGTGTTTGTTTGAGTGTCTTGTGTTGAGTGTCTTGTTTGTAGTTATTGTGTTTAGTATCTTGTGTTGTAGGTCTTGTGTTGTAATGTCTTGTTTTGTACTGTATTTGTTGTAGAGTAAAATTTTGGTACTGTTTGTAGTGTATTTATTGTGGTGTCTTTTTTGTAGTGGGTTTTTTTTAGTTTACTTTGTTTTAGTGTCAAGTGTTGTAGTGTCTTTTGTTTTGGGGTCTTGTGTTGTAGTGTCTTTGTTGTGGTGTTTTGTGTTGTTTGGTGTATTGTATTGTGGTTTTATTGTGTTGTAGTGTCTTGTAATGGGGTGTATTGTGTTGTTAGTGTAATGTTTTTTGTAGTGTATCGTGTTGTAATGTATTGTGTTGCAGTGTATCGTGTTGTAGTGTCTTGTATTGTAGTGTCTTGTTTTGTAGTGTCTTGTTTTGTAGTGTCTTTGTTTGTGTGCATTGTATTGTAGTTATTGTGTTGTAGTGTCTTTTTGTTTGTAGTGTATTGTGTTGTAGTGACTTTGTAATGGTTGTCTTATGCTGTTTTTTGTTATTTGTTGTAGTTTTCCTTTGCTGTAGTGTCTTGTGTTGTGGTGTCTTTTTTTTGTTGTGGTTTTTATTGTTTTTTTTTTTTTTTTTTTTGTTGGTGTCTTGTGTTGTGTGTCTTTTTTGTGGTGTCTTGTGTTGTGGGTGTCTTGTGTTGTAGTGTCTTGTGTTGTAGTGTCTTGTTATTGTAGTGTATTTGCTGTGTTGTATTGTGTGTGTAGTATAATGTGTGTTGTAGTGTATTTGTGTTGTAGTGTCTTGTGTTGTAGTGTCTTGGGTTGTAGTGTCTTGTGTTGTAGTGTCTTGTGTTTCCAGTGTATTGTATCTTACTGTGTTGTTGTTATATTGTATTTTGTTGTATGGTGTTTGTAGTGTAGTATGTTGTTTTCTGTGTTGTAATGTATTGTATTATGTTGTATTGTGTTGTAGCGTAGTGTGTTGTGGTTGTATTGTTTTTGTGGTTTTATTGTCTTGTGGTCTGTTGTGTTGTGTTGTGTTGTAGTGTTTTTAGTGTCATGTGTTGTAGTGACTTGTGTTTGGGGTTTTGGTGTCTTTGGCGTGGTTGGATTGTTTGTAGTGTCTTGTGTTTTGTGATGTTTGTGTTGTGAGTATTGTTGGTTTTGTAGTTTCTTTGCTTGTAGTGTCTTGTGTTGTGGTTGGGCTTTTGTTGTGTGGTCTAGTGTTGGGGTGTCTTGTGTTGTGGTGTATGTGTTGTTGTGGTGTCTAGTGTTGGGGTTTTGTGTCTTTGTTTTGGTGTATTTGTGTTGTGGTTGTCTAGTGTTTGGGTGTTTTTTTTGTGTTGTGGTGTATTGTGTTGTTGGTGGTCTTTGTTTTTGTGGTTGTCTTGTGTTGTTGGTGTCTTGTGTTGGGGTGTCTTGCGTTGCGGTGTTTTATGTTGTATTTGTCTTTTTTCTACTGTTTTTGTTTTGTTAGTGTGTTTTGTTGTAGTTGTGTTGGGAATGTAGTGTATTGTGCTGTGGTGTATTTTATTGTAGTGTGGTGTGTGTTATAGTGTAGTGCATTGTTTGGTATTATGTTGTAGTGTCTTGTGTTTTAGTGTATTGTGTTGCATTATATTGTGTTGCAAGTGTATTCTGTTGTAGTGTATTGTGTTTTGGTGTTTTTTGTTGTAGGGTATTGTATTGCAGTGTCTTGTGTTGTTAGTGTCCTTGTTTGTAGTGCCTTGTGTTGTATTGTGTTTTGGTGTGGTTGTGTTGTAGTGCCTTGTGTTGTAGTGTCTTTGTTGTGGTGTATTGTATTGTAGTATATTGTGTTTGTAGTGTCTTTTGTTGTAGTGTATTGTGTTGTAGTGTATTGTCTTGTGGTATATTGTATTGTACTGTATTGTGTTGTAGTGTATATTATTGTGTTGTAGTGTTTTGTATTGTATTGTAATTGTGTTGTAGTGTATTGTTTTGCAGTGCATTGCGTTTTAGTGTATTGTGTTGTAGTGTATTTGGGGTGTGCTGTATTTTGTTGTGGTGTATTGTGTTTGTGTGGTTGTGTTATGTTGTCTTGTGTTGTGGTGTCTTGTTTGTGGTGTCTTTTTGTTGCGGGTTTTTTTGCGTTGGATTGTTTGTTTTGTACTGTATTGTGTTGTAGCGTCTTTTTGTTGTAGTGTGTTGTGTTGTAGTGTCTTGGGTTGTATGGTGCCTTGTGTTGTATTGTGTTGTTTGTGTCTTGTGTTGTAGTGTCTTGTGTGGTAGTTTCTTTGTTTTTGTTGTGTTGGTGTCGTGTCTTGTGTCGTGTTGTATTGTATTGTATGTAGTGTATTGTGGTGTATTGTATTCTTGTGTCTTTTTTGTTGTGTTTTTCATTGTAGCATATTGTGTTGTTTTGTCTTGTGCTGTATTGTATTTTGTTGAAGTGTATTGTGTTGTTGTGTATTGCGTTGTGGTGTCTTGTGTCATAGTGTATTGTGTTTTAGTGTCTTGTTTTAAAGTGTATTGTGTTTTAGTGTCTTGTTTTAAAGTGTATTTTGTTGTGGGGGTATTTTATTGTAGTGTGGTGTGTTTATAGTGTGTTGTGTTGTAGTGTCTTGTGTTTTAGTGATTGTGTTGTAGTGAATTCTGTTGCAGTATATTGTGTTTTAGTGTATTTTTTGTATTGTATTTTGGGTTTTGTATTTTGTTGTAGGGTATTGTATTGCAGTGTCTTGTGTTGTTTTAGTGCCTTGTGTTGTATTGTGTTTGTAGTGTCTTTTGTTGTAGTGTCTTGTGTGGTAGTTTCTTTGTTGTGTTGTATTGTGTTGTCGTGTCTTGTGTTGTGTTTTATTTTTATTGTAGTGTAGTGTTTGTGGTGATTGTATCTTGTGTCTTTTTTGTTGTGTTTTTTATTGGAGCATATTGTGTTTTTTTTGTCTTGTGCTGTATTGTATTTTGTTGAAATGTATTGTGTTGTAGTGTTTGCGTTGTGGTGTCTTTTGTTATAAAGTATTGTGTTTTAGTGTCTTGTTTTAAAGTGTATTGTGTTGTTGTGTATTGCGTTGCTGCGTATTGTGTTGCAGTGTATTGTTTTGCAGTTATTCTTTTGCAGTGTATTGTGTTGTAGTGTATTGTGTTTTTTTTGTAATGTATTGTTTGTATTGTATTGTGTTGTATTTTATTGTATTTTATTACGTTTGTTGTATTAAGTTGTGTTATTGGTTGCAGTGTTTTTATTGTTGTCTTGTGTTTTGGTGTCCCCTGTTGGTGTTTTTGTTTATGTCTTGTGTTGTAGAGTCTTGTGTTGGGGTGTCTCATGTTGTGCTTTCTTGTGTTGTGGTGTTTTGGGGTTGTAGTTTATTGTGTTTTAGGCTTGGGGGTTTAGTGTCTTAGTTGTAGTGTTTTGTGTTGTGGCTTGTTGTGTGTATTGTTTCTTGTGTGTAGTGTCTTTTGGTTGTAGTGTCTTTTTGTGGTGTCTTGTGTTGTAGTGTCACGTGTTGTGGGATTGTGTTTAGTGTCTTGTGTTGTATGTAGTGTTGGGGTGTTTTGTTTTGTGTGTCTTGTGTTGTAGTGTCACGTGTTGTGGTGTATTGTGTTGTAGGTCTTGTACTGTAGTGTCTTGTGTTGTGGTGTATTGTGTTGTGGCGTCTTGTGTTTGGTGTTTTAAGTTGTGGTGTTGTGTTGTGGTATTTTGGTTGGGGTGTCTTGTGTTGTGATGTCTTGTTGTAGGTTTGTGTTTAGTTTTGGGTTTGTAGTTTTGTGTTGTATGTCTTGTGTGTGGTTTACTATGTTGTGGGTTTTTTTTTTGGTGTTTTGTGATGTGATGTCTTTGTTGTGGTGTCTTGTGTTTTCGTGTCTTTTTTGTGGTGTCTTGTGTTGTGATGTATTTGTTGTGGTGTAATGGGTTGTAGTGTGAGTGATCTTCATTTAATCGTCTATTCACATTTAGTGATTTCAGACCGGAAAAGGTAATATAAACAAGAGAATGCAAACAATAAAACAAAAATGTCAGATAACAGTACTTAATAAAAACTAACTTTAACTCTCTTGTTGTTGGATTCTACAGAGCTAAACTGCCTGTAGATTTTGAATTCTTTGAAGGTTTTCTACCTCCATCTGACTTGCTTTACTCCTAAGACAATTGTGTGTGTGCATGACAAGCTATCAAACTGAAATTTTGTCACAAGCTAGGTAAGTCTTTGTACTTGCATTTGGGGGCCCGTTTATTTTCTGGTCACCCAAAGTCTTGCATTGTCACCTTATTTGTCACCAATCCAGGTAAAAAATAGGGGAATATGATAAAACAGCAAAACCTGCATGGATTGACATAGTTCAAGATATTATGTCGAATAAGGAAGGATACCCCCTGATGGGTTTTTTCCCAAAAGTTATTGCAATGTATTCAAGGGTGTGTCCACATGTCCCCATGCACCTGTTGTTTTTTGGTAAGCCGAGGAGACAGAAGTTTTGTTTAACTATTTTTTTTTTTGAAAACATGTCTATTTAATCAACATGTGACCTTTAACTCGTACATATCTGCGTGTGCTACCACATTTTTTGTTAAGTGTACAGAAGTTATTATTGTACAACTGTCACACTGTCACCATTTTTCACGCCAGGTGGACAAATTGAAAAACACAGAAATCTGTAACTCTACACAATTTTAAAGTTGGTAGTCTCTAAAGTAGTCGTAGTGGTGCACAGGGTCACGTCACATCACAAAAAGCAAAAATTATGGATGTGTGTGTGGGGGGGGGGGGGGGGGGGTGTAACCATTGCTCTCACCTGTCAAACCTTGGCAAACGGAGGACCTATTTCTTTTCCTTCTTGCTATTTTCATTATCAGCATAAACTGTTCGTTTCTGCCATTGCAGTTTCTAAGCAAAAGTGTGGTAATAATGAAAAACAGTCAAAAGCCCTCGTTTTCAGGCGTCTATGCCGCGGACCGGCCAGGAGGTCCCAAAAATTTTCCACAGTCTATGTGTGTAGCACAGGTCCCGGAATGTGCCCTGTAGCACGTTTTTTTCTGGCTCACTCTTCTCCCTAACTGCAGCATTTCCTTCCTCCTCTTCCTCGTAATCCTTTAATATCGGACTCACTTAACAATTCTCGTTCAAATGTTCTACTTTCAAGACAATAACATTCAATTAACATCTCGATAATCAGATGAATCGTCTGCTTCTAAAGAAAACGCCTTTTTTTTTTTTTCGCCACGCTGCACCATTGAAAAGCTTCTTCCGTCGCTGGCTGTTATTTCTTCCTTCCCTCCCCACTAAACAACGCATTGCTAGTGGTCTAAATTTATCACTGGCATCCTCTGACACCCTCCCTGCATCGCCCCACCAATTTTCAGACACATAGTGTGAAAACCACGAGATCTGTGTGTGATGGAAAAGTACTGCCCACGTGGGCGGCACCAACTGTCGGCTGCGGTCGTATTGGAATCTAGCGCAGCCTCCGTTACTGTCGGCTGCGGCCGGATCGGGGACAAGAGGGTTAACATACTACAAAAACTTAACCATTTTGATAATGAAAGTAGAATATGGAAGAACTTAAGTAAGTGAATAAATTAATAGATAAACAAATAAGAAAACAATTCAAGATAGCTGAGCTGCAACTATTACTAGATCTATGCAATAGAAGAGACGATCAGAAAGTGAAAGCCAGAATTGATCACAGATCTACATGGATGACTCTAATTAAATCTCTAAACAGTTTGTCAATCAGTTCATAAACGTTCAGAACCATTCTCCTAAATACCCATACATGTTCCACCAGGGGCCCCTGTCTCCAACTGGAGGCAAGACTCTGGAGAATGTTGGAAAGTTCCTGCTGCGTGATTGCACAGTTGGGTGTCTCCTGGTCTTCCTCGGAGTTTGCCAGAATAGCTGACGGACGTGTCTGCCCACGTTGACTGCCAGCACACTGGATCCTCTCCGTGATGGGTGTAGTCCATCCTTTAACATCCTGGTGTTAGTGGGAAGGTTGGAATGGTGAACTAAAGAAACATTAGCAGCATCATGAAGTTCAGCTCTGATCATTGCATTAAAAAGTTCCCTCTGCACATTAAGTTTACGGTCTCGAACAGGGGCAATCTTGCTGGCAACGATCTTTGTTCTAGGGTGGTCAGTAATTAATCTATTTATACGGTCGATGTATTTCTTGCAACTACGTCTTGGGTCAGAGGTCTTGTTGTCATTAATACCACAGTGGACGACAATAGCATCCACAGGTTTGTCAGAGTTGGAAATTGCTGTGTCCAGGGTTGGTTGTAAATCTTCTATTTTGAGGGCTTTACAGGACATCATATTAAAACCATAGGAAAGCCCTAGTCTGTTAGCACTGACCCCCTTCATGACAGAGTCGTGAAGAAACACCACTTGAGGCATGTCTTGTTGTTCTTCTTTCTGTTTGGAACTAGGTGTTTTTCCTGTAGTTCTAGGAGATGGTGGTTTGACGTCAGTAACAATCTTGACGTCATTTGCTGCCTGTTCTGCTTTTATTAAATGACTGGCCTTTGACTTGGCTTTTTGGTTTTTTCTTTGCTGCACCAGCCCTGCATCTGCCCTGCACCAGCCAGGTGCTTTTTTACCAGGAACTGGTGCAGCTGATCCAGCAACCTGAGCATAGGTAGGTTTGACAGTACTGTCTGTCTGGATCTCCTTGTCAACATAAGTGTCTTTGACAGGGAGTTGCAGCAATCATGTTGATATTGCTGGTTTATACGTTTTTCCAGCGCGTTTATTTTCTCACACAGTGAGGCAACAAGTATTTTTAGATCTTTTATTTCACTCACTGTGTCTCTGGAGATGTTGGTTGGTTTTCGTATCCAAGTTCTTGGTTTCCAGAGGTGGAGGCAGGCTCGGAGTCCTGTCGCGTGGACTCGTCAGTTGCTGGTCGTGGCGTTGTGTCCTTCTTCTGTCGGCTGTCTTTGGTGTCGCTGGCAGGCTTGTGATGTAAATAGCCGCCCAGGCTTCTGGATCTGGTCAGCCTTGTTATCCTTCTTGTAGAAAGGCGATCATCCAGCAGAGCGTTGCTTTAGCCTCTGAACGCTTCCACCATCTTGATTCGTGTCAATGTTCGTTTGTGTTGTAGTGTATTGTGTTGTAGTGTATTGTGTGCTGGTGTATTGTGTTGTAGTGTAATGTGTTGTACTGTATTGTATTTAGTTTGTTGTGTTGTAGGGGATTGTGTTTTGGTATATGGTGTTTTTAGTATCTTGTGTTGTAGTGTCTTGTTTTGTAGTATCTTGTGTTGTAGTGTATTGTATTGCAGTGTATTGTATTGCAGTGTATTGTGTTATGGTGTATTGTGTTGTAGTGTGGTGTGTTGTACTGTATTGTTTTTGTAGTATCTTGTTATGTAGTGTTTTAAAGTTGTATTGTGTTGTGGTGTATTGTATTCTAGTGTCTTTGTTGTGGTGTATTGTGTTGTAGTGTATTGCATTGTAGTATATTGTGTTTTTAGTGTCTTGTGTTGTAGTGTATTGTGTTGTGGTTCTTGTGTTGTAGAGTATTGTGCTGTAGTGGGCTTGTTTTTTAGTGTATTGTGTTAAATGTATTGTGTTGTAGTGTATTCTTTTGCAGTGTTTTGGGTTGTAGTGTATTTTGTTGAAGTGTATTGTGTTGTAGTGTATTGTGATATATTGTATTGTGTTGCATTGAATTGTGTTGTATTGTATTCTGTTTTTTTGCATTGTGTTTTAGTGTAATGTGATTTTTTTGTGTTTTTAGTGTTTTGTGTTGTGGTGTTTTGTGTTGTGGTTATTGTGTTGTACTGTCCTGTGTTGTAGTGTCTTTTGGTGTAGTGTCTTGTGTTGTAGTGTCTTGTGTTGAAGTGTTCTTGTGTTGTGGTGTCTTGTGTTGTGGTGTCTTGTTTTTGTAGTGTCTTGTGGGGTGTGTCTTGTGTTGTAGTGTCTTGTGTTGAAGTGTCTTGTGTTGTGGTGTCTTGTGTTGTGGTGTCTTGTGTTGTTTGTGTCTTGTAGTGTCTTGTGTTTTGGTGACTTGTGTTTTGGTATCTTGTGTTGTATTGTTTTGTATTGTGTTGTAGTGCCTTGTGTTATAGTGTCCCTTTTAGTGTCTTGTTTGTGGTGTCTTGTGTTGTGGTGTGTTGTGTTGTGGTGTTTTGCATTGTAGTGGCTTGTAGTGGCTTGTGTTGTAGTGTCTTTCAGTGTCTTGTGTTCTATTGACTTGTGTTGTGGTGTCTTGTGTTGTAGTGTATTGTGTTGTGTGTCTTGTGTTGTGGTGTCTTGTGTTTTGATGTCTTGTATTTTGGTGTATTGTGCTTTGGTGTTTTGTATTGTGAGTCTTGTGTTTTTAGTGTCCCTTTTGTTGTATTGTCTTGTGATGTTTGTTCTGTTTTTGCTATCTTGTGTTGTGGTGTTTTGTGTTGTGGTGTCTTGCGTTGTAGTTTTATTGTGTTCCATTGTTTTTTGTTGTAGTTTTGGTGTGTTGTAGTGTATTGTGTTGTGGTGTATTGTTTTATGTGTAGTGTATTGTGTTCCAGTGTATTCGTGTTAGTGTGGCGTGTAGTATTGAATTGTGTTCTGGTGTCTTGTGTTGTAGTGTATTGTATTTTAGTGTATTGTGTTGTAGTGTCTTGTGTTGTAGTGTGGTGTGTTGTATTGTATTGTGTTCTGGTGTCTTGTGTTGTAGTGTATTGTATTCTAGTGTATTGTGTTGTGGTGTACTGTGTTGTAGTGTTTTTGTGTTGTAGTGTCTTGTGTTGTAGTGCCTTGTGTTGTAGTGTCTTGTGTTGTGGTGTCTTGTGTTGTGGTATCTTGTGTTTGTAGTGTCTTGTGTTGTTCTGTCCTGTGTTGTGGTGTTTTGTGTTGTAGTGTCTTGTGTTGTAATGTACTTTGTTGGAGTGTCTTTCGTTGTAGTGAATTGTGTTGTGTTGTCTTGTATTGTAGTGTCTTGTGTAATAGTGTATTGTGTTGCAGTGTCTTCTGTTGTATTGTATTGTGTTGTAGTGTCTTGTGTTGTATTGTATTGTGTTGTACTGTAGTGTATTGCTTTGCAGTGTATTGAATTGTAGTGTATTGTGTTGTAGTGTTTTTTTGTTGTAGTGTATTGTGTTTCAGGGTACTGTGTTGTAGTGTATTGTGTTGTCGTGTCTTGTGTTGTATTTTATTGTGTTCTTTTGCTCTGCGTTGTATTGCTTTGTGTTGTAATCTCTTGTGTTGTTGTGTATTGTGTTTCAGTGTATTGTGATTTAGGGTGTTTCTGTTGTAGGGTGTTGTTTTGCAGTGTTCTTGTGTTGTTGTTTCTTTTGTTGTAGTCTTGTATTGTAGTGTCTTGTATTATAGTGTCCTGTGTTGTTGTGTCTTGTGTTGTAGTTTATTGGGTTTTAATGTAATGTGTTGTAGTGTATTGTGTTGTGATGTATTGTGTTGTAGTCTATTCTGTTGTAGTATATTGTGTTATAGTGCCTTGTGTTGTAGAGTCTTGTGTTTTCAGTGTCTTGTGCTGCAGTGTTTTGTCTTCTATTGTATTGTGTGGTGTGTTGTAGGGTATTGTGGTGTATTGTGTTTTATGTGTTGTAGGTTATTCTATTGTAGTGTCTTGTGTTGTAGTGTCTTGTGTTGTGTATTGTGTTTCAGTGTACTGTGTTGGAGTGTATTGTGTTGTAGAGTCTTGTGTTGCAGTGTCTTGTGCTTCAGTGTTTTGTCTTTTGTATTGCTTTGTGTTGTAATCTCTTGTGTTGTGTATTGTGTTTCAGTGTATTGTGATTCAGTGGTCTTCTGTTGTAGGGTGTTGTTTAGCAGTGTCTTGTGTTGTTGTTTCTTGTGTTGTAATCTTGTATTGTAGTGTCTTGTATTATAGTGTCCTGTGCTGTTGTGTCTTGTGTTGTGGTGTCTTGTGTTGTGTTTGTTGGGTTTTAATGTAATGTGTTGTAGTGTATTGTGTTGTGGTGTATTGTGTTGTAGTCTTTCTGTTGTAGTATATTGTGTTATAGTTGTGTTGTAGTATCTTGTGTTGTGGTGTCTTGTGTTGTGGTATCTTGTGTTGTAGTGTCTAGTGTTGTTCTGTCTTGTGTTGTGGTGTTTTGTGTTGTGGTGTATTGTGTTGTGGTGTCTTGTGTTGTAATGTACATTGTTGGAGTGTCTTTTGTTGTAGTGAATTGTGTTGTGTTTGTCTTGTATTGTAGTGTCTTGTGTAATAGTGTATTGTGTTGCAATGTCTTCTGTTGTATTGTAATGTGCTGTAGTGTCTTGTGTTGTATTGTATTGTGTTGTAGTGTATTGCTTTGCAGTGTATTGAATTGTAGTGTATTGTGTTGTGGTGTTTTTGTGTTGTAGTGTATTGTGTTCAGTGTACTGTGTTGTAGTGTATTGTGTTGTCGTGTCTTGTGTTGTAGTGTCTTGTGGTGTAGTGTCTTTGTTGTAGTGTCTTGTGTTGTATTTTATTGTGTTCTTTTGCTTTGCGTTGTATTGCCTTGTGTTGTAATCTCTTGTGTTGTTGTGTATTGTGTTTCAGTGTATTGTGATTCAGTGTCTTCTGTTGTAGGGGGTTTGTTTTGCCGTGTCTTGTGTTGTTGTTTTTTTGTGTTGTAGTCTTGTATTGTAGTGTCTTGTATTATAGTGTCCTGTGTTGTGGTGTCTTGTATTGTAGTGTCTTGTATTATAGTGTCCTGTGTTGTGGTGTCTTGTGTTGTTGGTGTCTTGGGTTGTAGTTTATTGGGTTTTTAATGTAATGTGTTGTAGTGTATTGTGTTGTGGTGTATTGTGTTGTAGTCTATTCTGTTGTAGTATATTGTGTTATAGTGTCTTGTTTTGTAGAGTCTTGTGTTGCAATGTCTTGTGCTGCAGTGTTTTGTCTTCTTTTGTATTGTGTTGTATTGTGGTGTGTTGTAGTGTATTCTGTTGTGGTCTATTGTGTTGTGGTGTATTGCATTGTAGTGTCTTGTGTTGTTGTGTCTTGGGTTGCAGTGTCTTGTGTTATGGTGTGCTCTGTTGTGGTGTATTTTGTTGTAGTGTCCTGTGTGTTGTAGTGTCTTGTGTTGTGGTGTATTGTGCTGTTTACTTTTTGTGTTGTAGTGTCTTGTGGTGTGGTGTCTTGTGTTGTAGTGTCTTGTGTTGTGGTGACTTGTGTTGTGATGTCTTGTGTTGTGGTGTCCTGTGTTGCGGTGTCTTGTGTTCCTATGTCTTGTGTTGTAGTGTCTTTTGTTGTAGTTTTTTTGTGTTGTACTGTCTTGTGTTGTAGTGTATTTTGCTGTGGTGCATTGTTTTCTAGTGTGCTGTGTTGCAGTGTCTTTTGTTGTAGTGACTTGTGTTGTAGTGTATTGTGTTGTAGTATATTGGTTGAAGTATATTGCGTTGTAGTGTATTATGTTGTAGTGTATTGTGTTATGGTGTGTTGTGTTGTAGGGTATTGTGTTGAAGTGTCTTGTGTTGTAGTGTCTTTGTGTGGTAGTGTCTTTGTTGTGGTGTATTGTGTTGTAGTGTCTTGTGTTGTGTTGTAATGTATTGTAGTGCAATGTGTTGTGTGTGTATTGTAAACCAGTGTTTTTGTTATGGTGTATTGCATTGTGGCATATTGTGTTGTAGTGTCTTGTGTTGTAGTGTATTGTGTTGTAGTGTATTATTTTGTAAGGTATTGTCTTGTGGTGTCTGAGTTGTAGTGTATGTGTTTTTAGAGTCTTTTTTTTTGTAGTGTCTTGTGTTGTAGTGTATTGTGTTGTATGTGATGTGTTTTTAGTGCATTGTGTTGGCAGTGTTTTGTGTTGCAGTGTATTCTGTTGCAGTATTGCCTTGTAGTGTTATGTGTTATATTGTATTGTGTTAATGTTTTGTAATGTATTGTGTTGTTTTGTATTGTGTTGTGTTGTATTGAGTTGCAGTGTATCATGTTGTAGTGTAAATTGTATTGTGGTGTATTTTGTTTTGATGTATTGTGTTGTTGTCTATTGTGTTGTAGTCTCTTGTGTTGTAGTGTCTTGTGATGTGGGTCTTGTGTTGTAGTGGTCTTTTGTTGTAGTGTCTTGTGTAGTAGTGTATTGTGTAGTAGTGTATTGTGTTGTGGGTGTATTATAATGTAGAGTGATATATTGTAGTCTATTGTGTTGTAGTGTCCCTTTTGTTGCAGTGTACTGTGTTGCAGTTTATTGTGTTTCAGTATATTTTTGTTGTAGTGTATTGTGTTGTGTTGTATTGAGTTGTAGTGTATTATTTTCTGGTGTATTGTGTAGTGATGATTTGTGTCGTAGTGTCTTGTGTTGTAGTGTCTTGTCTTTTAGTGTTGTAGTGTTTTGTGTTGTAGTGTATTGTGTTGTTAGTGTATTGTTTTTCTAGGTTATTGTGTTGTATTTGGGATTGTGTTGTAGTGTATTTTTTTCTAGGTTATTGTGTTGTGGTTTATTGTGTTGAGGTGTACTGTGTTGTTACTGTATTGTGTTGTAATGTCTTGTGTCGTAGTGTATTTATTTGCGCTGTATTGCGGGGGTTTTTTGTGTTGTAGTGTATTGTTTTCTAGTTTATTGTGTTGTGGTTTATTGTGTTGTGGTGTACTGTGTTGTAGTGTCTAGTGATGTAGTGTCTTGTGTTGTAGTGTCTTTTGTTGTGGTGTATTGTGTTGTAGTGTATTCTGTTGTAGTATATTGTGTTATAGTGTCTTGTGTTGTAGTGCTTGTGTTGTAGTGTCTTGTGTTGCAGTGTTTTGTGTTGCAGTGTCTTGTGCTCCATTGTATTGTGTTGTAGTGTGGTGTATTGTAGTGTATTGTGTTTGTGGTGTATTGTATTGTAGTGCATTGTGTTGTAGTTTATTGTGTTGTAGTGTCTTGTGTTGTAGTGTCTTGTTTTTTAGTGTCTTGTGTTGTAGTGACTTGTGTTGTAGTGTCTTTTGTTGTAGTGTCTTGTGTTTATGGTGTCTTGTGTTGTGGTGTCTTGTATTGTAGTGTCTTGTGTTGTAGTGTTTCTTGTGTTGTATGTGTCTTTGTGTTATGGTGTCTTTTTTGGTGTTGTAGTGTCTTGTTGTGTTGTGTAATGGTGTTTTTGATTGTGTTGTATTGGTGTTTTATTTGTTGTGTTGGGTTTTGTGTTGTAGTGTTTTGTGTTGTGGTATATTGTGTTGTGGTGTATTGTGTTGTGATGGATTTGTTGTACTGTCTTGTGTTGTGGTGTCTTTCGTTGTAGTGTCTTGTGTTGTAATGTCTTGTGTGTTGTAGTGTCTTGTGTTGTAGTGTCTTGTGTTGTAGTTTTCTTTTGTTGTAGGTCTTTTGTAGTGACTTTTGTTGTGGTGTCCTGTGTTGTGGTGTATTGTGTTGTTACTGGGATTGTGTTGTAGTGTCTTGCGCTGTAGTGTATTGTGTTGCACTGTATTGCGTTGTCGTGTGGTTTGTTGTAGTGCATTGGGTTGTGATGCATTGTTTGTGGTGTCTTGTGTTGTGGTGTCTTGTTGTTGTGGTGTCTTGTGTTGTAGTATATTGTGTTGTGGTGTTTTGTGTTTGTGGTGTCTTGTGTTGTGGTGTCTTGTGTAGTAGCTCTGTGTTGTAGTGTCTTGTGTTGTGATGTATTATGTTGTAGTGTCTTGTGTTGTAGTGTCTTGTGTTGTAGTGTATTGTGTTGTAGTGTCTTGTGTTGTAGTGTCTTGTGTTGTGTCTTGTAGTGTCTTGTGTTATGCTGTGTTGGTTTGTGTTGTCTTGTGTTGTGGGTCTTCTGTTGTAGTGTCTTGTTGTTATGGTGTCTTGTGTTGTAGTGTCTTATGTTTAGTGTCTTGTGTTGTAGTGTCTTGTGGTGTAGTGTATTGTGTTGTAGTGTCTTGTGTTGTAGTGTATTGTGTTGTAGTGTATTGTGGTGTAGTGTCTTGTGGTGTAGTGTATTGTATTGTGGTGTCTTGTGTTTTAGTTTATGTTGTTGCAATGTATTGTGTTGTAGTGTATTGTGTTGTAGTGTATTGAGTTGTAATGTCTTGTGTTGTATAGTGTCTTATTTTGTGGTGTCTTGTGTTGTAGTGTATTAATAATAATAATAATAATAAATGGAATTTATATAGCGCTGAATCTTGCACAGACAAATCAAAGCGCTTGCACTCAACTCATTCTTACACAGTCATGCAACCAATAGCGAGTAATAGTTCTAACAAGTCCAAATGCACACACACACATACACACCCACGTTATACACTTTAGCAGGGTGATAGAATTTTTGGCTGTTGAAAAGCAGGGATAGCTATGAAATGAAACAGGAGAGGAAATTCTTAGGTTTGAAACAAATATGTCTTGAGGCCAGATTTAAAAGAGTCACAAGAAGGCCTTTGGCGAAGAGAGATAGGGAGGCCATTCCAAATCGATGGACCAGAAACAGAGAAAGAGCGACGGCCAACAGTGGACTGGTTGAATCTAGGTGTTTGTAAGCACAAGGAATCTGCAGCAGAGCGAAGGGAACGAGTAGGGGTGTACAGGTGGAGACATTCACAGAGGTAGGAAGGTGCTGTTTTGTGGAGACATTTGTAACAGAGAGTACTGATCTTATAGTTTATTCTTTGTGACACAGGCAGCCAGTGGAGAGATCGCATGAGAGGGGTAATGTGCTCAGATTTTTTCTTTCTGAGGACTAGTCGAGCTGCAGAGTTTTGAATACGTTGAAGGGAGTGGATAGATGATGCTGGCAGACCAGCCAAAAGAGATATGCAATAGTCCAGACGTGAAAGAATGAGAGATGCCACGAGTTTTGATGTTGCCTCTGTGGACAGGTACTTTCGAATTGCACTAATACGTCGTAATTGATAGAAGCAGGACTGGCAGGTCTGGGTGATGAATTTTTGCATAGAGAGTGTGTTGTCAAAAATGACCCCTAGATACTTTACAGCAGTGGATAGAGGGACTGATGCATTGCCGAATTCTATTGAAGCTGTTGTAATGGAAGAGAGTTTGTTTTTGGTCCCTACAAGCATGGCTTCAGTTTTATCAGCGTTTAGTTGTAACTTGTTCTCTATCATCCAGTTTTGGATATCTTGAAAGCAGTAGGTCATATTCATCAAGAGGGAAGGCAGATTTTCAGGAGTGTCACTGCTTAGAATCTGAGAGTCATCTGCATAAAAGTGATGGTTGATCTGATGACGGTTGGTTATATGTGACAGTGGAGCGGTGTAGAGAGTGAAAAGAACAGGGCCCAGAACTTATCCCTGCGGGACTCCACATTCCAGTCTGGCAGGTACTGACTGAATCTTGTTTACTGTGACTGTCTGGAATCGGTCAGTCAGGTATGATCTAAACCAGGTGAGGGCTGTACCAGTAACACCAAACGTTTCTTGAAGACGGGAGAGAAGGATAGAGTGGTCAATAGTGTCGAAGGCTGCAGATAAGTCGAGTAGAGTGAGGAGGGAGATTTTCCCTGAGTCAGAAGCAGGTAGAAGCATGTTTAAGGTGTGAACTAGGGTGGTTTCAGTGCTGTGGTTGGCACGATATGCAGACTGAAACGCAGGAAGAAGACTGTTGGAGAGAAGGTGGTTGTTGAGCTGTTTCAGAACTACTCTTTCAAGGACTTTAGAGATAAAAGGTAGGTTGGAAACAGGTCTGTAATTCTTCAGAATGTTAGGGTCAAGGTCATGCTTTTTGAGTAATGGTGTGACTAAAGCATTTTTGAGAGCTGAAGGAACATTTCCAGAAATAGAGATGAGTTTACTATCTTTGTGATAGCGGGTATGAGCTGTGGCAGGCACTGCGCGAAAAGAGAAGCAGGTATGGGGTCGAGATCGCATGATTTTATAGTCATTCCTTTCAGATTTGTCTCGATTTCTTTCTCGCTTGCTGGATGAAAGGACAGGAGATGAGTATTGTGTTGTTGTATATTGTCTTGTAGTTTATTGTGTTGTAGTGTATTGTGTTGTGGTGTATTGTGTTGTGGTGTCTTGTTTGTAGTGTATTGTGTTGTGGTGTATGTGTTGTAGTGTATTGTGTTGTGGTGTATTGTGTTGTAGTGTCTTGTGCTGTAGTGTATTGTGTTGTAGTGTATTGTGTTGTAGTGTCTTGTATGGTGGTGTATTGTGTTGTAGTGTATTGTGTTGTAGTGTATTGTGTTGTGGTGTAATTGTATTGTAGTGTATTGTGTTGTAGTGTATTGTGTTGTGTTGTGGTGTTTTGTATTGTGTGTATTGTGTTGTAGTGTATTGTGTCGTAGTTTATTGTGTTGTATTGTAGTGTATTGTGTTGTAGTGTATTGTGTTTTGGTATGTTTGTGGTGTATTTCGTTGTGGTGTATTTTTTTGTATTATGTTATGTTGCATTGTATTATGTTATGATGTAATGTATTGTGTTGGATTTTATTGTGTTGCATAATTTTTTGTATTGTGTTGTGTTGTATTGTGTTGTATTGTGTTATGGTGTGGTGTGTGTTGTTTGTTTTCGCGTTGAGTTGTGTTGTGTTATGTTGTGTTGTTTTGTATTGTATTGTGTTGTATTGTTTATGTTGTGTTGTATTGTATTGTGTTGTATTTTATTGTGTTGTGCTGTATTGTTTTGTGTTGTATTGTATTGTGTTGTATTGCATTGTATTGGTTTGCTTTGCCAAATATTTTGTATTGAATTTAAATTGCGTTGTTCTTTGGGTTGTCTTGCATTGAGCATCTGTAATTTGTTTTGTCGTTTATGTTCTAAGTTGCTTTACACGCGTTGCATTGCATAGAGATATACATAGTACAGAGTAATGGTGCGTGTATTATTCTGTTTAGCCTTGTATCTTATTCATTTGTTTTATTACATTGTATTGTGTTGATGTTTTGCGTTGTCATGCATTTTGTATCATAAAAATTATTAGGATGTCTGTTGTTGTGTGATATTTATTTAATTTATTTATTCTTTTATTCTGAGGATAATGGAATAAGCACTCATCTGCTTTTTCACGTCTAGTCCCAGTCTGTATGCAGGTTTGTCAATTTTGTCATCTATTCCCACCGGCACACAATGGCCTGCTCTTCCAAAAAGCGAAACAGGTTTTAACGTGTGTGCGAGATGTTCTGTGTGCGTTCACTCACGGGACCTCGGTTCACAGTTTCATCTGAAAGATACATTTTGTTGTGTTGTGTTGTGTTGTGTTGTGTTGTGTTGTGTTGTGAATATGCCAAGTTACTTGCATCGCGTAGCAGAGTACAGTGTAAAGTTGTGTTGTATGTATCGTACTGTTTTGCATTGTTTTGTGTTGCATTGTTTTGTGTTGCATTAAACTGTTTTGTGTCGTCTTGCGTCGCACTGCATCGAATTGCATCGTATCGTCTTCAAGTCAAGTCGAGCCAGTCAAGTCAAACATACTTTGGTCATGCCAGGAAGGGCAGTTACAGAGTACAGAGCTCATATATGCACACAGCATTGTAGGGATCCTAATCGAGAAAACTAACCATGAAAACAGCGAATGATATTTGTTTAATCATGGCAATGATATTTAAATTAAGGTTACAGAGAGAGAGAGAGAGAGAGAGAGAGAGAGAGAGAGAGAGAGAGAGATGAGAGAGAGAGAGAGAGAGAGATTTCAAGATTTCAAATGTTTAATGTGTTTTGGCCATAGGCATATATACACATTGATGGAGGGTGGAGATGGGGTGGTCCATTAATATATGACAACCGAAATATAATAACATTTTCCCAATCATAATACAAAGTACAACGCATTTATATTTACAAAAAAAGCATTTAGATATTCTAGACTATTGCTGATATACAGCTTTTTATCATCTATCCTTCCTAGAAAAAGAAAATATATATATATAAACTGAACAAGAAAATCACTGAACAAACCTCAAGATTCGGAAAGTGGGAGAGAGAGAGAGAGAGAGAGAGGATGAGAGAGAGAGAGAGAGAGAGAGAGAGAGAGAGAGAGAGAGTTCGTCAAATATGTATTTTCTCCCTCCCTCCTTTTTCCCTCACTCCCCCCCCCCCCCCCCCCCTCTCTCTCCTCTCTCTCTCTCTCTTCTCTCTCTCTCTCTCTTCTCTCTCTCTCTCTCTTCTCTCTCCTCTCTCTCTCTCTCTCTCTCTCTCTCTCTCTCTCTCTCTCTCTCTCTCTCTCTCTCCTCTCTCTCTCTCTGCCCCCTTTCTCTCTACGAGATGGAGAGAGAGAGGGGAAAAAGAGGGGGGAGAGAGAGGGGTATATATAGACTCTGACTAAGAGTTTCAGTGTCAGTCTCTCTCTCTACCTCCCCCCCCCTCTCTCTCCCCCTCTCTCTCCATCCACACACACACAACACCACCATAACATTCACTCACCCTCACAACAACCCTGAAACACTACTCACCTTTTCTCCCACAACACTTCCCCCACAACTAAACCCTACAACCTCAAACATCCTTGTCTTTCTCTTTCTCTTTTCCACCAACCAGCGCGGACTCTGGCATCTCGGGCCTGTCCGGATACCGGCTGAGCATCAGCTCGGAGGGCGAGGTGCTGCAGCAGATGCCGGTGGTGCTCAACAGCCTCTGTCAGCTGGACGTGTCCCGCTTCCCTTTCGACACCCAGACCTGCAACCTGACCTTCGGCAGCTGGGCCTACCACGGGCTGGAGCTCAACCTGACCCAGTCCCTCCGCCCCGTGGACCTCTCCTCCTACATCACCAACGGCGAGTGGCAGGTGGTCAGCTTCACCGCTCTGAGGATTGAGCCTTTGTTCGGGGGCCTGCCTTACCCACAGGTGAAGGGGAATTGTGTGTGCGTGTATGGGAGAGGGGGAGGGGAGAGGGAAGGAGGAGGGGGAGGAGGAAGAAGAAGAAACAAAAAGAAGAAGAAGAATGCAAAGAAGAAGAAGAAAAAGGAGGAGGAGGAGAAGATGAAGAAGAAGAAGAAGAAGAAAAGAAGAAGAAGAACAAGAACAAGAACAAGTAGAAGAAAGAGAGAGAGACAGGGGAGGGAGAGAGAGAGAGAGTGATAGAGAGACAGACAGACAGACAGAGTAAGACATACAGACAGACACAGACGTGCATACACACAGACACATAAACAGACACAGAAAGACAGACAGACATATACGTAATACACACAGACTCACACATACAGACATACAAATATCACGTAATGTCAATAGACGTTAAATTAAAGAAGACAGACAGACAGATACACAGACAGACACACATACAGAAAGACAGACACTGACACACGAGAAGGTGCATGGAAAGAGTCTTCGACGAACAGTGCACACAATATATTTTCCAGCAAACACTGACCCCATCACACTGGATGTTGCTATAATATGCTCACAGCTGTCAAGATATTCATTGTTGTTAGGCAAATCATGCTCTGTATACACAATGTACTAGATGTACAGGTCTCAAGACGTTGTCCTGTGTTTACAGGTCATCTTCACCTTGGTGCTCAAACGCCGACACCTGTTCTACATCTTCAGCATGATGTTTCCGTGTGCGCTGATTCAGGTGAGAGGACTTGCTTTTCCCAGAGTCTGAACACAGTTTAGGGGACATACAGGATAGCTCAGTGGTCAGAGCACTTGCTTTCTCGGTTAAGCAGCGTTGAGCGTGGTTACCAAGTGGATGGGTGACCGTTTGCGCGCCCTGGCTTTCAGTACAGTCCCCCAGTTCACCCAGCTGTAAATGGTTACCTGCCCTCTTTAGGGTGTGAGAAGGTAAAGCAGCGAGGGAGAGGAGATGGGTGCCGCCCTCAATGTGCTGGCTCCTGGAGAAGCTGAGGGTTCTGACACCTCGCTCCCTGGCGACCGCATAGGTCAAGGGACCACCTTTACCTTTAAACGCAGCTTATGCTATTATAATTATTCAAAATCTGGCCTGGACAAGTTCCCATTTCTGAACTTTCTCGTAGATAAGATTTATGCATGTGGTTCACTAATAGTGAAAAAGGTTCATGAAAATCAAATTTTAATTTACTCTCTGCTACTTTTCGCTTCGCGCCTTGTTGTGTCAATGTATCTGCTGTTTTATTCCAAAACATACCACAATGAGAAGAAATCTAGGTAAACACTATTCCAAAACCTCTTCACATAATATAATATTACGTTATCAAACACGTGCATGCTCTCCCAAAATGCGTTATGCGCTTGTTCTCACTCATTATCTTGTGAAGATATTCTTTCTGATTGCCCAATATTGAAATCAGTAAGCAAAGAACCTGATATCATTGATCTGAAAAGGGAATCTAAGTATTC
This sequence comes from Rapana venosa, assembly GCA_028751875.1. NCBI lineage: Eukaryota > Metazoa > Mollusca > Gastropoda > Neogastropoda > Muricidae > Rapana > Rapana venosa. The sequence continues at coordinate 35,609,552 of CM054153.1, forward strand.
TCACTTGTAGAAAAGGAATTGTTGATATTACTAAAGGTATTTATCGGTCTGATTTTAATGTTCTGTTGTAGGTCAGTTCGCTATTTCAATTGCTGGGGGGTGTTTTAGCTACTTTTACTTCTTGTCTAAGTCTACTATCATCTGTAGACTTGAAATAAAAACAACAAATAATTCAGGCAAGATCGGTTCTGTCTCATGAGCAGTATACACCCATCGAGTTTTAAAGAGTTATCTTGAAGGAGTGTGTTTGCTTGGCCATAGTGGGTGGAATGTGTAGTGCCTGGTCTTCTCCTGTGCTTGTCACTCTGTATGCAGGAGGTCTGCCCGCTGGCCTCAGCCGACACGTTCCGACTTCAGGGCAAACCATTCAGAAGTTCATTAAGAAACAAAATCAAATTTGCTTGAAAAAGGCAAGAGATTGGGCTAGGTATGCAGAAAATAGCATGAGTGAGGGATGAGAGAGAGAGAGAGAGGATGAGAGAGAGAGAGAGAGAGATGAGAGAGAGAGAGAGAGAGAGAGAGAGAGAGAGCAAAGGGATTAATAGAAAAGGGGAATTTTCTAACACAGAATTTCCAAAGTCGATATGCTATTTATATCTGGTATCCCTACGGGGAAGGGGGAAGGGGGGAGGTTCTTGTAGGAATGACGACAACAGAATGATAATCCAGCATAATGCCTGTTCCTGTAATATTTACTGTCCTTAAAAGATGCGTGTTGATGTACCGTAACCGTTTCCCATCGGTACCTTTCTTATTTCCATAGTTCTGTCACTCGTTCATCTCCTCTTCATTTTGCTCCGTGTTTTAACATATGATTTTGTGTTTCATATAGCTATCGCTTTGTTCCAGGGCCAGAGCTTCGAGGTTTACCACTAGTGAGATTTTGCACATGCGACCGTTTTTTTCCCACAATTAAGGTAGCCGCACTCCAACTTAGGGAAGTGTTTCATATATAACTCAGCTTGTGTTGTTTTTCTTTTGTTCTATTTGAGAAAATGTAGAATCATTATTAATACATTGCCATGCTCAATCTAAAAAAAAAATACATTGTTGCAATGTGGATGTTAAGAATCGATTAACATTTTGACAAAAACACTCACAAATTGCCATGTTGTGCCATTCTTGGAACTTTTTTCTTACCTGTAAAGTACAATTGTTACCCATCGGTGTTGAACGTTTAGTGTTCTTCCTCCCTGAAGTCGGAGTGCAGCTATCATTATGGTGGGCAAAAACGGTCACATATGCAAAATCTCTCCATTGGAGGACCTTGGAACTCTAGCCGAGGAACGGAAAAAGTGTTATTCCGATCTAGTGGCGCCTCTGTCAGGCACCCACCTAAAGCTTCCATCATCACTCAGGTCAAACGTTTCATCAACACCATCATTATCTTCATAGTCTTTATTTTTTCCCTTCCTTCTTTTTCCCTTGTTCTAAGTTTTTTGGGGATCATCTTTGACATCTTGATAGAATGGTACAGAGTGTAAAACAGTAATTCCAAGGAC
>CM054153.1:35615644-35643299 GCA_028751875.1 Rapana venosa
CAAAAAGAAGAAGAATGCAAAGAAGAAGAAGAAAAAGGAGGAGGAGGAGAAGATGAAGAAAAAGAAGAAGAAAAGAAGAAAAGAAAAAGAACAAGAACAAGTAGAAGAAAGAGAGAGAGACAGGGGGAGGGAGAGAGAGAGAGAGTGATAGAGAGACAGACAGACAGACAGAGTAGAATACAGACAGACACAGACGTGCATACACACAGACACATAAAAAAGACACAGAAAGACAGACAGACATATACGTAATACCACACAGACTCACACATACAGACATACAAATATCAGTAATGTAAATAGACGTTAAATTAAAGAAGACAGACAGACAGATACACAGACAGACACACATACAGAAAAGACACTGACACACGAGAAGGTGCATGGAAAGGTCTTCGACGAACAGTGCACACAATATATTTTCCAGCAACACTGACCCCATCACACTGGATGTTGCTATAATATGCTACAGCTGTCAAGATATTCTTGTTGTTAGGCAAATCATGCTTGTATACACAATGTACTAGATGTACAGGTCTCAAGACGTTGTCCTGTGTTTACAGGTCATCTTCACCTTGGTGCTCAAACGCCGACACCTGTTCTACATCTTCAGCATGATGTTTCCGTGTGCGCTGATTCAGGTGAGAGGACTTGCTTTTCCCAGAGTCTGAACACAGTTTAGGGGACATACAGGATAGCTCAGTGGTCAGAGCACTTGCTTTCTCGGTTAAGCAGCGTTGAGCGTGGTTACCAAGTGGATGGGTGACCGTTTGCGCGCCCCTGGCTTTCAGTACAGTCCCCCAGTTCACCCAGCTGTAAATGGTTACCTGCCCTCTTTAGGGGGGTGAGAAGGTAAAGCAGCGAGGGAGGGAGATGGGTGCCGCCCTCAATGTGCTGGTCCTGGAGAAGCTGAGGGTTCTGACACCTCGCTCCCTGGCGACCGCATAGGTCAAGGGACCACCTTTACCTTTAAAAGCAGCTTATGCTATTATAATTATTCAAATCTGGCCTGGACAAGTTTCCATTTCTGAACTTTCTCGTAGATAAGATTTATGCATGTGGTTCACTAATAGTGAAAAGGTTCATGAAAATCAAATTTAATTTATCTCTGCTACTTTTCGCTTCGCGCCTTGTTGTGTCAATGTATCTGCTGTTTTATTCCAAAATACCACAATGAGAAGAAATCTAGGTAAACACTATTCCAAAACCTCTTCACATAATATAATATTACGTTATCAAACACGTGCATGCTCTCCAAAATGCGTTATGCGCTTGTTTCATCATTAAACTTGTGAAGATATTCTTTCTGATTGCCCAATATTGAAATCAGTAAGCAAAGAACCCTGATATCATTGATCTGAAAAGGGAATCTAATATTCTCACTTGTAGAAAAGGAATTGTTGATATTACTAAAGGTATTTTCGGCTGATTTTAATGTTCTTTGTGGGCAGTTGCTATTTCAATTGCTGGGGGTGTTTTGCTACTTTTTTCTTGTCTAATCTACTAATCTGTAGACTTAAAATAAAAAAAAACAAATAATTCAGGAAAATCGGTTCTGTCTCATGAGCTATACACCCATCGATTTTTAAAAGATTTTATCTAAGGAGTGTGTTTGTTTGGGCCATAGGGGGTGGAATGTGTATCCCGGTTTTCTCCTGTGTTTGTCACTCTGTATGCAGGGGTCGCCCCTGGCCTCACCCGACAGTTCCGACTTCAGGGCAAACCTCAAAAAGTTCATTAAAAAAAAAAATCAAATTTGCTGAAAAAGGCAAGAATTGGGTAGGTAGCAGAAAATGCTGAGGAGGGAGGAAGAGAGGAGAGAGAGGAGAGAGAGAGAGAGGAGAGGAAAGGGGAGGAGAAAAGGAGAGAGGAGAGGGGCAAAGGGATTAATAGAAAAGGGGAATTTTCAACACAGAATTTCCAAATCGATATGCATTTATTTGGTATCCCTACGGGGAAGGGGGAAGGGGGGGGGTTCTTGTAGGAATGAGACAACAGAATGAAACCCAGTTTTAATGCCTGTTCCGGTAAATTTTACTGTCCTTAAAAGATGCGTGTTAAATGAAACGTTTCCCATCGTAAAACCTTTCTTATTTCCTATTTTTCTGTCACTCGTTATCCCCTCTTCTTTTTGCTCCGTTTTTTTAACTATGATTTTGTGTTTCTATAGCATCGCTTGTTCCGGGGCCAGACTTCGGGTTTTACCCAGGAGATTTTGCACTGCAAACCCTTTTTTTTTCCCAAAAAAATTTAAGGTAGCCGCACCCCAAAAATTTGGGGAAGTGTTTCTATAAACTAGGCTTGTGTTTTTTTTTTCTTTTGTCTATTTGAGAAAATGTAGAATCTTTATTAATACATTGCCATCCCAATCAAAAAAAAAATAATTGTTGAAATTGGGGATGTTAAGAATCGATTAACATTTTGCAAAAAAAACTCACAAATTTCCATGTTGTGCCCTTCTTGGAACTTTTTTTTACCTGAAAGTACAATTGTTACCCATCGGTGTTGAACGTTTAGTGTTCTTCCTCCCTGAAGGGAGTGAGCTATCTTTTGGTGGGGAAAAAAAAAGGGCCATATCAAAATCCTCCCTTGGAGGGCTTGGAACTCTAGCCAGGAACGGAAAAAGTGTTATTCCGATCTGTGGCGCCTCTGTCAGGCACCCACCTAAAGCTTCCCTCATCACTCAGGTCAAACGTTTCATCAACACCATCATTTCTTCATAGTCTTTTTTTTTCCCTTCCTTCTTTTTCCCCTTTTTCTAAGTTTTTTGGGGACATCTTTGACATCTTGATAGAATGGGACAGAGTGTTTAAAACAGTAAATTCAAGGACCTTTTATTCCCAACGAGGGGCCCGGATCTACAAAAAAAAATTTTTAATTTTTGTTTTCACTCGGCCTCTCATACCCAAAAAGTTCTGCTGATTAAACCAATTCCCCTAATGAAAATCACGCACAATACCAAAGAGAGCAGAACTTAATTCCCGTTTATTGTTTATTGATAGAAAGGGGCGGGAAGCCTAGTGGTTAGAGCGTTGCACTCGCGTTTGACAGCCCCGTTTGAACCCCCCCGATATCGCTATCTAGCAGGTGCGTTAATGCACAGACCCCACACAAACCCCCCAGCTTCCAACCAGGGAAAGGCAGTATTGAATGAAAAACCCAGGATCTTTCCGAAACCCCGAGGAAAAAAACTATTCAACTGTAAATTGCTTAATCGATACAGGGCACTGTTTACCCACCGGCCATTAACCGACGCTTATACAACGAATAAACGGGGATCGGATGTCGCTTTTCCTAAGTGTTCCAGCGAGTGCAAAAACCCCCTAAAAATAACATTATGACAACTTTGGATAGCCACTGAAACAGCGGTAACTGCACGCAAGCCCCAACCCAAAACCCTTTCATTTTTATTATTTTTTATACCGCTTTAAGTACGAGGTTTCTCTGCGTGAAATTCGGGCTGCTCTCCCCGGGGGGAGCACTCGCCAAAAAAGCAGGCCCCCACCAATTTTTTTTCTTTTTTTTTGTCTGCAACAGTATTTGTTTCCTATCAGAGTGGCTTTTTCTACATAATTTTGCCAGGGACAACTCTCTTGTTGCCGTGGGTTCTTTTACGTGCGCTAAATAATTATGTGCAACACACGGGACCTCGGTTTATCGTCTCATCCGAAAGACTAGCACCCAGCCACCACTCATGATCTAATGGATGGGGAAAAGTTTCCGGTCCAAACGGGATACAAACCACCGCACACTTCCGCCCCGGACTTTTTGCTTTCTAGACAGGCGCGTTACCTCTAGATCACCGATCCACCAACATAGCTTCAGACAGGTCACAGCTAGCTGTGTCCCAAAATAGCTCAGACTGCAGTCGTGCTTACAAAGGGGAATAAAACAAAATCACCTGTGCACATAAACACGATTTAGGAGGATGGTTGGGGCAGTGATAAAGAGGAGAAAAAGGGGGGAGAAAAATGATGAAGAAGATAGGAGGAGGAGGTGAAGGAGGAGGACGACGATGATGATGATGTGATGATGATGATGATGATGATGATGATGATGGTGGTGGTGGTGGTGGTGGTGGTGGTGGTGGTGGTGGTGGTGGTGGTGGGTGATAAAATTGACGACACCGACGTTACTGCTGAGGGTACCGATTTTCTTTCACCAAGCCCAAAAAATTTACATAGGTAAAGTGCGACGATGACGATAATAAGGAAAATGGACTGACTGCCTGAATGTGGACACGACCAGCAATGACCATGACCATGCCATGCCCATGCCAGGTGCACGTGGGTCCCGGGCCTTCCTGCTCCCCCTGTGAGCCCAAACGAGAAGGGGGCCTGGAGATCACTGTCTGCTGTCGCGGGCCGTCATGCAGCTGGTCTCAGGACATGATCCCCGCCTCCTCTGAACATCCCCATATTGTCATGCCCGCGTCCGCTTGTCTTTTGGTGCTTTCTATACACACACGTCACACACACACCAAACACACAACACACAAACGCACACCCCGGGGCGCGCGAGTTGCATGCAGCACACACATACACAAACACTCACACATATGAACACACGAACACACACATAACACCATACATCACAACACTCACTCACCACTCATTCACTAACTCACTCACTCACCCCAAAAACAAAAACAACACACACAAAAACCCACACACACAAACACACACACAAAACACAACACAAAAACACCCACACACCACAACAACACACCCCACCCATACACAGAACAGAGAAAGAAGATAGAATGAGCCCGACAGACGTACAGGAACAGACTGCAATCTACAGAATTCCACGAAAGTCCCCCAAATATACAAGAAAAATGGAAAAATCTAAAACCCCAACAAACAAAAACGAAACCCCCGTCCCGCAACCCGGGGGCGGGGGCCCTGACAACACACCAAAACAACAACAAAAACACTCGGCCACACACACAACACACACCCAAACACACACCAACACAAAAACCAACCCCAAACGAAACCCAAAAAGCAAACAAAACCCCCAATCACAGATCAATCAGTCGCTATTTTTTGTCTCCCTTCCCCTCTTCGCTTTGAACCGAGCTCATTTTCCGTGTAATCATTTTTCTTTTCTCCCTTCTGTTTCTTTGTTTCGCCTTCTGGTTTTTTTTTTGGTTTTGGCTTCTGGGTTTTTTTTTTTTCGCCCTCTTTTTTTTTGTTTTGTTTCTGCTTTTTGTTTGTTTTTTTCTGCCTTATTTTTTTTCGTTTCTGTTTTTGTTTTTTTTTTTTCTGCTTTCTGTTTAATTTTTTTTCTGCCCCCTTTTTGTTTTTTGCCCTTTTGTTTTGTTTTGTTTTTGCCCCCGTTTTGTTTCTATTTTTTGTTTGTTTTGTTTCTGCCTTTTGTTTGTTTTTTTCTGCTCTGTTTTTTTTTGTTTCTGCCTTCTGTCTCTTTTTTTTTTGTTTCTGCCTTTTGTCTCTTTGTTTTTTGCCTTTTGTTTTTTTTGTTTCTGACTTCTATTTTTTTTGTTTCTGCCTTTGTTTGTTTTTTTCTCCTTCTGCTCTTTTGTTTTTTTTTCTGCCTATGTCTCTTTTTTTTTTCGCCTTCGTTTGTTTTTTTTTCTGACTTCTATTTGTTTTGTTTCTGCCCTTTTGTTTTTTTTGTTTTTGCTTCTGTTTTTGGTTTTTTTTGCCTTCGTTTGTTTTGTTTCGTTTTGTTTGTTTTGTTTCGCCTTCTGTTTGTTTGTTTTTTTTCTTTGTGTGATCAATTCAAAATTATTTATTTATTTTATCTTTCGTTTAATCATTCTTCTGTCTTTACGCGTTAAATTATTCGTTTGCTTTTATAAGCATTATTTATCCATGTGCCCAGACCTTTACTTCACAATGGCATTGGTCATTGTCCCTCTATCTTTATACTATTCATTCATTTTATCACTCGTTCATTCACTCACTCACTCACTCATACAGTCAGTCAGTCAGTCGGTCTGTCAGTCAGTTTTTTCTTTCTATCTGCAGGTCCGTATTTACACACTGCAGCTTGGCAATTATCGTGGTCTATGTTTCCTCATGCTGTTCATTCATTCATTCATTCATTCATTCATTCGTTCATTCAGTCATTTCTTCCTTCCTTTATTTATTCATCTATCCATCCATCCATCCATTCATACCTTTATGTATTCATTCATTCATTCGTTCGTTAGTTCGTTCGTTCATTCAGTCCTTCCTTTCTTTCTTCTTTCCTTAATTCATTCATTCATGCATCCATTCAATCATCCGGCCATTCATTCACGATCTCTCACGATGGCTCTGATCGTGGCGTCTGTGTCCTGTGAGCTGTTCATTCATTCATTCATTCATTCATTCATCCCTCCATCCATACTTCCATTCATTCATTCACTCATTTATTCCTCTCTTCCTGTCATCAGGCCTGTAATTCACGATAGCTATGATACCGGTGTCTGTCTCCTGTAAGCTGTTCATTCATTCATTCATTGTTTCATTCATTTATTCATTCATTCATCATCCATCCATCCATCCATCCATTCATTTATTCATTCATTCATTAACGCACTCATTTATTTATGCACTCATTCGTTCATTTATTCCTACCTTCCTTCCTTCATTCATTCATACATACATCCACTCATCCATCCATCCATCCACCTATCGATTCATGCACTAACTCATTCACTCATTCACTTACTCATTGATTCATTCATCCATCAATCCATCCATCACTCATCCACTCACTCCGTCCTCTCCTCCTGTCTTCAGGCCTCTACTTCACGCTGGCGATGATCGTGGTGTCTGTCTCCTGTATGATGACGGTGGTGGTGCTGGCTGTCCACTTCCCCCACCGTCATCGCCCCCTCCCACCCTGGGCCCTCGCCATCCTCCGCTCCAAAGTGGCGCTGTGCTTTGGCGTCGACATCAACGCTGAACAGGTCAGCAGCAGTAGCAGCAGCAGCAGCAGCAGCTATCTGCTAATGGTAGATTCATAATGTTTAAAGGTTTGAATAATGCACAACTCGCAGATTCCCAGTTTGAACTTTTGGTAATGAAGACTTTTGACGAAGTAAGGATGTCGTTTCGGAGTCTGTTTGAATCCGTGTGCGAGTATGTGTGTGTGTGTAGGGGGGGGGGGCGGGGGAGGGGTGTTGTTTTGGTGTGTGTGAGGGGGGATTGTGTGGTGTGTGTGTATGGGGGGGGGGTGTTTTGTGGTGTAGGGGTGGGGGGGTGGTGTGGTGTGTGTGTGTGTGTGGGGGGGGTTGTGTGTGTGTGGGGGGGGGGGGGTGTGTGGTTTCGTGCATGTGTGTGTGTTGAGAAAGAGGAGAGAGAACGAGAGAGAAAAAAAGATAGAGAGAAGAGAGAGAAAAAAGATAGAGAGACAGGAGACAAAGAAAAAGAGAGAGACAGAGACAGAGCACAAAAAAGAGAGAGAAAGAGATTAAAAATAAATCCTAACAAAAAATCAAAAAACACCCAAAACTACCAAACAAAACAAACAAAACACTCTTTCAAACACACACACGCATATCTATTATTTTGTATTATCTATATTATCTAAAATTGTATAGATAGATAGATAATGATAGAAAGTAGATAGATAAAATAGATGATGTGGATAGAAAAGAAGAAGAGACAGACAGAAGAAAAAGAAGAAGATAATAGATAAAGATAGATAGATGTGTAGATAGATGATAGATAGATAATAGATAGATGATTCACGCCCCCCCCTCCCCCAACAAGGTGCACCCCTGCTATGACGTGTGCGGGCCACCGAAGCAGCAAGTTCCCAAACCAGGTTACAGAGCCAGCGACGCTGCCCTCCACCACCGCAAGTCCCTCACCTCCACCGCCAACGGCCCCACCTCCGGGACTGCCAACATCCACCCGGCTCCTCTCCTCAACGTCTGCCACGACCCCGCCCCGCCCAGAACCCACTCTGACGTCATCCACCCGTATGACATCAGCCTGGACGATTCTGACGTGGGCTACTCCTACACGGTGGAAGGCGAAAGAGGAAGACGTCATACCTACCGGCCCCGGAGCGCGGACGCCTGTTTGATGGCGCTGTTCGCCAACGCCGCCCCCGACCTGAAAATGGCCCCGGAACATCTGCCCGATCCGGGGGCCCTCGGGCCCCCCACTTGGCAGAAACCTTGGCACCCACAACGCGGCGAGCTTTGGGATGCTGGAGCGAGGCGCGGTACGCCCCCCCCGAACCTCGGGAACCGCTGCGGAGAGGAAGAGGGGCGGGAAAGGGGAGCACACGGGAAAAAAAACCCACCCCGGCCCCTATGACGCCTCCGCCCCGGGGAGGGGCCCCCCGGGGGAAAAGTCTGCAGCCCTCAAAGGAAAATCCCGGAGTCGGGAGCAAACCGGAGTATGGACCGGGCTGCCAGGCCTCCGCCCCCTCCTCCTCCCCCCCAAAACCCCCCCACAGAGAGAGAACAACCGAAAACCCCCCAAGCGGCTCCGAGGACGGAGACCCTTCCACCTCCACAGCTGAAGCCTCCCCCCCTCCCCGCCAGAACTGAGGCAATCGGGAGATCTGCCTGGAGATTCTGCACAGCATGAAAGGCGAGAAGACGGCGCCGGGGCCCCCAGGAGAAGCTGCCAAGAAACTTCCCCCCAGGAGGGGGAGATGGGCGCATTTTTTTGGACCGGGTTTTCCTGGTGGTGTTCACCTTTGGGATGTAGCTTTTCACCACGTTACCCACTATCTTTGTGTGTGTGTGTGTGTGTGTGTGTGTGGTGTGTTGTGCGTGCGTGTATTTGTGTGTGTGTTTGGGGGGGGGGATAGGGGTGGTGTGTAGTGTGTGTAGTGGGGTTTGATGTGTGTCGTGCCTTTTAAAAAAGGAACCGATGACAAAAAAAAAAAAATTTAATCGAGAAAAAAGATATTGAAATAGAGATTTGAAGGGGGGGTTTTAAAAAAAATACAACACAACTGAAGCAAATGAGGGAGAGACACAGAGAAGACAAAAGAGACAGGGAGACAGAGCGACAGACAGAGACAGAGCACAACCCCCAAAAAAAAAAATGCGTACACGCGCAGAGATGCGCGTGTTTTCACCCTAACCGTTCTTTTTAATAGGAAAAAGAATGGGCAAAAATGACCCCCGGGGCACCCAATTAAACCGCTAGAAGCACGTTCAAAAGGGGCCCAAACAAAGCCCATTCGCACGAAGTTGAGTCGGGTGGCCCTTTCTGGACAGCACCTAGTGCTCCTAACACAGGTAGTAACGCTCCGTACAGCGCTGGAATAAAAAACCTGCGTTCTGTCAAGAATTACTAAAGTAATAGCTGTTTTTTGGGCATCATGTTCAATCTCTCTCTCTCTCTCTCTCCCCTCTCTCTTCTCTTCTCTCCTTCTCTCCCTCTCTCTCTCTCTCTCTCCCCTTCTCTCTCCCCAACACCAAAACCCCCCACACACACAACACACACACGCGCCGCCATCCTTCCCCTCACCCCCTCTTCTTTCTACATCTCTTACCCCCCCCCCTACTTCTCTCTTTCTCACCCCCTCTCTCTCTCCCCCCCTCTCTCTCTCTCTCTCCTCTCTCTCCTCCTCTCTCTCTCTCTCTCTCTTTCCTCTCTCTTCTCTCTCTTCTCTTTCTCTCCTATGCTCACCCTTTTCTCTTCCTCTCTCCCATTCCCACTCTGTCTCCCTTTTTTCGTCTTCTCTGTCCTCTCTCTTTTTTCTCTATCCCTCCTCTTTTTCCCCACCCCCCCTCTCTCTCTCCCCCTCTCTCTTTCTCTCTGCCCCCTTCCCCCTTTCTCTTTCTCTCTCTCTTTCTCTCTGTGAAAATCTTGACCAATCACGGTCGGTACATGTCGTTTCAATCTTTATAACTATTATAATGTCACTCCCTGAAATCCCATAAGATAAAAGACCCTAATGGCTCTGTGTGTGTGTGTGTGTGTGTGTGTGGTGTGTGTGTGTGTGTGTGTGTGTGTGTGTGTGTGTAAAAGCAGGAAGTAATCAAAACTCAAGCAGTCTGTAATTAATGGAACGACCATTGTACCACTCAACGAAAGTCAAAGAAACTCTACAACTAGGCTTTTCAACAAACAAACACCGACATAAGAAACAAAAACCTGGCCTACTGCTTTCCACATTTTTAAAGGAGAATGAAGCTTTCTGAGTGACGTGTTTTCATGTAAACTTATTGGACACTCAGCTCCTCTAATCCTTTCATCATAACTGTTATGAAGTTTGAGAGCATAGAAGAGGTAGGCTAGGTGCCTGAAAACTTAGTTCATTTCCTCCTAGCTATCCTCTCCAGTTTTATATATATACTCTGAGTGAAGCGACTTCAAATGGAATTGATATGCTAGATTTCACTTTGGATCAATATAGCATCTAGATTGGTAGAATGTTTTCCCGGATTTTAATGATGATGATGATATTATTGCCATTAATAATGACGATCATGATTATGCTAAATTATGATGATGATGATGATGATGATGATATTATTGCCATTAATAATGATGAACATGGTTATGCTGAATGATGATGATGATGATGATGATGATGATGATGATGATGATGATGATGATGATGATGGTGATGATGGTGAAAATGATAATAATTTCCATCCATGCAATATTTTACTAGCACTTCAAACTACACACACACGCACACACACACACACACACTCACTCACACGAACATACTCACACAAACACACACACACACACACCACACACACACACACACACACACACACACTAATGCGTTATTCACCCTATTGACAAATCCTGTATTGACAAGTCGTGTTTTATACTTTTTATGATAATCTGAATATAACTTTCCTGCTTTAAATTGTACAAGTCTTATCGAAATGGAATTTTTAAAATATTGACTAGAAGTGATCCACTGAAGTGGTGTCCCCCTCCTCCTTTTTTCTTTTCCCAATCAATTCATTCAGTTTAAACAATGAGAAATGGGAACTGTAAAAAAAAAAAAAGCATTGAGAAGGTGGCCAAAAACTGTCACTGCAATTCCTTTCTTTGCGAAAACATGAACAGCTTCTCTGATTTCAGTCAGCATCTCCAGCCACCTGACTGCTGATTTGCACGATAAGCTGTGAATGGGATGGTATATGTTTATACAACTAGAAATCACAGCTATCAATTTTCCTGCAAGATTTGTGGTATAGAAAAGACTCCCCAAAGCATATCTACTAGCATAAGTTTGTTACGTTTAGTCCTGATAAGAGTATATGCTCCCAGTTTCTCATTATCAAGGAAAAAATTGTCCATGTACACCTTTGTCCATCTCTGTGCTGAGTTTTGATGTGAGAAGGTGATTCAGGAGTAAGTATTTCTCAGTCAGTGTGTGTTATAAATCGCAACATAGATGTCGTCTTCATGTAGTAGCAGGAATGAAAAAAATACAGTGTTCCTTCTTTATATTTTGATTTCTTTTTCCTATGTTAGATGTAAGTCTATTTTCCTGTAATGTGAAATTCATTTTGAATTTTTGGGGGTCAAAATCAGTTTCCATCTAAAATCAAATATGATTCAATTTCCTTTTGCGAGAAATGTTTGCGTGTATTACCTCGTAAAGCAACATTTGATGGAGAACCTCTTCTCTGATCTGAATGTACACCTCTGTTTCTTAGGGCTTGTTTATGAGGCAAATGTATGAAGACAAAACTGCATGTCAACTGTGCTGATTTGGGTTACAGCTTGCATAAGCCTTTGGAGCAATGAAAAGTGTGGCCAGGAATAGTTTTCTTTCACACAGACTACCGTGTTCTTTGCTTTCTAGTTTTTCGAAGTAATCAACAGTTAGGTTATCCATCTTTTTGTTCCCAGATTTGATTTCTTTCGCAAGTGACAGTCGTGATTTCTTCTGTAAGTGACAGACATGATGTCTTCTGTAAGCGACAGACATGATGACTTCTGTAAGTGACAGACTTGATGTCTTCTGTAAACGAAAGACTTTGATGTCTTCTGTAGGTGACAGACATGATGTCTTCTGTAAGTGACAAACGTGATGTTTTCTGTAAGTGACAGACTTGATGTCTTTTGTAAGTGACAGACATGATGTCTTCTGTAAGTGACAGACATGATGTCTTCTGTAAGTGACAGACATGATGTCTTCTGTAAGTGACAGACATGATGTCTTCTGTAAGTGACAGGCATGATGTCTTCTGTAAGTGACAGACATGATGTCTTCTGTAAGTGACAGGCATGATGTCTTCTGTTAGTAAGCCAGACATGATGTCTTCTGTAGTGACAGGCATGATGTCTTCTGTAAGTGACAGACATACTGATGTCTTCTGTAAGTGACAGACATGATGTCTTCTGTAAGTGACAGACATGATGTCTTCTGTAAGTGACAGACATGATGTCTTCTGTAAGTGACAGCATGATGTCTTCTGTAGTGACAGACATGATGTCTTCTGTAAGTGACAGCATGATGTTTCTGTAAGTGACAGACATGAGTGTCTTCTGTAGTGACAGACATGATGTCTTCTGTAAGTGACAGGCATGATGTCTTTCTGTAAGTGACAGATACAGTAGATGTCTTCTGTAAGTGACAGACATGTCACTTACATGTCTTCTGTAAGTGCCAGACATGATGTCTTATGTAGGTGAGTCATGATGTCTTCTGTAAACGACATACTTTGATGTCTTCTGTAGGTGACAGACATGATGTCTTCTGTAAATGACAGACATGATGTCTTCTGTAAGTGACAGACATGATGTCTTCTGTAAGTGACACACTTGATGTCTTCTGTAGGTGACAGACATGATGTCTTCTGTAAACGACGGACTTTGATGTATCCTGTAAACGACAGACTTTGGTGTTTTCTGTAAGTGACAGACATGATGTCTTCTGTAAGTGACAGACTTGATGTCTTCTGTAAGTGACAGACTTATGTCTTATTGTAATGATTAAATGTCTTCTGTAAGTGACAGACTGGATGTCTTCTGTAAATGACATACTTGATGTCTTCTGTAAGTGACACACTTGATGTCTTCTGTGAGTGACACACTTGATGTCTCCTGTAAGTGACACACTTGATGTCTTCTGTAAGTGACAGACTCGATGTCTTCTGTCAGTGAGACATGATGTCTTCTGTAAGCGACAGACTTGATGTCTTGTGTAAGTGACAGACATGATGTCTTCTGTAAATGACAGACATGATGTTTTCTGTAAGTGACAGACATGATGTCTTCTGTAAATGACAGACTTGATGTCTTCTGTACGTGACAGACTGGATGTTTTCTGTAAGTGACAGACTTAATGTCTTCTGTAAGTGACAGACATGATGTCTCTGTAAGTGATAGACTGGATGTCTTCTGTAAATGAAACACTTGATGTCTTCTGTAAGTGACAGGCTTGATGTTTTTTTATAAGTGACAGACATGATGTCTTCTGTAAGTGACAGACTTGATGTCTTCTATAAGTGACAGACTTGATGTCTTCTGTACGTGACAGACATGATGTCTTCTGTAAGTGACAGACTTGATGTCTTGTGTAAGTGACAGACATGATGTCTTCTGTAAGCGACAGACTTGATGTCTTCTGTAAGTGACAGACTTGATGTCTTCTGTAAGTGACAGACATTTTATGTCACTTACATGTCTTCTGTAAGTGACAGACTGGATGTCTTCTGTAAATGACAGGCTTGATGTCTTCTGTAAGTGACTAACTTGATGTCTTCTGTAAGTGACAGACTTGATGTCTTCTGTAAGTGACACACTTGATGTCTTCTGTAAGTGACAGACTTGATGTCTTCTGTAAGTGACATACATGATGTCTTCTGTAAGCGACAGACTTGATGTCTTGTGGAAGTGACAGACTTGATGTCTTCTGTACGTGACGGACTTGATGTCTTCTGTACGTGACAGACATGATGTCTTGTGTAAGTGACAGACTTGATGTTTTCTGTAAATGACACACTTGATGTCTTCTGTAAGTGAAAGACATGATGTCACTTACATGTCTTCTGTAAGTGACAGACATGATGTCTTCTGTAAGTGACAGACATGATGTCTTCTGTAAGTGACAGACTTGATGTCTTCTGTAAGTGACACACTTGATGTATTCTGTAAGTGACAGACATGATGTCTTCTGTAGGTGACACACTTGATGTATTCTGTAAGTGACAGACATGATGTCTTCTGTAAGTGACAGACTTGATGTCTTCTGTACGTGACAGTCTTGATGGCTTCTGTACGTGACAGACTTGATGTCGTCTGTAAGTGACAGACTTGATGTCTTCTGTAAATGACAGACATGATGTAAGTGACAGACTTGATGTCTTCTGTAAACGACAGACAGGATGTCTTGTGTAAGTGACATTCTTGATGTCATCTGTAAGTGACAGACTTGATGTCTTCTGTAAGTGACAGACATGATGTCTTCTGTAAGTGACAGACTTGATGTCTTCTATAAGTGACAGACATTTTATCTTGTGTAAGTGACAGACTTGATGTCTTCTGTAAGTGACACACTTGATGTCTTCTGTAAGTGACAGACATGATGTCTTCTGTAAGTGACAGACATGATGTCTTCTGTAAGTGACAGACTTGATGTCTTCTGTAAGTGACACACTTGATGTCTTCTGTATATGACATACATGATGTCTTCTGTAAGTGACACACTTGATGTCTTCTGTAAGTGACACACTTGATGTCTTCTGTAAGTGACAGACATGATGTGTTCTGTAAATGACAGACTTGATGTCTTGTGTAAGTGACAGACATGATGTCTTGTGTAAGTGATAGACTGGATGTCTTCTGTATGTGACAGACTGGATGTCTTCTGTAAGTGACAGACTTGATGTCTTCTGTAAGTGACAGACTTGATGTCTTCTGTAAGTGACAGGCTTGATGTCTTGCGTAAGTGACACACATGATGTCTTCTGTAAGTGACACACATGATGTCTTGTGTAAGTGACAGACATTTTGTCTTGTGTAAGTGACAGACATGATGTCTCCTGTAAGTGACAGTCTTGATGTCTTCTGTAAGTGACAGACTTGATGTCTTCTGTAAGTGACAGACATTATATCTTGTGTAAGTGACAGACATGATGTCTCCTGTAAGTGAAAGACTTGATGTCTTCTGTAAGTGACAGACTTGATGTCTGCTGTAAGTGACAGACATTATTTCTTCTCTAAGGAATAAGCAAATGTTTGTGGCACGATTTTCTTCAGAACTGTACCCCTGTGAAATGTCAGTGCTATGGTCTGTGGCTGATGGTTTCAGGTCCTTCGTTTCCCTAGCCTGTCAAGTAACACTGCACGCAATTCATACTTTCTAAAAGAGACATAAGTTTAGTATCATTTTAACACTACCTGTCTCGCGCGCGCGCGCGCGCGCGCGCGCGTGTGTGTGTGTGTGTGTGTGTGAGCGTGTGTGTGAGCGTGTGTGTGAGCGTGTTTGTGTGTGTGTGTTTGTGTGTGTGTGCGTGCGTAAGTGTGTGTATGTGTATGTAGGGTTTTGTGTGTGTGTGTGTAGTGTGTATGTGTGCTTGTGCGTGTACGTGTGTGTCTATTTTTGTTTTCTTTTTTGTTCTATTGTGAGTGAGGGTTTATTAAAAAGTGAAATTTGCGGACTAGATTTTGCGCTTCCTCTTCCTAATATAGGTGTGAAAAAAACCAAACTAGCAGACAGTGGGAGCCTACAGCCTGCAAAAGACCGTATCTGCTGCATGAAACTTGCTGTGCAACAACCCCCCCCCCTTCCCCCCTAGACTCACCCGACCCCACCCCCTACCCAGTCTGTTTTACTTGTGTATCAACATTCTACATTTATCGGAAGAATGACTTGTCAAATTTGCCATAATATATTCCTTCATGTGTTCAATATAAAGAGTTTTAAAACCCTGTTGATTATTGCTGTCTTATTCAGGGTATGTCCTGCCTTCGTTTGTTTAGCTAGCTAGTTAGTTTGCTTTGTTGCTGAATGGAATGACTTTGCTCCTGCGGTGACTGGCACAGCCTTCGGGACAGGATTAGTCTGGTCTGACAACGCAACACTGTTAGACACTGTCAGTGCAGAGTTCCCACCACTTCTTAAGGAGTTAGGGAAGAAGTCAGCCAGCCATCAGGGCATACTTTACATCATAAGCCATACATCAGTTGATATTTTACATCATAAGCCATGCCATCAGCTGTAGTACATCATAAAACATACATCAGGTCATATTTTACATCATAAGCCATACATCAGTTGATACTTTCATCACAAGCCATACATCAGTTGATACTTTCATCACAATCCATACATCAGTTGATACTTTCATCACAAGCCATACAGTTGATACTTTACATCACAAGCCATACATCAGTTGATACTATACACCATTAGCCATATATCAGTTGTTACTTTACACCATAAGCCATACATCAGTTGTTACTTTACACCATAAGCCATACATCAGTTGATACTTTACACCATAACCCATACATCTGTTGACATTTTCCATAACAAGCCACACATCTGTTGATACTTTCAATAACAAGCCATATATCGGTTGACACTTGACATCACAAGCCATACATCAGTTGACACTGCATCACAAGCCATACATCAGTTGACACTTTACATCACAAGCCATACATCAGTTGACACTTTACATCACAAGCCATACATCAGTTAACACTTTGCATCACAAGCCATACATCAGTTGACACTTTACATCACAAGCCATACATCAGTTGATACTTTACATCACAAGCCATACATCAGTTGACACTTTACATCACAAGCCATACATCAGTTGACACTTTACATCACAAGCCATACATCAGTTGACACCATATCATAAACCATACATCTGTTGACACTTTACATCACTCCCTCTCCTACATCATCCCATTCCTTTCACTGGCCACACCCTCACTACTGCTTTTTCATAGCACTCTCAATATCCACGGAGAAATAAAATTAAACATGCGCTTTTTATTTCTTGAAAAAACAGCAACTGACATGTGTCGTGATCAAATGCTTAGAACATTTTGGCGCCACTCCTGTTGAACACTTCAACGTTTTGAAATATTTTCTCATCAGTTTCAGAACTTGTCAATTTTGTATTTATCATCATCATCATCGTCATTTTTTTTTAAATTCTATTTTCTCTCTGATACCCCGTTTTTAAATTAAGGGCTGTTTATCAATTATTCATCATCTCATCGATTTACACTTTCTTTTTCATTTTTTGTAACTTTACATCAATTGTAGTTATTTTTACTTACTTAATACTTGTCATTCATTTAGAGGTTTATAAGTTTAACTGTAGTTCGTGTATTACAAAAAACTATTAAATTGCTACCTTTTTCATTCTAGTCAAGTAATTAGGAAACATTCAAAATGTCCGCGTTTTCTTCTCGTTCTTATTTACTTCGTTTTTTGTCTTTCGTTGCCGTGATTTCCATTGTCGTTATGCTGAGGAACATATTAATGAATAATGCATATGATACAGCTCCATTATAAGTTTTATTTATCGGTACTTCAAACATAATTATGCTAGGGAAAAAATTGCATGCTTTTTTAGTAATCGACGGTTATCTTTCCATTTGCTTCTGTGTATCCTCTACCCACCCCCTCCCCTATCTCTCACTCTTCCATCTGCGGATCTGAAGAATCACGAAAACATATTTGAGAAATGACAGAAATATCTACCAGCTGCTTGTAAATATCTCTCTCCCTCCCTCCCTCCCTCCCTCTCTTTCTCTCTCTCTCTCTCTCTCTCTCTCTCTCTCTCTCTCTCTCTCCTCTTCTCTCTCTCTCTCTCTCTCTCTCTCTCTCTTCTCTCTCTCTTCTTCTCTCTCTCTCTTCTCTCTCTCTCTCTCTCTCTCTCTCTCTCTCCTCTCTCTCTCTCCCTCTCTCTCATTCTCTCTCTCTCTCCTTCCCTCCCTCTCTCTCTCTCCTCTCTCACTCTCTCTCTCTCCCTCTCTCTCTCTCTGTCAAACATTATATTCATATAATCATGTTTATAACACTTATGTAATATACCCACACTGTATGCCCATCATTCTTTTGCATTGTGGTCTAAAGCCGATGTACAGTAAAAGTCTGAAATCTGGACTCTCTCTCTCACACACATACATACATACAAACGCACATACACACACGCGCACGACGCACGCGCACGCGCGCACTCTCACACACATACACACACACACACACACACACACACCACACAACACACACACACACACACACACCACAGAACTCTGTGGATATCAAGCGTAAACACAACATTACACTCCTGATCAACCCATGACTAATTCATACTTAACACTGCGCTGATAATCACAGATTTGCTTTTTGCAAATCGTCTTTTTAGTTGATTCTGCTCAAGAGCAAACGAAAATGTTATCGGCTAGACGATTTCCAGCCTCACACCTCCATCCTCCCACTCCCACCCCCAACCTCCTTGCCCTTTTCTCCTTTCCCATTGGGTTCTGCCAAACCCTCGTGTGTTGCTCTTTCATGGTCATCTGCTCTCCTCTTGGTATGGTTGCAAATAATTCTCTTTTCTTATTTATGAGTCCTTTCCCCCGCAAGTTAAAAAAGAAGTAGAAATCTCTCCCTCCTTCCCCTCTCCTCTCTCCTTCAGCACTCCACGTTGTGCAGACGTGGCTCTGTCCGGGTCAATCGGACCACCCATTTTCAGTTTGGACCTGTGTTCCCTCTTTTTTGGTGCACCTGGTTTGTAGGTTTTTTTACGGTGGCCTTAGATTGGTTGGTTTTGTTTTCATTTTCACTATGTCCACACCGTCCTTCTCCTGGTAGCCTGTCTGTTTCACACCTTTGCTGGCCCTCATGTTTTCTACAACCCCCGCCCCTTTACCTTTAGTTCCAAGTTCTCCCTGGAGGCCGTTTTGCTGCACCTCCCATCGGATATTTTTTTGGTGTGTACCTTCAACATTGCCACTTGGCCAGGCCACACTGGTAGACCGGTTTCACCTTTCCCGCTCTCCCCCCCCCCCACCTCCTTCTTCTTCCCTTGTCCACCCCCCCACCACCCTCCCCCAAATTTTCTGGTGCCCTTAACCCATGTGACTGGGCCCCCATTAGAACAAACCCCCCAAACCCCAGTTCCCCACTCCTTAAACCCAATCCCTTGTCACCCCCCCCCCACCCCACCCACCCCCAAATGTCAGCTGTCCCCGATAAACCCCAGTGTGATGGGCCCCTAATTAGACATAAAATTGCCCCAAAACATTTAATTTTAAACCTTTTCAGTTACTCCTTGGCAGGTGACCCTATACAAACGCTACATGCACAATGTAAACGTAAACCCCGCCTTTAGCGTTTGTTGGAATGACTTTGCCAAACCTAACAAACCCATTTCCCTCAGTGAAAATAGAGACCTAACCAGCATCCCCACCACCCACCTAGTGAAAATTTATAAAACTAAAATACAAGTGAATTGTGGAGACAAAAAACTGATCACCATCACCCCCTTCTACCTACAGGAACGGTACTTGTGCAAGGTTTAACCTGTGCAGAAGATGGCTAAAAAGGAATTTCAGACTCTGATACAAGTGACCCGAGCCATCTTCTCCCTGACACAGAAAGAAGCCCAGCCAAACCTGGACGAGGCTGTGCGTGACCTGTCCGAGTACCTCTTACCCAACCCAAACCTTCCCCTCTGGCGGAATAATTCTCCAGGACATCCCCTCCCCATCCAGGAGTCCTGCCCCAACCAGATTGCTCCCATTTCCCGATGTCACCACCAGCCCACCACCCAGTCCTGATGTCCAACTGTGTGATGCATCACCACCCTCATCCCCACCAGTTCAGCACCCAGACCAGGTAACTTCAGCAGAGGGGAAACACAACACAAACCACTCCACCAAAACACAGCGAAACACCACATTCACACCCTATGCGGGACGCTAGTTCCCTTTCACTCAACAGTAAGCAGTCCATAAACATTCAGTCCAAAAACAGCACCACAAAAACACACTCATCCATCTGTGCAAACACGTTCCCACCATCAGTACCCGATCTCACCAAAAATCCTCGCTTTCCTCGTTTCCTGTGCAAACAAACAGTTACACAAACATCACAAACGACATGAAGCAAAGATACACCACTGCCCTTGCTCAATCCAAAAAACCACCAAAGCTTTGGTTCCCTCACCAAAAACTTTCTCACCTGCAAACAGAAAACCCACGACTGAATCAGAACTCACGGACTGAAAACGCACACTATCAAAACACACACACCAATATCAACCTCACACACCAGTCCAGACAAAGATCAGACCCTTACAAATATCCTCCCTACCACCAACAGTTTCCTCTCTCTAACACTAGGACGAAACAACAAACAATGTACACATGAAACATGACCAGAACCCAAAACTCACCTGACTCAACAACTTTTACTACAAGCCTGAACAATATGTGAATCAAAAACCAAACAGACTCTGGCAAACAACATCGACATTACTGAGAAATAACAACCAATCCCAAAAACCACTGCCAATGCAAGAAACTATCACACAACCAAACAGACTCTAAAAGCCCCCGGGACAACACGAGGGAAAGGACCAAACCCAAAAGTTTGGAAACAAGCCCCTCAAACAGAAAAAGAAAAAACAAAAAAAATCAACACTTCGAGCACCTCAGATCTCCAAAACACTCCCACACCCCAACACTTAGCAGTACAAAGGTTCCAGCAACATTTTCATCTGGTACAAAATGCAAAAACACACCCATCAAGAATCAAATTAAAAGGAAAAATCAAAAATCAGCATCCAGGTTCCCCATTGCCAGGCCTTTTCTTGGCTTCACAAATTCCCCCAAACAAAGATTCAGACCTCAATTTTCCCAATAGGGTCCCTTCCCAAAATTCCTCAAAGAAAAATAAAGGACACAACTTACAGAAAATTCCATGTTTTCAAGCCTTGTGGCGGCCCGCCCATTCCCAAACCAATGGACGACTCCTCAAAAAGCGAAATTACCTATGTCCTCCAAGGGTCGCGAAACTCCACCGTCAGCCCACGCCCCATTTACACCGGGGCCCCACGCAAGATTAATATCGACCCCTTTCCATCCAGCCCAAGGTACTACCAGGTTAGCCGTACAGCCTCAATACGCCGACCCCAACACAAACGACAGCCTTCCTGCGACCCCAATTTACCGCCCACTGCCCGACAAGCCCGCAACCCTTACCTCTGCTTCCCAAAAGGTATCATGTCCCCCGGGATACCCTTTTTCATCACGGATGTCAGACGCCAAACCTACCCTAAACCCTGAGGGGAGGTGTTCTGGGCCAACAGACAAACTCTCCCACGTCAAGTATGTGACGACCCTACCTCCTCCCACCGCCAGCCCCACCCTACCAGCGGGTGTCCGCCACCAGACTTCACCTTGCTCCTTTTCGTCTAGGGTTACACTAGAAACTCTGGTGTAACAATTCCACTACATGTTCCACATTAAGTTTGTGTGTTTTGTGGTGTGTTTTGGGGTGTGTGTGTGTGCGCGCGTGTGCGGGTGGGTGGGTGGGGTGTGTGGGTGTGGGTGGGTATGCAGGTACACCTATGTGTGCCTATGTGTGCACTACGTGTGTGTATGTGTGTGTGTTGTGTGTGAACAAGGATTTGTATGTGCGTTCATACTGCATGCATGTGTATGAACACTTCCCTTAACCACTCATTAGTTAGAAGTTGCATAACATCTTACAAGGACTTACTCCTGTGTTCTTACTCCTGTGTTCTGCTACCCATGGCCTTGAAATGTCAATTTGGTGACAGTTTAATTTTATATCATAAATCTGTGTTCTGTGCTCGAGACACGCTCACCCAGTGCTGCAGTGTGAAGCAGACAGTTTAATTTTATATCATAAATCTGTATTCTGTGCTCGAGACACGCCCACCCAGTGCTGCAGTGTGAAGCAAACAGTGACAGGACAAATCAGTGTCAATCTCCTGTACCAGGACCAAGCTTTCAGGAACAGTGCTGATTGTGCTCATCACTTTCCTTTCTCCTTTCTTTTATGTATTTATTTATTTTTTTTATTTGTTCTTACTTTTTTTTTATTATTACTTTTAATTCTCTTTTAAAATCATATTTTCCAGGAACTGTCTGATTGTAGTTGTGCTTATTATTCTTTATTCTGGCATCTTTTATTTACGGTGCCTTACTGTTTTTGGGTCTCGCCTCGCTTGTTGAGGGTGATTTGGTTGCTTTGTTGTTGTTGTTGTTTGCTTGGTTTTTTTGTTGTTGTTGTTTTTTTTGGGTTTTTTTTTTTTGTGTTTTGTTTTTGTTTTTTTGGTTTTGTTTGTTTTTCCTTTTAAAATATCTCTCCTTTCTCTCGGTAACCAACCACGCCACCTGTAGATTTTTATTTTATTTTATTTTATTTTATTTTATTTTTTTATTTTTTATTTTTTTTTTCTCGTCAGACTACTGTCAGACTGATTGAGTTATATACACATTGTGTGCTACAGAGTGGTAATTGATTTTACTCCTCTCTTCACCCTTCCACCACTATACCCCTATCAAGTATTCACTTCCCCCCCCTATTATTTTATTATTCATTGTCCTCTTTTTTCCCTTTTTCTTCACCATTCTTGTAACACATTAATACTTTCCTCACAAACTAACTTTAATAGATGTTTTCAAGACACCCAAATTTATGGCCCTCAAGGATGGCTTACGAATTTTTTCACCTAAATATAAACACATGCAGTCAATAAAATCGAAAGTTTTAACAAGACTCATCACAAACCAAGGCAAACCATTTCATATACTAGGTCTTTCCGAGTCAAGACTTACAGAACACATAACCAACACTGACATTTCCATTCCCGGATATAAAACATGCGAAAGATCCGCAAAAGCCCAAAGAAACAGGTCTCTTAATCATATTAGTGAGTCTGTAACGTTCCAAACGTCTTTTCCATCTTGAACGTTATGAAGTAGAATCCATCTGGATCGAAGTAGCTATAAAAGGTGCACCACCTATTATAATGGGGTTCTGCTACAGAAATCCAAAAGAAAGAAAAAATTGGATAGACAAGTTTGACTCCATGATGAATGTAGTCCTATTAGAATCTAGGGAAATTATCTTACTAGGTGATTTTTTTTATTGACCTAGCAAAAGTAAACAACCAATGGACCCAAGTTATAACTCATTCAATCTTCACCAATTAGTAACTTCACCCACAAGAGTCACATCAAATTCTAACACAAAACATTGTCACATCTATGTATCAGACCCTAAAAACATCATAGAAAAAATGTGTCCCTGTACACAATGTAGCGACCACTACCCAGTCTGTACCACAGGGCAAAAAAGGAACAAAAATTCCTAAACCTGGCCATAAAACTATAACTACCTCTTTTGCAAAATTTAATGGCAGCTTTTCTTACTAGAGTTAAGCAAATTCCATGCTCTCGGAAACATTTTAATATTACTGATCCAGACCTGGCCATTGTGTTCTGGATTTAAAAATTTTTACTGAAATTTATAACAAACCCTGCCCATTAAAAACCATAAGGATCAAACATGTCCGCAAACCACCTTGGTTTACAAGGAACTAGAAAAAGCATGCTATCTTAGGGATTTCTTAAAAGAACATAAATTTTTATGAGGAGGCAAAAATTAAGAAATGCCATAAATTCACAAAAACGGCAAGAGAAAAGGAAATATTTCCAAGATCTACTTTCATCCAAACAAAATTCAAAGACTGTATGGAAGGGGAATCAATCAAATAACAAATACTCAATTGTCTTCCAAATTAACGTAAATTTAAAAATATTTCTGCTGGAAAAAATAAACAATCACTTCATAATATTTCTTGTAACATAATTAACAATGATAAATCGAAGTCCCAATGATCTCAATGAACTAAAACATTCTGCCAAGAAAAGCGTTTTTTCCCTCTAAACTCCACATACCTTCATATCTGTTTCTGAGGTCTACGATTACCTGACTCACCTCAAAACAATCAATGTACGCGGGGTCTTGATGGAATAGATGGCAGAATACTGAAAACTCTCAGCTCCAGTTATTACAGACACTCTGACACATATCTATTTAAAAATTTTTTTTTCATTAAGAACTATTTCCCCACGCCTTCAAAACTGCTAAGGGATTCGATCCACAAGTCTGGAGACACTTCTGATCCCCCAAATTATGGCCAATCTCTATTTTTATCTTACCCTTTTAAACCCTTGGGAAAAAAATATGAATAAACACATAGTCCATCATATAAAATATTAACAACTTACTTCACCCAAATCAGTCTGGATTTAGAAAAAAATCACTCGTGCCATACGGGATTAACTAGTCTTGTAGACAATTGGCTGTCTAACATTAATGACAAAAATTTTGTGGAGTATTATTTGTAGATTTCAAAAAGCATTTGATACAATTGACGAAGACTTCTCATTAAAAAGCTAGACTTATATAATCTCTCTACAATACTCTTGAACTTCTTGTTCTTATCTTACAAACAGGCAAAAAATGTGTTTCAATTGCTACGTCCACATCCACACTAAAACCCATTCATTATGGAGTACCACAGGGATCCATCTTGGACCAATTCTCTTTTCATTATACATAAATGACTTCCTCTCCATTTCAAATCTAAATGCGAACTTTTGCTGACGACACAACCATACATACAAGCCATACTGACATTAACTCTCTTGCAAAGACATTGCAAAATAGCACTGATGATCTTGTCAAATGGACTGAACAAAATCACATGTCTATTTCACCCCCAAAAAACAAATGCATGCTTATCATTTCCAGACAAAAGCGACAAAATCTATCTAATAAATTTTCTCCAATCCATATTGAAAAGGAAACAATAGAACAAGCCTCTCACCACAAAGTTCTAAAGGAGTAACAATTGATGAAAAACTCAGCTGGTACCATAAAATATCCCATCTGTGCAAATACATGTCTCAAAGAGTATACCAACTGGGCTAAAATCAAACATTTTCTTGACTTCATTCAAGGAAACTATTCTTTCAAGCTTATATACAATCCTCAATAGATTATGCTTCAACCCCGTGGGATTCTGGGTAGTGCAAAACACTATGAAACCATTATTAAGTCTGTATAAACGTGCTCTTAAATGGTTCTTCTGAAGAAGGGCTACCTTACTAGAAGTGGATTATACCCAGTTAATATTCTTCCCTACACCAAGACTAGATTTAACAAAGGCATCTTTATGTTTAGATATTTACAGGCTTTTCCCTCATTCCCTTGAAAGCAGTTCCCATGAATCATTCAGAATACGAAAGCATTTTGTCCAATCCCAAGAATAGATTGTTCAAATCTTGTTTCTTTCTCAGGCCCTGTGCTGTGGAATCCCTTCCTGATCATTTAGACAACTCCAATCTTTTTAACAATCTTAAAGTCATTTTTTATTTCCCTTATGCATCTAAATAAAAATCCACTATTGATCTGTTGGAACAAGTTTAAAAATTCCTCCTTGCATTTTACCCAAATTATCCTCTCTCTCTCTCTCTTCTTCTCTCTCTTTCTCTCTTCTTCTCTTCCTCTCTTTTCTCTTCTCTCTCTGTAACTGACATTAGTGAGCTTGCTTTGAGTTATTTAATTTTGTGTTGTGTGTGTGTGCCCTTGTTGTTTTTATTTTGTTAACAATGAACTTGTCTGAGTTTTTCCCCCTTAATTTATGTTTGGGTTGTTTTTTTGTTGTTAGTTTCAGAATGTTGGATTGTTTTTTGCATTTTTCTGTTGGACAATTTCATTATTCTGTGGACTTTTGTATTTAATTTTATAATGCTATTTAGGATTGCGCATGCATGATATGTGTGTGTGTTATGTGTGTGTTGTGTGTATGTGTGTGTCAGTGAGTAGTATGAGCGCCCAATTTTCCCGTGGTTGCAGATGAGAGCGGAAAAAAGCGTTTTTGTGTGTTTATTGTTGAATAGCTGATGTTAGCTTGCCATTTTTCTTTTGCTTTGTGGCTTGCTGTCTTGTACATCAATTTAAAGTTTATTTCTGGTTTTGTCTGTACAAATTGTTTCGGTTTTTTGATATTTTGTAATTTTGACATGTTCTATTATCTTGTATGTGAGGAATGTCTTGCGATGGATTTGTATCCCGGATGTGTGTGTGTGTGTGTGTTTTGTGTTTTGTGTGTGTTTATGTGTGTGTGGTGTGTTGTGTGAGAGAGAGTGTGTGTGTGTGTGTGGTGGATGCGTGGCTATCGTGGTAAATGTGGTGTATGTGTGTGTATGTGTTGTGTGTGTGTGTGCACGCGGCGCCGCACGCTTGATTTAGTCTGGACTTTTGGGGGTTGTTGTTTGTTTAGGGAGGGGTTTTTGGGAAGGGGAGTGTTTTGTGGGTCTTTTTTTCTTGTTTAACTGGTTTTGTTTTATTCATTTGATTTTTGATTTTTTGATTTTTCCCTTATTGAATGGAGTTTGAGTGAAATATTTCCTTGTTATTTTAATGATTTTTGTTTGTTAAATTTTTGATTTATAAATTTTGTGTAACATGTATGTGTACCTTTGACATGTGTGTTGTTTATTTTATACTTATTAAGTTTTTTGGGTTTTGTTATTTTTATTGGCTTGTTGTTTTTTGTTGTTCTTTTGTTGTTGTCTGTCTGTTTTTCTCTTTTTTATATTCTTTGTTGGTTTGGTTTTTCCTTCTCTTTTGTTTGTTTGTTTGTTTGTTTTGGTTAAGGTTTTTTGGGGGTGGGGTGGGGGGTGGGTAAATTTTTTGGTTTTTTCTTTTATTTGTTGCTTTTTTGGGGGGGGGGGGTTTTTGGGGGGGGGAGCTGTTTGAAAGGGTTATTTCCCCTTGTTTTTTTTTGTGATGTTTTAATATTGGTTATTATTTTTCAGATGTATCCCTAACGGCGGGGACTGGATGTTAAAAAGCCATGTGTGCTTATTCATTATCCTCGAATAAAGAATTTGTCTTGTCATTGTCATTGTCTTGTCTTACTCTCTCTCTCTCTCTTTTCAAAACTTTCTATGCCCCACTCTCCTATCGTCCCATGTCCAAGGCGTGGAAACGCACAGAGTCTTTTTCCATGCTTCGCGATCCTTTTTGTGGCTTTGTAGAGGTGTTGCGGGGTCGGCGGTCCAGTCTTTGAGTTGTCAACCCATTTTTTCTTTTGGCGCCTCTTCTTCTCTTGCTTAACCGTTCCTTGCAAAATGGTTTTTGCTAAGGTGTTGTGTTGTCTTGTGGTGTGAAACCAAACCACATCTGTTTTCTCCTTTCTGGTGGAGAGCGAGTTTTGGGGCCCACACGCTTTTTGATTTTCTTCTTTCAATAGTTGTTGGTCTTGTGTTCTTTGTATTTTTGAGGAGTCTTCTGTGGCACTTTTCTCGAATGCTTGGATTCTCCTCTCTAGCTCTGCTGACAGGGTCCTGATTCCAGCCATATAGGAAAATAAATATCTCGAGGGATTTGTAAAGGTGATATTTGGTGCAGAGCTGATGTTGTTGTTCTGATGATCTCTCGAGTTGGCTTGGCAGATTTTTGCTGTTGCAATGCGAGCTTTCACTTCTTGTTTTTATGTGCCTTCTTTTTGTTAGGTGGAGCTAAGTATTTGTATTGCTCACTCTTCCGTTTTTCTCCTTCTCTTTATTTCCGTGCTGTCATTACTAGCGCTGTTCCTGATCTTTCATTTCTCTGTACTGACCTCGATTTCGTATCCCCCTCGATTCTAAATTTTTTTTTTTTTTTT
>CM054153.1:35643799-35659213 GCA_028751875.1 Rapana venosa
TTTTAAGGGTTTAGAGCACACGAACCCCACAAACAAATATACTCTGGGCTGTCATACTTTCTCTCATATGAAAAAACTATTTCCAACGCAATGTCAACAAAGTACAATATCCAAAAATTGAAAAACATATTATATCTACACAATTCAAGCACGTACAAACAAGGACTGAACAGTTTACCGCGACAAAGTTTGATGATGAAGAAGATGACGGAAGACAACCAGTAGTGAAATCCAGAATGACACTATACTGAGGCACGGTTAATTGCAGTCACAGCAGAAACTCAGTCTTGAAGAGCGACGGAGAGGGAGGGGGATTGAAGCGCAACACAGACGGCCTCCTATGCCAACTCGAAGAAGGTCCTGCACCCTCTAGTGAAAAGCCAGGGTCCAGGCTACACGGCAGTGTCCCCACTACAGCAGCAACCACACCATAGCCACCACTGCTGATGACAGGTGACAACAACGACCAGTCGCGAAGAAAGACGTCCGTCCACAGCAATGGAGACCGACCTTCATAGGTGTAAGGCTGGGCTGGGTGGCGGGTTCAGCCTCTGGATGCTGCAGACGTTCAGGGTGACACTCGAACCACAGTTCCCACACTGGAACTGTACACGACACTGTCTAAATCTGTGTGTAGCCTACATAACTTTTATCATTGTTTATCACCCCACACAGTATTCCAAACCCTACCGGTGCCTCTGCAAGGTAAGGTAACAGTGCACGCACGTAAACACCACGCACGAACGCACGAACCACATTCACACACACACACACACACACACACAACACACACACACACACAAACACAGAGTCTCGAGCATTTAAAGCACACAATATATTTCATTTCACGTATTTGACTCCACCGGCCACAAATACCATATCAGAGCTGTCACTATAATTATATTCCCTTTTGCAACTCCAAAAACGTTCACTTGAAGTTTAAATTTAAAACACCATTCAATTCATCAAATGATATCAAACATCATCACATAACATTCAAAATAAATAATGGCTTTAATATTGAAATATGGAAAATATCCTCTGAATGACATCTCTATAGCAAAATTCTGTAGAAAAAAGCCACTGATAGGAAAACCAACAACAAAGTCCATGCAGCCAGGCAAACGTATTGCTTACAATCCTCTTGTGTTGCATAATATCAAATCAATTACACATCCTTCATGTAATGGTCTCCGCGACAGTTTATTACATTTTTACTCACATACCACCAACACCACATACTAGGCAAAGACCCCTCTTATCACATACCCCCCAACTCCTCTCCACCCCCCCGGCCATGGAGCCTTACTCGCTCAAACAGCACGTCTGCTGGTGTGAACTCCCCCCCCAATACGTCTCTCCACTGACGGAATATTATTCTCTCAATCTTCCAAAACCTCACTCTATCTTTGCTCCACGTTGAGAAGAAAACATGTGTAAGAATAAACTCACAATTCACAACTAGTGTGGTGCGTTCAATTACGCCATATATCTTGATGTTATATCTTTGTTGAGGATATCGTTGAGTTATCATAAGATTCGTGATTGTTTGAGTGTATGTGCTGATCTGAAGCGTGAAGAAGTAGAAGTGTGCGTGTTACGAGTGACGAAAGTGTGCTAGGTGGGTAGCTAGGAGCGTAGCGTGCTGCTTGGTCAGGCGCTTAATGTCGGCGAGTCGCTAGGTGTGGGACGTGGACCCCCCCGCCGTCCCTCCCGCCGGTGGCAGTCTGGCTGACCAACAATAGTTCTGTTGTGCGTTCGACGAACCGGAAGGATAATTTCATAGGCCTATAGCTAGAGTTCATTAAAAAAGAAAAGGAAAACAATCTGCCAGGACTGTCCAGGTAAGTGGAGGGCTCGTCAACACTCATTGGACGTTTCCCACCCCCCCCGTTTTGGGCTCTGTGTCCTGCTGACAATGGGGGGCAGTCGACAAAAGGCCAAGTTTTCATCAGTGTTTAGCCAGGCCAGGCCCGTACTTCATTTAAACTTTACCAAAATTTGTAACGGTCTGCAACATGTTAAAACCAGCACACAGCACAGTTTATGAACGATAATCCAGCCAACGTATGCTAGCTGCAGTTTGAGTCCTTGGCTTTCGATTGCCAGTCTGCTGGGCTATTTCTGTTTCTTTCCAGTAAAACACTGTCGGCCTACCATTGCATAGTGTAGTGCTATTTTTTATTAATTCTTCTTCTTCGCGTCGAACACTCAGATGGCAAACTACTGGCGCCTTACAAAGGCTGCCGTGTGCTGAAGGCCCTCAGGGGTCCGAAAGTTTGTCTCATGGGCATGTCAGTATGCCAGATATCGGCCCTCAGGTTTTTTGGTGTGTTGGACAGGTCTGCCTTCATTGTATTTTAATGATATCATGATAAATGGGAACTTATATAGCGCTGCATCTTGGCAAAGACCTAATGTTACAGTCATGCAACCAATGCAGACAATCTAAAGTTTAAACAAACAGACATTACAAAACATAGTTTATGGCTGCAGACCAAAATCTATGAAAATAAATTTTCAATAGTTCAATGTTTTTCAACCAGCACACACACACACCACACACCACACAGGTCATACACCCTAGCAAGTGTGATAGGACATGTGTGCGGGTCCAGTGAAGGTGGGACAGTTTCTGATGTGAAACGGGAAAAATCCAGGTTTTGAAACATAATGATTGTCCGAGGCTGGACCCAAAAGCCGTCACAACTATGCCTCCGGCGAAGAGACATTGACAATGACAAAATTCTTTTATTTCGAGGCTATATGAATAAAGCACACATGTGCTTTTTTACATCCGTCCCCGCCCGTTAGGGTAATCTTAATATAATAACCCAATACTTATACAGTCTCACAATTAAAAACAGGGGAAATAACCCTTTTCAAACAGCACCCCCCCCCCCAACAACCCCCCCCCCCCAAAGCAAGCAAATAAAAGAAAACCATAAAAATACCCCACCCCCACCCCCAAAAAACCTTAACCAAAACAAACAATACAAAACAACAAAAAGAGAAGGGAAAAACCCAAACCAACAAAGATGATTAAAAAAAGAGAAAAACAGGCAGACAACAACAACAAGAACAAGAAACAACAACAGAGCAAGGAAAACTAACACAACCAAACTTATTAAGTCCATAAAGATAAACATCTCACACATTGTCAAATGGTTACACATACTTGTTACACATAGATTATAAATCAATTAATTAACAACAAGATCATTCAAATAACAATGAAATATTTCACATCAAACTCCCATTCACCAATTAGTGAAAAATCAAGAAATCGAAAATCAAATGCTAATAAACAAACCAATTTAAACAAGAAATACGACCCACAAAAAACACTCCCCTCCCAACACCCCTCCCCTAAACAAACAACAACCCCCCAAAAAGTCCAGATTAAATGCACGCGGCGCGCGGCGCGCGTTGCACCAACACAACACACACACACACATTACACACCCATACCCACACCCTTACGAGTACTAGCCACGCTAGTGATGGATGGCGACATCGTAGCAGTCAGTCACACGCATCAGGCACAGTCGCATCACTAGCTGACTCGATGCGATTGATCGTACACACTCACAACACCATTAAATACACACACACACACACACACAACACACACACACACATCCTGGATACATAACCATTCGCAAGACATTTCCACACATTCCAGATAATAGACACATGTCCATAATTATCAAATATCAGAACCGTACATTTGTACAGACAAAACCAGGAAATAAACATTATTTGATTACGAAGACAGCAAGCCACAAGCATCAAGGGAAAAATGACCAGTCTAACCATTCAGCTATTTCAACAATAAACACACAGAAATGCTTTCTTTCCGCTCTCAGATGCACACACTGTGAATGGCGCTCAATATACTCACTGACACACACATACACACATACACACAAAATACACACACACATATTCATGCATGCGCCAATCTATATACACTTATTAGAACTTAAGTTACAAAGTCCAGAAGTAATGAAATTGTCCAACAGAACATTGCCACCATTAAACAATCCATTACCATTTGCTATTAAACAACAAAAATACAAACCAAAACTTCATTTTAAGGGGGGAAAACTAGACAAGTTCATTGTTAACAAAATTCAAAAAAGGCAAGGGCACACCACACACACACACACCTTATAATTCAAAGCAAGCTCACTAATGTTCTGTTACAGGAGCGAGAGAGAGAGAGAGGAGAGGAGAGGAGAGAGAGAGAGAGAGGATAATTTGGTATAATGCAAGGAGGATATATTTACTTTTTGTTTTTCCAACAGATCAATTGTGGATTTTTATTATTGATGCAATTAAGTGGATGAAAAAATGACTTTTGAAGATTGTTCATGATTGGCGTTGTTCTAAATGGTTCAGGAAGGGGAGTTCCCACATCACAGGGCCTGGTAAAGTAGCTAGATTGAACACAATCTATTCTTGGGTTGGGACACCCCCTCTTATGGTTACGATATTTCTGTGATGCTGGTGTCGCTAGTCGCGATGTATCTGGAATTATTCATTGGAACTTGTACTTTCAAGGATGACGGAAAAAGTTCCTGTCATGTATCATAACACATCCATGGTGCCTTTGTTAAATCTTAGTCTTTGGTGTAGGGAATGACTAGTTAAACTCGCGGTATAATCCATTCTAACTAAGTAGTCTTCTTCAGACAGAACCAGTTTAAAGAGCACGTTATACAGACTTATTAATGGTCTTTCCTAGTGTTTGCTAAGCAGAATCCCACAGTGTTGAGCATAATCTATTGGAGGATTGACTATATGCTGCGAAAGAATAGGTTCATGAATGAAAGTCAGAAATGTTTGATTATATCAGTTGGGTATACTCTTATGAGACATGTATTAGCACAGATGGATATGTGATGGTACCAGCTGCGATTTCAATATTGATATCTCCTAGACACTTCTAACTTGTGTGGTGAGAGCTTGGTTTTTTGTTTCCTTGTTCTATGTGATTGGAGAAAATTTATTGTATAGATTTGTCGCTTTTGTTGGTTAGTGGATAACGCATGCATTTGTTTTTTGGGGGGTGTTATAGGCACATTTGTGATTTCTGTTCAGTCCATTTTGACCAAGAGTCATCAGTGCTTATTTTGCAAAGGACTTATGCAAGAGATGTTAATGTCAGTTATGGTTGTCATGTATGGTTGTGTCGTCAGCACAAAAGGTTCGCATTTAGAATTTGATAAGGACGAGGAAGGTCATCATTTTTATGTATTAAGCAACAAGGAGGAATTGTGCTCAAGATGGATCCCTGTGTGAACACCATAATGGCATGGGTATTAGTAGTGGATGTGGACGTAGCTCTTGAAACACATTGTTGCCTGTTTGCTAAGATAAGAAGCAAGACTGTCAGAGTATTTGTAGCAGAAGAGATAGAGAGATTATATAAGCTCTAGCTTTTTAATGGAGAAGGTCTATATCGGTCCAATTGATGATCAAAATGCTTTTTTGAAATCTACAAATAATACTCACAATGTGTTTTATTTTCATTAATGTTTAGACAGCCATGTTGTCTACAACGAATAGTTAATTGCCGTTTATGCACTGACGTGAATTTTTCTAAATCAACTGATTTGGGTGAAGTATTGCTTACTATCTATATGATGGACTATGAGTTTATCATCTGTATTTCCAAGGGTTTGAAAAGGTAAGATAACATAGAAATTGCCTCATAATTTGAGGGATCAGAATGTCTCCCCGACTTGATGATCGAATCCCCTTAGCAGTTTTGAAGGCGTTGGGAGAATAGTCTTATGAAGACAAACGTTATAGATCTGTGTCAGTAGTGTCTGTAATAACTGGAGCTGAGAGTTCAGTATTTCTGCCATCTATTCCATCAAGACACGCGTACTTGATTGTTTGAGGTTTGAGTCAGGTAATCGTATGTACTCGCTCAGCGAGATTACATTTATCTGAGCTCCTCCTCTTGTTGTTGGAATTGTATCTTGTATATGTTCTATGTGTGTGACTTGTTGCTTTGATGGAATACGCGTTTCTGGCAGAATTGTTTTAGTTCATTGAGGTAACATTGGACTTCGAATTATCTTTGTTTATTTGATACAAGCAATATTAATTGAAGTGATTGTTTAAGATTTTCAGGCAGAAATATCTTTAAGTACGTTAGATAAGGCAGACAATTGATTATTTGTTATTTGATTGATTGCCTTCCATACAGTCTTTGAATTTCGTTTGGATGAAAGTAGATCTTGGAAATATTTCCTTTTTCTCTTGCCGTTTTTGTGAATTTATGGCATTTCTTAATTTTTTTGCCTCCTCATAATATTTATGTTCTTTTAAGAAATCTCTAAGATAGCATGCTTCTTCTAGTTCCTTTGTAAACCAAGGTGGTTTTGCGGACATGTTTGATCCTTATGGTTTTTAATGGGCATGTTTGTTATAATTTCAGTAAAAACTTTTATCCAAACTCAATGGCCAGGTCTGGATCAGTAATATTGAATGTTTCCGAGAGCATGGAACTGCTTAACTCTAGTAAGAAAAGCTGCTCATTAAATTTTGCAAAAGAGCGATAGGTTATAGTTTTATGGCCAGGTTTAGGAATTTTTGTTCCTTTTTTTGACCATGTGGTACAGACTGGGTAGTGGTCGCTACAGTTGTGTACAGGGACACAAGTTTCTATGATGTTTTTAGGGTCTGATACATAGATGTGATCAATGATTGTGTTAGAATTTGATGTGACTCTTGTGGGTGAAGTTACTAATTGGTGAAGATTGAATGAGTTAATAACTTGGGTCCATTGGTTGTTTACTTTTGCTAGGTCAATATTAAAATCACCAGTAAGAAATTTCCCTAGATTCTAATAGGACTACGTTCATCAGGGAGTCAAACTGTCTATCCAATTTTTTCTTTCTGTTGGATTTTTTGTAGCAGAACCCATTATAATAGGCGCTGCACCTTTTATAGCTACTTCGATCCAGATGGATCTACTTCATAACGTTCAAGATGGAAAAGACGTTTGAACGTTACAGACTCACTAATATAGATTAAGAGACCTGTTTTTTTGGGGCTTTTGCGGATTTTTTTCGCTTTGATTTTATATCCTGGAATGGAAATGTCAGGGTTTGTTATGTGTTCGGGAAGTCTTGACTGGGAAAGACCTAGTATATGAAAGGTTTGCCTTGGTTTTGTGATGAGTCTTTTTATATCTTCGATTTTATTGACTGCATGGCTTATATTTAGGTGGCAAATTCGTAACCCATCCTTGGAGGGCCATGAATTGTGTCTTGAATACATCTATTAAAGTTAGTTTTGTGAGGAAAGTATTAATGTGTACAAGAATGGTGAAGATAAGGAAGAAAAGAGAGACAATGAATAATAATAATAATAGGAGGGGGAAGTGAATACTTGATAGGGGTATAGTGGTGGAAGGGTGAAGAGAGGAGTAAAATCAATTACCACTCTGTAGCACACAATGTGTATATAACTCAATCAGTCTGACAGTAGTCTGACGAGAAAAAAAAATAAATAAATAAAAAATAAATAAATAAAAATAAATAAATAAATAAAAATCTACAGGTGGCGTGGTTGGTTACCGAGAGAAAGGGGAGATATTTTAAAAGGAAAAACAAACAAAACCAAAAAAAAAACAAAAAAAAACACAAAAAAACCCCAAAAAAGACAACAAAAAAACCCCCAAGCAAACAACAACAACAACAAAGCAACCAAATCCCCCTCAACAAGCGAGGCGAGACAATACAGTAAAGCACCTGTAAATAAAAGATGCCAGAATATGAATAATAAGCACAACTACAATCAGCACTGTTCCTGGAAAATAGAGAGAGAGAGAGAGAGAGAGAGTGAGGGGAGATGAGAGAGAGAGAGAGAGAGAGAGCCCATCCCAGATCTATTTTGACAGTAATGGATAAGCTCTCCTGTGCTGAAAAATATTTTTTTTGAACGTCTAGTCCCTGTAGGCCTATGCATGCGGTTTTGTGAATGTTGTCATCCGTTCCCACCAGCACAAAATGACCTGGGGCCTACTCCTCCTGAAGGTGGGTGAGACTATGAGGTCCTGTGTGTGAGACTATGAGGTCCTGTGTGTGAGACTATGAGGTCCTGTGTGTGAGACTATGAGGTCCTGTGTGTGAGACTATGAGGTCCTGTGTGTGAGACTATGAGGTCCTGTGTGTGAGACTATGAGGTCCTGTGTGTGAGACTATGAGGTCCTGTGTGTGAGACTATGAGGTCCTGTGTGTGTGAGACTATGAGGTCCTGTGTGTGAGACTATGAGGTCCTGTGTGTGAGACTATGAGGTCCTGTGTGTGAGACTATGAAGTCCTGTGTGTGAGACTATGAAGTCTGTGTGTGAGCTATGAGGTCCTGTGTGTGAGACTATGAAGTCCTGTGTGTGAGACTATGGAAGTCCCTGTGTGTGAGGACTATGGAGGTCCTGTGTGTGAGACTATGAGGTCCTGTGTGTGAGACTATGAGGTCCTGTGTGTGAGACTATGAGGTCCTGTGTGTGTGAGACTATGAGGTCCTGTGTGTGAGACTATGAGGTCCTGTGTGTGAGACTATGAGGTCCTGTGTGTGAGACTATGAAGTCCTGTGTGTGAGAATATGAAGTCCTGTGTGTGAGACTATGAGGTCCTGTGTGTGAGACTATGAAGTCCTGTGTGTGAGACTATGAAGTCCTGTGTGTGAGACTATGAGGTCCTGTGTGTGAGACTATGAGGTCCTGTGTGTGAGACTATGAGGTCCTGTGTGTGAGACTATGAGGTCCTGTGTGTGAATGCATGCAGAACATCTTGCACACACATTAACTTCCTTTCCGCGTTTGAAAGAGAGAAAGTCATTGTGTGTTGGTGCAAACGGATAAATATAGACCTACAAAGCCACATGTAGGCCTACAGGGTGACTGAAAAAATGTTTTTTTTAAGCACGTGAGTGATTATTCCACTATCCGTGAAAGAACAGATTTTAAAGAGATACATAGGAAATCTAGATAAAAAGGCGGAACAGGTTTAATGTGTGTGCAAGATATTCTGCATGCGTTTACACTAGGGAAATCGGTTTATAGTCTTCACAGCTGTGGTCAGTTTCCCCCACTTTCAGTTACTCTCAGCTGCTATCCATTCCATCCCAGCTGGTGTTAATTGTAGCAGAAACTGACCGCACTTGGACTTGGTAAATGGAAGGGGCTAATTTCAGCACTGGGCTCTGGACCCTTGACTGAGCTATGCTGGATTTGCGCTCTGTGTCTTATCTGAATGTCCAAGTCTCCGTCCAAGTCTTGGAACAGCCACGTAACTCACTGGCTTGATATATTTGCATCCATCATCCCCGAACTGAAGTCCAGCAATCCTCGGTGACTGTCATTTCCATCTGCCTAAGAAGAGCTAGCATTCAACTTCACACATCCCATACATTTTTCCCCGGGCTGTAAAATGTTTTAACCTTCGACTTTTTGGGTACCCCGGTGCCCAGAAGTAAATTCAAAGCATTAGGCTATATTATCTCGAAAACCATCAATATAGGCCTATGTAGTATTGTAACGAAATCTTATGTTTCTTCTTGCACTTATTTTACTCTGTGTCAGCAGATTTTTGTATATAGCCTATGCATGTAGGCTACATGAAACATAAAAGAATGAATAGCTTCGTAATTTTTTGTTCCTATACCCGGACAACGTGGTGGGTAGCCAACTACATGACACATACTTGTAAAGAAGGGACATGGTAAGTAGGCTATACTTCTACAGAATGGTGTCTGCCCATCTGCCTACTGCACAGTAGGTACTATGAAGGCACATCTCGTTCAAGAGGATTTTTCCTCTGGAGGTAACATCAGTGCCGACTCCACTCCCCTCAAAGTCCTTCGGATGAAACTTAAACCGAGGTCCCGTCTGCTAACGCACGCAGAATATCTTGCGCACACGTTAAAAGCCGTTCCGCTTTTCGGAAGAGTAGGGCCATTGTGTGCCGGGTGGGTACTGACGACAAAATCTACAAACTGCATACACAAGAGAACTGGATGTAAAAAAAAAAAAAAGCAATGAGCGCTTATTCGAATAACAGTAGGTCTATCCCCGAAATAAAAGGATAGAATAGAAAAAGGTGACAGGCAAGTCTTGCCTAAGGATAGAAACAGATCCCAAACCAATCGTCTATCACTGCAAACATAGGCTATGTCTCAAGCGGATTGGTTTTGTTGTTGTTGTTGTTGTTGTTATTATTGTTGTTATGTTATTTCTAGGGCAATGGAATTAGCATTCATATGCTTTTCCTCCCCATCAAGTCCCGTGTGCATGCGGTTTTGTCAATTAAGTCATCTGTTCCCATCTCTTCGGAAAGGCCGAATGGGTTCTAACATGTACTCAACATGTTCTGCATGCGTTTGCACACAGGACTTCGGTTTATAGTCCCATCCGTAGGACTTTTGGGAGATTGGAGTCAGCACTCATGTTAACTCCAAAGGAAAAATCCCCATTATCATTGTCTAGAGGATGCCCTTTGGTCTGTATGTGGAGTGTGGTCTTAACCAAAAGAAGCCGTCTGTGGTGTGTTAATTCAAAGGTTTTCTTATGGATAACTGGATTAAGGCCTTGAACTGCGCAAACCTGGTCCAAACCTAACTGGGAATCATTTTTAAACTGCTCAGCACATCATTTTGTGGCAATACACGTGAAAACAAGACCCAAAATAATGGCAATAAAAATATATTACATATTTAAAAATCCAGTCCACTCCTTAAATTTCCTGGAAAAAATATGTTGTTTTACCCGATTCACACGCTCATTAAAGTCAAACAGAATTGTCAGATTTGAAATAATTGTCTAGTAATTTGCAGTCTGTGCATTGGCAGCCCACCTGGTGAAAAAAAGGAGAAGAGAAATGTCCACAGGAAGCTTTAGACCCAGGGAGGAGTTTTTATCTCCCTTGAAAATGTCCACGTTATGACAACAACCACATAAGGACACAACAGCGTCACTGTCGCCTGTGTGACAGGAGGATTGACCTGAGTTGACGTCAGTGACGGAAGATGACGAGAATTAAAAAAAAAAAAAGAGGTGGTTTTCTGGATGACGTTTCTTAGCTGTACTTTTTGAACTTTCTAAAGGCAAGTCTCCTGTTTTGCTTATCTATTGTCATGATAATAACGATGCTGATTATTATCATTATCATCATGATTAGTGCTGTTGTGGTTACTCCCGCACCAGGCTGCAAGGCATCCATAGAGAGCTTAATAATGTTAGGCTGCCTTAGGGCCAGCAGTCAGATGGCCCTGCACTGCTGTTGGGTCACTTAAGTGGTGTTCAGTGGTGCCTGTTCTGAGCCAAAGTAGCCTACGCAGGACACTACCTACTAGGCCCACATGCAGACCACAATGATAGCTCAGTGGTGCAGCCAGACTGAGTGAGACGCTAGCACTCATCCGGGGTGGGGACCACCACAACATCCCTCCAATAACCTCGCCCATGAACTTCTGTGACACACAATCGCCACAGGCCCAGAAGTGAATGAGAAACTGAACAAAAAGAGGAGACCAAAAGGTCACTGAATCAGAGACAATTTTCTTTTATTGCATGGTGGTCAATGACGATGTATTGATGATGCTATTGAAGTGCATCAGCTTTAAGACTACATGACAAGGTTGTATTTACGCTTCCTGTCATATTATATCCTGGTGTCAACGGGGCGAGTGATGTAGAAAGCTGCAGTGTTGGTCAAGTGATGTGAGAAACAGTGTCACAATCTCATCCCTAAAGCGCATGAAGCTCGGCTGTATGGTTCCA
Source organism: Rapana venosa (assembly GCA_028751875.1). NCBI lineage: Eukaryota > Metazoa > Mollusca > Gastropoda > Neogastropoda > Muricidae > Rapana > Rapana venosa. Next base: position 35,655,600 of record CM054153.1, read on the forward strand.
GTCCTCCCAATGAGCCCACAGCAACCTCACTCAGGGTAGGTGGTAGCTGTTATCATAGTTTTACGGTCAAAACGAAAGAAACACCCTACACCCCAACCCCCCACCCCCTTCAACAAAACAAACATCCCCGAAACAACAAACAAAAAACAAGCAAAAAACAACAAAAAATCCCACTATAACAAACCCATAATTCCTTTGGGATTTGAACCAGCAACCTCCCAGCCAGGAATGCACCACACGCGTACACACCACTGCACCATGGCAGTTGGTGAGTTATCCATGGCTTGTGCTTTTTCCCCCAAGTTTTATTTTGTTTTTGTTGCCATGGGTGGAAAAGCTAAAAGAAGATAGCTTGACAACTATCACTGTAATGAGCTATTCTGGAGAAAAGCAAAAAGAAGTCAGTTAAGCAATTAAGCTATTCTAGAGAAAGGCAAAAAGAACAGTCAGTTAAGCCATTAAACTATTCTGGAGAAAAGCAAAAAGAACAGTCAGTTAAACCATTCAGCTGTTCTGGAGAAAAGCAAAAAGAACAGTCAGTTAAGCCAAATCCTGCAAATCGGGTAACAACACAGACTTCGCTGCAGTCTAACGACATTCACCCCAGTTTCATAGATTTTAATGTTACAACAAAGAGGGGTTTTTTTTTTTTAAATTTTTTACAGCCTCTTTCATTCAAGAAAGCCACCAAATTAGGATTTCCCGTGCCCCCGTTTCAGCAAACTTGTAGGGAAACCCAATCCCCCCCTTTAAAACCACCCCCAAGGCCTTTTAATGTCAACTTTCGTTTTAAAGCACTAAATCCCGAAAAAAAAAGCCACTTTCCTGAAAACCCCTCTTTGCTCTTTCGTTTCAAGTGAAGCTAAAATTTCCTGGGCCGAAGTGTGTAGGGGCTACATAGCTTACGTCAGTCTAATGCGTGTCTGTTACAAACGGAAAGTAGAAGAGGTGGGGAGTGGGGAGGGAGGGGGGGGGGAGGACAAAAGGGGGTGAGCATATGGTTGGGGGGAGATTTTTTTGTCCCCTTTTAAGTTTAAATTCAGTATCCAACCGATCTCCGGGCCCAAAAAGCCTAAATTTTGATTTTGAATGGCAGGGTTTTGGTTTCCCTGGGGGTTAACTAAGTGGGGGGTCAGTTCGTGTGGTGAAATATCTGTGCTTGCTGCTGACATTACGGCTTGGTGTTAACAATTAGGTCTTCTCAACGGGGCCCCGGTCAAGACAAGTGGGTTTTTTGAGGAAAGGAGCCTTTTTTGGGTTGATCTTTTTTAAGGGGCTGTGCGAAAAGGGAAAGGGGGCAGGCGGTGTAGGCGTTCACCTCCTAACAAGTCCCCCTCGGGTTGGGTTCGTTCCCCCCCTTCCCCTTTTTTCCAAGTTTGACGGGAAAATTGGGATTCCCCAAATTACCAGTAACCCTGGGCATGAAGGTGAGGAAGAAGGAAAGGGGACAAAAAAACCTGCAGTATAAAAAACCAATTCCTTGTCACTGGCCCAATTCTTAAAACCTTTAAAAAAATTCTATTTATAGGTTTTTTTCTCTTAAATTTTTGATCAAAAAAAATGTTTAAACCCTAACCAAAAAAAAAAAAAGAAAAAAAAAAATTACTTGTTTACAAAATTATCCCCCCCCCATCCCTGAGCGGTTGGGATTTTTGGTTTTGGGCCTCGTGACTGTAAGTTCCCGCGTTCAAAAAAGGGTGCATTAAAAAATGATGGCGGCTCTGTATCAAAATGGACTGAAACTGATTCACTGTCTTTTGATGGCTTACGGGAAAACGAATTACCTGTGCTTTGTCAAAGTGGCGGGTGGAGAACGTGTGCACGGTGGTTTTGTTTAGTTAAAAAACGTTTGTGTGTGTGTGTGTGTGTGTGTGTGTGTTGTGTGTGTGTGTGTGTGTGTGTGTGGGGGTGTGTAAAGTCAAGTCAAAATGATCTTTTTTGAGGGTAAAGATTAAGTTTACAGTGTGTGGGGTGTGTGTGTGTGGTGTGGTTTTGTGGGGTTCGATTTCATTTGTTTTTTTTAATGGAATTAGACTGGGTGTGTGTGTGGTGTGTGTGTGTTTTGTGTTGTGTGTTGTGGTGTGTGCACGTTGCCCTGTGTTTGTGGGCTAAATTATACTTTACATTTTTTGCACATGGGGAAAACATCTGCGGGAAAAAAAGTACGTGGGGCTAGAAGTAGAGAAGGGTTCAAGCAGGTAGGTTTGGGTTGTGACCAAAACAGGGTTTGGCTGCATAATAAAAAAAGTCACCGGGGGGCCTTTGATTATCGGGAGGTATGACAGATGGGGGGGGGGTGGAGGGGAAAAAACAAAAATGTTAGGGGTGGAGGTGTAGGGGATGTTCACTTCAGTTTTCCTGAAATTCTTTATTGAAAAATTTTTTGCGGTGGCTTGTGGGTCCAAAGGTGTTTAGGGGGGGGGGGGGGGGTTTGTGAAGGGGGGGGAAGATTTTTTATGAAGGTGCTTGTGAGGGAGACCCAACCACAACGTATGAAAGCATTTTTTTCTTCAATGTTTATTATCTATTTTACACTTTTTTTAATATCAATTTTACTCTCAAAACGTGCAGCACCACACCACCAACCACACACAAACCCCCACAACCCTTTAAACACCGCCACCCCCTAGTTGTATGGTCTCTGGGGGAGGGGTTTTGGGTCAAGGGAGAATAATGAATCTTTATTTTTTTGGGTAACAGATTGCATACTTTTTTTCCCCCTCTGGCCCCCAGAGGAGAAGAGAGGAGTGAGGAAGGGAGAGAGAGAGAGGAGGGGGAGAGGAGGAGTTAAGAGGAGAGAAAAGAACCGAATCGAATATTTTTTTCACAAAAAGGCTTTTACCCCTACAGAAGGGGGGGTTTCCGAATGCTTTTTTTTTGGGGGGGGTAAAAGAAAAGTAAAAAAAAAGACTGTTATTGATACTAAAAAGTCGTAAAAAATATGACTTAGGATAACAAAATCTTTTTTATTTGAAAGCTTTAACAAATTAAAATGAGGCTCGCACAACCTCAGGATGACTTGATGCCGGGTAAACAAGTCTAAATAAAAAATTGGGTGTCTCATATTTAAGGGATGTGTTCAGCCGACACAAACACGTACTCTAGCAAAAAATTCTAAGATTTCCACCCTATCAAAACATAGGATTTTTTTGTTTTTTTGTGTTGTGTGTGTGTGTGTGTGTTGTGTGTGTTGTGGTGTGTGAGAAGAGAGAGAGAGAGAGAGAGAGGGGGAGAAGAGAGAGAGGGGGAGAGAGAAAGAGAGAGAGAGAGATGCACAAAATTTCAAAATGTCCTGCAAGCTGCACTCACGCCACGCACGCACTAACGCACACACGCACTCAGGGCACAACACAAAACCCCACAAAACACACAAACCACACGCCGCACACAGCACACATACAAATTTCGTGCAGGCACGCACCACACGCAGCACGCCCGCAACACACCAACTCGCAAATTACACACTCCACAAACTTTTATGAAAATATCCAACCACACCACAACACACAACACCACACACACACCACCACCACCATCATTATGAAACACAAACCAGAATAATTATGACAGACAAAATCAAAGTGAAAACAAATTTTTTTATGGGGGGCACACCC
>CM054153.1:35659713-35667213 GCA_028751875.1 Rapana venosa
TAGCAAATTGGCGTAAAACATTAATGACAATAAATTTTGTGGAGTATTATTTGTAGATTTCAAAAAGCATTTGATACAATTGCCCCGAAGACTTCTCATTAAAAAGCTAGACTTATATAATCTCTCTACAAATACTCTTGAACTTCTTGCTTCTTATCTTACCAACAGGCAACAATGTGTTTAAAATAGCTACGTCCACATCCACACTAAAACCCATTCATTATGGATACCACAGGATCCATCTTAGGACCAATTCTCTTTCATTATACATAAATGACCTTCCTCTCCATATCAAATCTAAATGCGAACTTTTTGCTGACGACAAAAACCATACATACAAGCCATACTGACATTAACTCTCTTGCAAAGACATTGCAAAATAGCACTGATGATCTTGTCAAATGGACTGAACAAATCACATGTCTATACCCCCCCAAAAAACAAAATGCATCTTATCACTACCAGACAAAAGCGACAAAAATCTATCTAATAAATTTTCTCCAATCCATATTGAAAAGGAAACAATAGAACAAGCCTCTCACCACAAAGTTCTAGGAGTAACAATTGATGAAAAATCTCAGCGGGGAAACCATCACATATCCCATCTGTGCAAATACATGTCTCAAAGAGTATACCAACTGACTAAAATCAAACATTTTCTTGACTTTCATTCAAGAAAACTTTTTCTTCAAGCTTATATACAATCCTCAATAATTATGCTTCAACCCTGGGGGATTCTGCTAGTGCAAACACTATGAAACCATTATTAAGTTGTATAAACGTGCTCTTAAACTGGTTCTTCTGAAGAAGACTACCTTACTAGAAGTGGATTAAATACCCAGTTAAATATTCTTCCCCTACACCAAAGACTAAGATTTAACAAAGGCATCATGATGTTTAAGATAATGACAGGAACTTCCCCCTCATCCTTGAAAGACAAGTTCCCAATGATCATTCCAGAAAACCGAAAAGCCATGTGTCCCAATCCCAAGAATAGATTTGTTCAAATCTAGCTTATTTTTACTCAGGGCCCTGTGCTGTGGAACTCCCTTCCTGACTCATTTAGACAACTCCAATCATTAACAATCTTCAAAAGTCATTTTTTCATCCACTTAATGCATCAAAAATAAAAATCCACAATTGATCTGTTGGAAACAAAGTAAATATATCCTCCCTTGCATTATACCAAATTATCTCTCTCTCTCTCTCTCTCTCTCACTCTTCTCTCTCTCTCTCTCTCTCTCTCTCTCTTTCTCTCTCTCTCTCTGTAACTGACATTAGTGAGCTTGCTTTGAGTTATAATGTGTGTGTGTGTGTGTGTGCCCTTGCTTGTTTTGATTTTGTTAACAATGAACTTGTCTGAGTTTTCCCCCCTTAAAATGAAGTTTGGGTTGTATTTTGTTGTTAGTGCAGAATGGTATGGATTGTTAATTTGCAATGTTCTGTTGGACAATTTCATTACTTCTGTGGACTTTTGTATCAATTCTAATAATGCGTATATAGGATTGCGCATGCATGAATATGTGTGTTGTGTATATGTGTGTGTATGTGTGTATGTGTGTGTCAGTGAGTAGTAATGAGCGCCCATTCACAGTGTGTGCAGATGAGAGCGGAAAGAAAGCAGTTCTGTGTGTTTATTGTTGAAATAGCTGATGTTAGACTGGCCATTTTTCTTGATGCTTTGTGGCTTGCTGTCTTCGTACATCAAATAATGTTTATTTCCTGGTTTTGTCTGTACAAATGTACGGTTATGATATTTTATGAATTATGACATGTGTCTATTATCTTGTATGTGAGGAAATGTCTTGCGAATGGATATGTATCCAGGATGTGTGTGTGTGTGTGTGTGTGTGTGTGTGTGTGTGTATTATGTGTGTGTGAGTGTGTATGTGTGAGAGAAGAGTGTGTGTGTGTGGTGGTGTGCATGCGTGGCTATACGTGCGTAAGTGTGTGTGTATGTGTGTGTATGTGTGTGTGTGTGTGTGTGCACGCGCGCGCGCGCACGCTTGCATTTAGTCTGGACTTTTGGGGGGTTGTTGTTTGTTTAGGGAGGGGGTGTTGGGAAGGGGATGTTTTTGTGGGTCTTTTTTTCTTGTTTAACTGGTTTTTTTTATTCATTTGATTTTTCGATTTCTTGATTTTTCACTAATTGAAATGGGAGTTTGAGTGAAATATTTCATTGTTATTTGAAATGATCTTGTTTGTTAATTAATTGATTTATAATTATGTGTAACAATATGTGTACCATTTGACAATGTGTAGATGTTTATCTTTATGACTTATTAAGTTTGGTTGTGTTATTTTTATTGGCTCTGTTGTTGTTGTTGTTCTTGTTGTTGTTGTCTGTCTGTTTTTTCTCTTTTTTATCATCTTTGTTGGTTTGGTTTTTCCTTCTCTTTTGTTTGTTTGTTTGTTTGTTTTGGTTAAGGTTTTTTGGGGGTGGGGGTGGGGGTGGGGTATTTTTATGGTTTTCTTTTATTGCTTGCTTTGGGGGGGGGGGGTTGTTGGGGGGGGGGGGGAGCTGTTTGAAAAGGGTTATTTCCCCTTGTTTTTATTGTGAGACTGTATAAGTATTGGGTTATTATTATCAAGATGTATCCCTAACGGGCGGGGACTGGATGTAAAAAAGCACATGTGTGCTTATTCATTATCCTCGAAATAAAAGAATTTGTCATTGTCATTGTCATTGTCATTGTCTCTCTCTCTCTCTCTCTCTTTCCAAAACTTTCCTATGCACTCACTCTCACTCACTCAGTCCCATGTCCCAAAGGACGTGAGAAAACGCAACAGAGATCTTTTTCCATGCTTCGCGATCCTGTGTGGCTAGTAGAAGGTGTTGCAGGGGTTCGGCGGTCCAGTCTTTGACGTTGTCAACCCATTATTTCTTTTGGCGGCCTCTTCTTCTCTTGCCTTCAACCGTTCCTTGCAACATGGTTTTTGCTAAGGTGTTGTGTGTCTTGTGGTGTGACCAAACCACATCAGTTTTCTCCTCTTCATGGTGGAGAGCAGAGGTTCTTGGGGGCCCACACGCTTTTTGATTTCTTCTTTCACATAGTTGTTGGTCTTGTGTTCTTTGTATATTTTGAGGAGTCTTCTGTGGCACTTGTTCTCGAATGCTTGGATTCTCCTCTCTAGCTCTGCTGACAGGGTCCATGATTCACAGCCATATAGGAAAATAAATATCACGAGGGATTTGTAAAGGTGATATTTGGTGCAGAAGCTGATGTTGTTGCTTCTGATGATCCTCTCGAGTCTGGCTAGAGCAGATGTTGCTGTTGCAATGCGAGCTTTCACTTCATTGTTTGATGTGCCATCTTTTGTTAGGATGGAGCCTAAGTATTTGAATTGGCTCACCTCTTCCAGTATTTCTCCATTCATCTTTATTTCCGTGCTGTCATTACTAGCGCTGTTGACCATGATCTTTCATTTCTCTGTACTGACCTCGATGCCGTATGCACTCGCTCGATCTCATAGACTATCTGTGAGGTTTTGCAGTTCTTGTTTGCTGCCGCCCATGAGGTCAATATCATCTGCAAATCTGAGGTTGCAAAGGGGTCTTCCACCAATGGAGATGGAAGTGTGGTGGTTTTGCTGTTTCTCTGTCATGATGTTTTCGAGGAAGAGGTTGAAAAGTGCAGGTGAGAGAAGGCAGCCCTGACGGACCCCAACCGTGGTCTTGAAGAACTCGCCCATGTGATTGTTCATGAAAACTGCACTTCTTGCGTTCTCGTACAGTGTCTTGTCAATGTTGAAGTGCCTGAGTACTTGCCAGAGGCCGTCAGTGCCATACCCTGTCAAAGGCCTTTTTGAAGTCTATGAAATTGTGATACAAGTCTTTTTGGTGTTGGAGATGTTTCTCTATCAGAATTCTCAGATTGAAAATTTGTTCCATTGTGCTGCGTTTTGGTCTAAAGCCGTCTTGTTCTTCTGCCAGGAGTTTTTCCGCTTGGTTTTTCAGTCTGTTGAGGACTACCCGCAGCATGATCTTGCTAGGATGGCTTATGAGACTGATGGTTCTGTAGTTCTGGCATTGCTTGAGGTTTCCTTTCTTTGGTAGGGGTATTACAAGAGACTGTGTCCATTCTTCTGGCCATTCTTTGGTGTCGTGAATCTTCTGACAAAGTTCTGTGAATCGCCTTGCTGTTTCATTCCCTCCATTTTTTATGAGTTCAGCTGGGATGTTATCGATTCCAGGGGACTTTCCCTTCTTCAATTGTTTAATAGCTGTGTCTACTTCACACCTTAGTATTGGTGGGTCTTTATCTTGGTGTTCAGGGTTTAATTCAGAAACTATGTTGGTATCTGGGCGTAGTTGGTAGTTATACAATCCCTCACAGTATTCCGTCCAGCGTTGGAGGATGGCATTGCTTTCCGGTAAAAGATTTCCTTCTTTGTCTTCAATAACAGAGGCTTTAAGCTGTGTGGTTTTCGTTAGTGATTTCAGAGTGTCGTAAGCTGTTTTGCTGTTTTCCTTGGCCATTCCAACTTCGATGCTGTGGCATTGTTCTTCTATCCACGCTTCTTTGGCTTCTCTCATCTTTTTCCTCACTTCTCTGTGGCTATTCCTGTATTTGTTGTTGGCTTCTTGACTTGTGAACTTTTGTTTCTTAAGCTCTCTTCTTTTGTCGCAGAGGTCAAGAACCTCATTTGTCACCCAGGGTTGTTTCTTTGTTCTGCTTCTTCCTAATGTTTCTTCTGCTGCTGTCATTAGCACTTCTTTGATGTTGTTGGCTAGTGTGTCCACATCATTGTCGATGGCTGTGAGTGCGGCGAACTTCCTCCAATGTTGGCTTGGAAGATCTCAACCACTGTTGGGTCTTTGAGTTTTTCCAGATCAAATCTTATGCGTGGGTTTTTTGGCTGTTGTTTTGCTTTCAGTTTCAGCTTGATGGTGGTAAGTACAAGGTCGTGGTCATTTGCCAAAGTCAGCTCCTGGAAATGTTCTTTGTTTGCCTTGTTTATGCTGGATTTGAATCTTTGGGGTGACACAATGTAGTCAATTTGATTGTGAATCAACCATTGGGAGTGCCAAGTTGATGTTCTAGATGGCTTGTGAGGATGGAGTGTGTTTGCCAGAGTTAGTTTTGCTTCTTTGCGAATTCCAGCAGCCGCTGTCCTCTTTCATTTTTGTTTCTCCTAGTCCAAAGCGTCCAGTGGTTCCTGCCCAGGTGTCATAGGCATCAGGCATCACCTTTGCATTCCATCGCCTCCACAATAAGAATGTCTTTTTTGGGCTTTTTTGGAGATGACGTTTTCAATTTTGTTCATAGAAATTCTTCTATCTGGTCATCATCGTAGTCAGATGTTAGAGCATACACTTGGATGATGGTGAGATTCTGGTGTTTTGCAGAAAACTCTGATTGAGATGAGTCTGCTGGATACTGGTGTGCAGCTGACGATGCTTGACACAATCCTTCCTGAAAATGAAGCCTACTCCATGTTGATGTAGTTTCTCTTCTCCACTGTACCATATCTTGTGGCCGTCTTGCGGGGTTGTTTCTCCGAAGCCAGTCCATCTGACTTCCGCAAGCCCTAGGATGTCCCATTTATCTTTTTAGTTCATGTGTGAGTTCCGTACTCTTCCTGTTTGGTGTAGAGTCCTCACATTCCATGTTCCGATGGTTACTCGTTTATTTGGAAGCTTTAGAGTTGGTTCTGCTCCAGTAGCGCACTTGTCACTCCCCCCCCTGGAGGCTTGCAGTGGGTAGCGCGGTCGTTGTTGATCCGGGCCTCGACCGATCCGGCATGTTTTTTCTGTTTTGTTTTTCTCATCATGTCCTTGCAGTGGGCTTGAGGAAGCTTGGTGGCGCGCATCTCCTCTCCAAGACTCCTACTGGTGAGTAAGAAATCAACAGCCCCTCACAACGTTTTGCCCGCCAGTAGCGGTTACCGGGGTGTGGATGGGTTAAGGACCGGACCCAGAAGTGAGAGTTGAGTGCCTTTCCTATGCAATATGCTGTATATTCATGCCACCCCTTCATAAGGGGCTAGGGGCTAGGGCCTATATTGAATCAAACTTTCGCATTAGCATGCTCTCTCCGTTCCCTTAAGGGGTGAGTGCGTAGTCCCTGCACTCGCAATTTTGCAGGAAGTCTTCCCGCTGATCTCAGCCGACACAGACTTCAGACCAGTTCGTTCCATTGTACAGGCTGCAAACTGGGTATGTTCGGATTTTCGTAACCCTCGGAGGATCTTAAATTTGATCCTCTGAATGTGTAAATGCACAAAGGGAATAAAGGCACTGGCAGGTCTGCACTTAAAGTTGACCTGGGAGATCGTAAGCCTCCCTCCACCCTCAATTCATCAGACGCCACCGAGATTCGAACTCACTTCACAGACCCAAAGGATTAAAGTAAAACGGTCTCCCAACGGTCACTAGTTCTCGGTCTCGCCTATAGCATCCGACACAGATATGATGATGATTTTTGTGTGCACTAAATGCTAATGGTGGGTGGTTGTTGCTGTTACTGCTACTGCTACTGATATTGTTGATATGTGATATGGGAGGTGAGTGAAGTCAGATGTGGGAAAAACATACCCCCCTCCCCCACACTGACAAACACAAACACACGCACAGACATGTCCACGGCCATGACTGTGAGTGTGTTTATTATTGATGCTGATACCAAGCATGAACAAGCGCAATCACAAGAGCTCCATTGAAGTCACGTCAAGTGTATGCGGGCGGGCCGCCTGCAGGTGCGCGTGCGTACACACGCACAAACACACACATTCAGAAACACACATAGATCATATCCACACGCACGTGCACACACACATATACACACTCACACGTGCACGCACGTGCGCGTGAGCACGCACACACACACACAAACACCCACAAACACACTCTAGGTGCGCGCGTACACACGTGGTGCTAGAAAGGAAAAAAAACACAGGTACACAGGAGCCCACACACGCGCGCGCGTGTACATGGACACACACACATACAGACAGAGAGGAAGACAGAGCGAGAGACAGACAGACAGACAGAGAGCGAGAGAGCGTCACGATTGGCCACGACAATTTATTATTGATGCTGTGGTCTAACACAGTGATGCTGGCTTATCCAAGTCACACACACAAACATACACAACAGCAGTGTGTGGAGCTATTGTGTACAGCCACAACAAGGGTGATTATTATCTTAGCGCCACCAGCCTGTTGAATTAATCACAACTCCCTTTTAGGCAAAAACAACTTTTGCCCTGCCCGCTTATTACTTTAAGCAAAACAACAGCTTTAGTAGTAGCAGCAGCAGCAGAAGTAATAGTAGCACCTATAGTACTAGTGGTAGTAGCAGCAGCAGCGAAAGCAGCGGCAGTGGTAGAAGTAGTAGTTTTAGCAGCAGCAGTAGTAGTAGTAGTAGTACCCCAACGCCTGGGCTTTATCACAGTTCTTGATTAAATCATTGAGGCTAGGGGTAACAGCAAAGTGAGAGGCTGTATGTATAACCGGTGGCTTTCCCACTCATGGAATTCCACTTTACAGCTTCGTCTT
>CM054153.1:35672213-35724928 GCA_028751875.1 Rapana venosa
ATCATCGCCTGCTGCACCTTCTTCAAGGACAAGGAGAAAATCTTCAAGGCACGACACAAACTGAAGGGCAGCGATGTGTTCCTGGGGGAGGACTTCTCCTTACGTGTCAGGGACATCCGGAAGAAGCTGTCCCCTCACCTGAAGAAGGCCAGGAGTGAAGGGAAACACGCCACCATGATCCACGACCATCTCCTCTTCGATGGAACCAAGTTCTATCTAGGTGAGGGGGATATCCTGACGGACACTTTATAGGGGGGTGGCCTGCCCAGTATTACACCGGTAGCACAGCAAAGGTGTGCACGAGAAAGACGTGGTAAAAAGACGAACGGGGACAGGACTAGTGACGGGCACACTGTGAGTAGCGCATCCCTGAATGTAAACACGGGTTTCGTGGTGGCTCAGGGGTGGGGAGAAAATGTAAACAAACCCAGGTTAAATTTGTGTAACACTGTTTCAAATGTTATTCATCGCGATTTCGATGAGTGTACTGATGATTGTACAAATATTGTAATTGGACACACTAACATTTTAGGAGAAGAAACAAATGATTGTGATGTTAACCATGTATCATTGGATGAATCAGGAGTTGCTGGAGATGTGACGAATATGGTTGGGGGGTCGGCTCAAAACGAAAACTGTATTTCGGCCCACGTGGATTATGTTTACAATGCTATGTTTAACGGACAGGAAGAAAATGAGAGCCAGGGGTGTGAGAATGATAACTTGAAAAATAACTTTAGGGGGTCGTCTCAAAAAGAGATTTGTGTTTTGAACCAGAAGAAGAGTGTCTGTGTTGCTGTATTTGATGGACAGGAAGAAAACACGAGACAGAGGATTGAAAGGGACAACTCTGGTGTGAATGACAGGATGCATGGAAATGATTGTGATGGTTGTGATGAGACTAAGGTTTGCTTGGCGTTTCTTCATTGGAACATCAATGGTCTTTTCTCCAAAATGAATGACAAGGAATGCATGTCTTATTTATCTAAATTCGATTTTCTTTGTATTGTAGAAACTTTCTGGCAGATTTGACTTGCTATACATTTTCCGGCTACTCTGTTTTCTATAAACCATCCATAAAGTTTACATTACAAGGAAGGTTTTCAGGTGGCATAATGGTTCTCATTAGAAATAAGTTTATTTCTTATGTTAAGGAAATTAAAATGAACACTCGCAATATTCTTATGTTTTTGATTGATAAGAGTCTGCTTGGCTTAAAGCAAGATATCATATATGTGTGTGCATATGTGCCACCTGAGGGCTCACCATATTATGCTCATTTTGATGTAGAAAATGGTATTAGTGAACTTGAAGACTGTCTTTTTGATTGCATGCTTGAGTCGAATGAGGCATATGTGATTTTGTCTGGTGATCTAAATGGCAGAATTTCTGGTATATCTCCAGATATTTGTGTTGATGATAATATGCTTGAACACCATACAAAAACCAGCCTGTTATACCCCTGAACAGAAATTCAGTAGATACAGTGCTTAATCACTATGGCAAATGTTTGCTTAATATGAGTACAGCTTTTGATCTGTGTGTTCTGAATGGCATGTGTAGAGGAGATACTGTTGGTCATTATACATACATTTCGGAAACAGGCAATAGTGTAAATGATTATTTTTTGTTGTCCTATGAATTGTTCAACATTTTGTCTTCATCATGCCGGCTAATAGTTTCAGAAAGATTGGAATCTGATCATTTACCTTTAGAATTTTATTTGAATTGTAACACAAAGAGTCAGACAGGGGACGTTCACGACACTTTCAATGATAATGTATTTATTGAAAAGATCATATGGAATACAGACTTAGTAAACACCTATGTTCAGGCAGTCAGCTCTGATGAATCAGTAAGGTTGCTTGAGCAGGCTATGAGTTTAGATGACCACAATTGCAATGACGCTCTTACTGTTTTTAATGAGTGCCTCAGAAAGCAGGCTGACTGTATGAAGAAGAAAATTAACCTGACCAAAGGAAGCAATAATAGTGACTGGTATGACAGAGAGTGCAAATTAAGCAAGGGAAAAGCTAAAAGACTTCTTAGAAAATTTAGACAAACAAAAAATAAGGAAGACAGCCATGCCTACTGTATTGCCAGAAGAGAGTATAAAAATTTGATCAAAAGAAAAGAAAAAGAACATAATGACGCCTTGTTAGAAAAACTTGTGTCCTCTGTAAATAATCAAAGAGAATTTTGGGAAACAGTACACAAAATATCCTTTAAAAGAAAATCTCCTCGTAGTGATTTAACCATTGATGATTGGTTCAAACATTTTCATATGTTGCTTGAGGTAGGGACAACAACAGAGACACACACTGAGTGGGACAATAACAAAGATAATGACTATACTGACAACGATGACACTGAGTTTAGTCCAATGAATCGTCCAATATCAAAAGAAGAGGTACTGTTTGCGTTAAGAAAGATAAAGAATGGAAAAGCTGCTGGCCCAGATAATATCATTGGGGAAATGTTGAAGTATTCTGGAAATCAGGTTGTTGACTTTCTTGTAAAGTTTTTTAATACATTATTTGACAAGGGCATATTTCCAGATAACTGGACATATTCTATTGTGATTCCATTATTTAAAAAAGGTGACATAAATAACCCAGGTAACTACAGAGGTATAGCCTAAGTGATGCAAGCAGTAAGATATATGGTACAATAATCAACAGTAGACTTCAAGAGTGGGTAAAAGAACATAATTTAACAGATGAATACCAAGCAGGATTTAAAAAAGGCTATTCCACAGTTGACCACATGTTTTGTTTGTTGGCTTTGATACAAAAACAGTTATTGACTTCGAAAAAGCCTTTGACAATGTGGAAAGAAATTCATTGTGGCCCATTCTTAAGAAAAATGGCATAAAAGGTAAGCTTTTTCAGTCTGTTCATAGTATGTATGTAAATGTTAGAGCTAGAGTTAGATCCGGGGCCAATTTGACAGATTACATTAACTGTACTAGGGGTGTGAAACAAGAAGACGTTACCAGTCCAATTTTGTTTTATCTTTTCATAAATGAGTTAGCATTAGATGTTAGTAGAAGAGGAAGACATGGTGCTATTCTTACAAATGATTTCTTTGAATTATTCATACTGTTGCTTGCTGATGACGTGGCTTTAATATCTGAAACACCAATTGGTTTGCAAATACAGCTCAATAGTTTACAACAAGCAGCTTCTTCATTACATTTAAAAGTAAACATGAATAAAAGTAACATTGTTGTATTTAGAAAAGGGGGGTATTTAGCAGCAAGGGAAAGATGGGTTTACAATGGATCTGTCATGCCAGTTGTCAATGCATACAAATACTTGGGAATTTATTTTTCAAGAAGGCTGAGTTTTGCTTCTGCATGTTGTGATCTGAATAGTAGAGCAAAACGTGCACTGATGTGCATTCTACAAAAAATGTATAGGTTAAAAAGTAACTCATTGAAGACTTTCTTAAAATTATTTGATTCTCAAATTCAACCTATTGTTCAGTACAGTGCAGAGTTGTGGGGGTTTGATAATACTGCATTTCATTGTGAAAAGATACATTTATTTGCATTGAAAAAATACTTGGGGGTAGAAATGCGCACACCTAATGATTTAGTGTATGGAGAAACAAGTAGATATCCCATTTATATAAATTCAGCTGTAAAGTGTATCAAATATTGGTTAAAGTTGACAAGAATGCAGGGATTTAGATTACCATATAAAGCATATAGAACACTACTAGATTTGGATGCTCGAGGTAAAGTTAACTGGGTTACAAATATTCGTTGTAAATTGTATATGTATGGATTTGGCTGTGTGTGGTTGAATCAGGGAGTGGACGGGTCTGAATGAGTTTCTTTCGGCTTTCAAAGAGAGAATGGTTTTGTGTAGATGGCAAGAGTGGAACTCTCATTTCAATGATAGTGAGAGATTTGATATTTATAGAACTTTTTGTACTTTGCCTGACGAAAAAACGTATCTATTGTTGAACATTGATAGACATTTCAAGCATGTAATGGCACCGTTTAGAATGGGCATATCTGAAATTACAATACATAGTTACAGATACAAACGGCACATTGAAGCTGATCTCATATGCCCAATATGTAAACAGGAGATTGAAAACGAAGTTCATTTTGTCATGCGCTGCCCAATTTTCAAAGAACTGAGAGAACAGTACATACCACTTAAATTTTATAAATTCCCAAGTCAGTTTCGATTTGCATTACTTATGGCCTCAAAGCATGAACAAACAGTTAGAAATTTGTCAATTTACTTATACAAGGCATTTAAACTGCGTTCAATATTGTTGTCTTGAATTTTCAATTATTTCTATTGTTTTGTGATTGTTTTCATATGTAACTTTATTGCTATTGTGTGTTTGTTGTATACCCCCTATCATGAGGGGCAATGGCCTATACATGATTAAATTATCCGAATCCGAATCCGAATCTCTCTCTCTCTCTCTCTCTCTCTCTCGCTCTCGCTCTCGCTCTCTCTCACTCTCCTTCGCTCTCTCACTCCTTTTTCTCTATCACTCTATCTATATCTATCTATATCTATCTATCTATATCTATCTATCTGTCTATCTATCTCTATCTCTCTCACACACGCACACATGCATACACATACACGTACACACACACGAGCGCACGCACACACGCACGCACACAACACACACACACACACACACACACTCACAACCGTGTCATACATTCTATATATTTAGTTAGCAGTTGATTATTCCCTATGAAGACATCTGCAGAAAAGCAAACTGTGCAAACAAAACACTTGTGCAATGTAGAAAACCAAAATATGGGTTTGGTTAAATTATGAATCAAATGTTAAACTTCCAGCAACTCAGTATTTTGAACTCCGAAATATTGCAAATAAAATTTGCAAATCAGTGCGCTGTGTAATCTTGTCTCTCTTCCTTGGTTTTTTCTTTCTTTTTCTTTCCTTTTTTTTCTTTCTTTCTTCCTTTCTTTCTTTCGTTTGATGTTACAGGGGCTTAAAAGCTGTGACCATTCACTGTTGGGTTAACACAAGTAACCCCTACCAAAGTGACCCAGTGGCAGTACAGGGCCAACTTTGCCTGGTGTCTTCATGGCGGCTGAAGATTGATTGTTCGCTATGTACTAGTAGAACTACGACAGTGTCGTTGAATTACACCTATAATTATAATAACTGTGTCTGGTAAAGCAGGAATATAGGCAAACGGATTTAGTGGTGCTGGCACATCACAGAAGATTGAAAACAAAATACGCACAGAGAGAGAGAGAGAGAAGAGAGAGAGAGAGAGAGAGAGAGAGAGAGAGAGAGAGAGAGAGAGAGATTTTATTTTATTTTATTTTATTTATTTCATTTTATTCTTTTATATCGAAGATAATGGAATAAGCATTTTTTACATCCAGTCCCCGTGTGTACGCGGTTTTGTAAATTTTGTCATCTGTTCCCACCAGCACACAATGGCCTACTCTTACGAAAAGCGGAACATGATTTAACGTGTGCGCAAGATGTTCTGCGTGCGTTCGCACACGGGGCCAGAGAGAGAGAAAGAGAGAGAGGGGGGGGGGGGGAGAGGGAGAGAGATAGAGAACAATGAACAAATTTTATTTATAGAGGGTTATAGAATAAGCATAACAATATCTTTTTTACACCCAGCCCTCAGAGAGAGAGAGAGAGAGAGAGAGAGAGAGAGAGAGAGAGAGAGAGAGAGAGAGAGAGAGAGAGAGAGAGAGAGAGAGAGAAGAAGTCTAGGACTGCAGGTTTAGATGGTTAGCTTTGCTTTCCAAAACAATTCCGCTGCCAGCACTCAGCAAACACGTGGTCACAGTACCAACTGAAAGCTGGCTGAACTCCACAGTTAGTTGCAGGCCAGGGGGAGAGCGCCATTGTTTCATGGTCATTACACGTCATCGCTTAATGACGTTTTCGTGTTGGGGGCTACAGCCTTGCTGCTCTATGACCATTATCTCCTCACCACTCCTCTCCTCCTCCTCTCTCTCACACACACACACACACACACACATCTGCACGCACACACTTTTCTGATCTAGTGAATCACTTATCTCCTTAACTCAGAACACTGCTTATGCAGATCAAATTGTTGATGTTAGTAATGTGTGTGTTTTGTGTGCGTGCGTGCGTGCGTGCGTGTGTGTGTGTGTGTGTGTGTGTGTATGAATGATGGGGTATATTTCTTTCTGTGCGAGAGTAACTTTACGGAATTTCACCTGGAATACTCTCTCCTTGACAAGTGGGTGGGTTCTTTGATTCAAAGTGTACTGAATGTTGTTGTTGTCTTCAATTTAACGTCTGTTCACTCTTAGTGATATTAGAAGTACTGAATGTATGCTCGACATGAAGCTTCGATATATTCCTATGGAAAAGACTACCATCGAACCACCACCAGTCAATGTTGCTGGCATGGGACATGGGAGAAGATTGCAGCTTCACATGGCATTGGAAAGGACAATCTCCTGGTTTTAGGCAGGCGGGTAACCTCTGGAAACGCCAAGTTTCACTACTGAGTTGACTTACTCCTAGGCCAATCCTTTGTGTCTTAAAACCGTTACTATATCATATACCCCACCTACTTTCTGAACTTCTCCCCTCGGCCTACTTTCTATGGCTTATGGCATGTTCTGTAGCACCTATGGAACATTGCACTGCAGTGCAGTGATCATCCTATTAAAAAAAAAGTAAAACAATTCTCTCTCACACCAAAGTCGGATGTGCTGGGCCTAAACTTGTGGGGCGCTCAGCTGCAGCCCAACACATATTCTTCGCTCCTATGACAGCAACAATAGCTGCTGTCTGAGCGTTGATGCAAAAAACAACGTTTATTAAACGCCAGCCCCACGAAAACCGTTTTGACGCTTTGCTTTAGCGCGTTGACGCGTTGCTTTAGCGCGTTGACGCTCTGCTTTAGCGCGTTGATGCTTTGCTTTAGCGCGTTGACGCTCTGCTTTAGCGCGTTGATGCTTTGCTTTAGCGCGTTGACGCTTTGCTTTAGCGCGTTGACGCTTTGCTTTAGCGCGTTGACGCTTTGGCATGTGTGTGTGTGACCAGCCTAGCTGAGAAAGCCTTTCACTTTCCTTCATCAGATCCAGCTATGTGAACAACATGTGTGTCAATCACTGAATCACTTTATCTGGATATGGCGGCATACTTCTGAAATCAACCCCAGTTATTGATTATTGTAGCTGCTACTATGTAACAAGGGCTGAATAATGCTGACACATTTAGTTACAGTAATGGTGATAAGGGGGTGTGCATTCTGTGCGATTAATTCATACGTTTTTTTGGTGCATAGGTCTTTTTGTTTGCTCCGATTTTTTCTTTTAATTTTTGGCGATGAAATTTGTGATAGAAGAGTAGGTCATGGAGAGTGATATGACGGGAACAGTTGATAAAAGTGTTGCAGTATATAAACCAATGATATATTTGTTAATTAATTAAGTAAAAGCTTGTGTGTGTGTGACTCTATTCATTTCTTATTTATTTATTTTCTTCCATCCAAGATAATGGAATGAGCACTGTAATATATACATAGATATCAAAATAGATATGCATTATACACAACAAACATTTTGCTAATGAATTAACAAAAAATGTGTGCATAAATTATATGTTTGTGTCTGTGTGTACGTGTGTGTTTGTGTGTCTTATTTTATGTATCGTTTATTTTATTTATCAGTTTTTTTATTTCGAGCCTAATGGATGTTTTGTGTGTTTGTGTGTGCATGCGTACATGGACGTGCACGTGTGTGTAAGTGTGAGCATATGTAATGTGTGTGTGTAAGTATGCGTGTGTGCGCATGCAAGCACGCGTGTATGTGTATGTAAGTGTGTGCATGTGTGTTTTGTGTGTCTGTGTGCGTGCGCGCATGCACGCGCACATGTGTGTATGTGTGTGTGCGTGTATGTGTGCGAGTGCGAACACACGCGCACCCACACACGCACATGATTGTGTGAGTATGACAAAAACTAACACACTTTACCACAGAGGATTGGTTTCCTGTTGAATCAATAAATAAGCAAAACGTTGCCAAACAGTTTAACGGTTGCAAATCAACCAACCATTCCCACATTGTAAACGAATGGTGTTGTTGATCTGTCAACGTCAAAATATTGACTTTGCCGCCTTGCATGCAGCACTCTCTCAGATAACTATGACTTGTATGGTCATCATTGTATTTTCTATCGCCCTAATTCAACTTGTTGAAAACATGACTATTTAGGGGGGAAACAAAGATATTGCACATACACACACACACACACACACACACACACACACACACACATACACACACACACACACACACACACACACACACACACACACACACACACACACACACAAACACACACAGGAGCACGCGCACACACGAACACACACACGCACGTGCGCACAAACACACACACACACACACACACACACACACACACACAACACACAAACACACACACACACGAATGCACTCACGTACGCACGAATGCACACACACACAACACACACACACACACACCACACACACACACACACACACACACACACACACACACACACACACACACACTCACGCAGAAAGACAGATAGTAATTGATGATATCTATTTTCAAGGGTGACAGATAACTATTGATCATACTTTTTTCATCCCGCCCTTCGCCATTATAGGGATTATCATCAGTCATGGTGAATAGCAGGTTCGGGTATATTAAAGGGGAGAGAGAGAGAGAGAGAGAGAGAGAGAGAGAGAGAGAGAGAGAGAGAGAGAGAGAGAGAGAGAGAGAGTACAAAATGATTAACAAACTAGTACAAAATCGACAAAAGACATAGACATAGTAAGAGAGGTACACACACACGTGCGTGCGTGCACACACACTCATGCGCGCTTGCTTGCTTTTAAACACACAGAGCAAAAGGAAAACATGATATCTGCAACCCCCCAGCTTCTCATCGCCCACCCCAGCACTCCATCAGTAAAGCTGGTGTCATACTTGCTGTTTTTCCCTTCAAATATTACCTGTTAAACTGCCCGTGTGAGACGTCTTGAAATGGTTTTCTTCTCGCTTACTGGATTAAGCCTTCGGCTGCACTAACCCGGTCCAACGTCATTGAAAATTAGTCTGCAAACTGCTTAGCACAACATATTATGACAACATTCACGAAAACACAACCCAGAATAATGGCAACAAATAGAAGTTTCATAAATGACAACTCAGTCCAGATTGCAAACGTAAAACTAGTACTTGGATAATCTGCCAAGACAAGTCAAGTCAAAATGATCATTATTGACGGTAAAAGATTAAGTTTAAACAACTTGTTTTTATCCTGCCCTCACAAAAAAAATCAAGAACATTGACATATAAAAGCAATCAAAATACAATGTTCACACATGTTG
This sequence comes from Rapana venosa, assembly GCA_028751875.1. Classification (NCBI taxonomy): domain Eukaryota; kingdom Metazoa; phylum Mollusca; class Gastropoda; order Neogastropoda; family Muricidae; genus Rapana; species Rapana venosa. Next base: position 35,681,608 of record CM054153.1, read on the forward strand.
AAGACAAAAATCTATGGATTTTTAAAAAATATGAATCCAGACTAACAAAACATGATGAAGCAAATCAAGACATAAGCTCAAGTCATACAGATAAATGAGACTTTTTTTTAAAGACAAAAAAAACAACAAACACACAAACAAACAAAAAACAACAACAAACCAAAAAGCAAAAACAAACAAAAACAAGACTCACAAGAATGATATAAAACTAAACCAAGACAGTATAGCGTAATCTCAAGTCATACAACAAATAAAGAAAATACAAAAAAAATTTTTTGATTTAATAACAAGGTAGCCTGATGTAAAATAACCTCGAGTATAAAAGTGGACTTACAATTTATCCATCAGATGTTTTTTCAAGAGTTTCTTGAACGTTTGTTTTGAAGGAGCTGGTTTTAAAGAGATAGGTAGACTATTCCACACTGTTCCTCCTGAACAAGCAAGGCTTGATTTATAGAGATTGTTACAGGGCCTGGGTAAAGACAATCTATGAGTAGGCTTGTTTTTGTCAACGACAAAATTGTTCACAATTATCTTTGGGGCTTTTCCGTTTAATATATTGTACATACATAGACGCTTGTTGAAATGCAGACTGTCTTTGAGTGGAAGAATATCTATTTCTTTGTAGCTGTTGGTGGTCAATGTATTAGGATTCAATCGGATTAGTTAGATAGGCGGCTTATGGGCTTTAAGTTTATTTTCACTAGCACTATCCCAAAGGTTGAAACATAATTTATAAGTTAGAACATGTAGGTGAAAGAATAGGTTTTGTGACTGTAGATTTAGAAAATGTTTGATTTTTCTAAGTTGATACAGTCTCACTGAGATTCGTTTTCCGATTCTGAATCTGTTGTTTTACCAGAATCGTACGCTCCCATTGCCAATAGCAATTTCCAGCCTTACCTTTTCTTCCCAGTTTGTGCCGCTTTCAAAGAAGGCTTCAATGCCTCGTGTGACATTGACCCAACTCTGGTTTTAACACGTAGTGTAATATTAACACCTCTCTCTCATTCTTTTGTATTGTGGCCTAAGGCCGATGTACAGTAAAAGTCTGAAGTGTGTGTGTGTGTGTGTGTGTAAAGCAATCGGCAAGGTGAAGGGCCAATATTGGCTGCAGGGATGCAGTCGTCAGTGACAGTGTTCAACAAGCATTTCATTTGCTGTCTGTCACTGCCACAGGGATTAGCATTGAAGTGATTTTTATTTATTCATTGTGGGGGTGGTGTGGGGGCTACATAACTGTGTACTTGGGTGGGTGCGTGCATGTGTTCGTGTGAGTGAGTGTGTGTGTAAAACTGTTACTGTCTGTGTTTTGAAATGGTAGTATGTGCCTTAGGGTACCTCCACCAATAGAAATGAAGAAATGAAGAAATTTCCGGAAAATATCTTTTTTTCCTCAAGCTGTACTGAGCATACACCCACGCCTGAGGAAAATCCCAACTAAAAATCCCACCCCTCCCTCACTATGCCACCCCCTCCTACTCACACACACTGCACTTTCCACACCCAGAGAAATGAGTGAGGGCTAGCAAATGGACCGCTTTTGACGACACCATGGCAAAAGCCGATGACTCGTGATGTGCCAATAACCACCAACCATCTGTTTCTGGAGAGTCGAGATGTCCAGGATATGGGGCACAAGCACATTACTGCAGACTCCTTAACGATCCCTTTCCACTATTTTGCACCGGAAAACATTTTTTAACTTCCTGAGAGAATCGGGCTTTTCCTGTCTGATATGAGCGAGGGTGACCCTGGTTTTGAGGATTTGTGTATTGGTTTTCTCTCATTTGATTGATGTGGTTTTCCCACAACGCGGTGACCGTCCTGGTTTGACCCTTATGGTTGGCCAGGGTGTTGATACAGGGAAGGACAGTAGGGCTGATTTTGAATCTTGTCTTCATCTGTACATTCTGGCACACTTTTAATCTATCTAACTTTTGTGACAGCACTGCGCGTGTGAATATGTGAGGTGTGTGTGAGATATATATAGAGAGAGAAACATTGAAACGAAGAAAGGGTTACATTTACGCAATCGCAAAACAAGATTGACGCTGTGTCAGATTTATTTTGCTTACAGAGTCAGAACATTTCTACTCCTCTGTTGTCAATCGTTCTTTTATTTTATATACATAGAAAACACACACACACACACACACACAAAAGCTAAAAGGGAAGAGCCATTGCAGATGTTAGTGAAGCAAAACAAACTAAAAATCAAACAGAAAACTAAACAAAACACCAAAAAGCCAGTTTGCTTTTATGAAGACGAAATGAAAAGAAGTGCGATGACAATTCGTTTCTCCAATGATCGAAGCAATTTACGGTTTCTCAGTACTGTCATTTTCGTTTTGATTGAACGATGTCTGATACAACACCCACACGTGTTCTTTATGCTTGTCGATGAACAGGCTTGAAAAATGAATGAACCCAGAAGCATGTTCTGGATGTGTTCATGGCTATGTACACAGTTCCAGATGACTAACAGCAAATTGAAGTAACAAAAGCTAGGCACGGCATTTCTAGCTGTCATTTCTTTCCAATACCACTGATGGATCAGTGGCCTAGAGGTGACCACCTGCTTGGAAAACGAGATATCCGGGTTGGAAATGTGCGATAGTTTTGGGCCCGACACTTTTTCCCAATCCATTAGACCGTGAGTTGATGGCCTGGGTGCTAGTCTTTCGGTTGAGATAGGCAGATCTCATTTAAACAGGGATGTCTGTATAATTAACGAAGAAGTAAAAACCAGAATTAAAAACGCCATCCGGCCATATAAAGAGCTCCTGAACTCAGGGCAAAAACGCGAACTGAAAAGGTACAGGCACGTCACAGGAACAAACTGTACAAGGAGGGAGACGAAGAGGCAGAAAGAGAAAACGATGGGAAGACAACATCCTCAGAGAGTGGACTGGCCCTGAGGGGTACGACTTGCTGCGGAAAGCTGAAAACTGTGAAGCTGGTTGAAAAATCTTCAATGGTACCCCAAAGGTATATGACACTATGGGATAGGTGAAGGTGAATCCTACTTTGCCCTAAAGCCATTAAGCAACTTTACTGAGATAGTTTCACACCCCTTCCTCCCAGTCTATCTGCTCCTTCTTTATCAGTGCGCTTTTAACACTGCCACCCCATTCTTTGTGCTTTGGCCTTCAGACTGACTGCTTTACTAATTCAATGTTGGAATAAAAAGGCTGAAAAATATGACTTTACCAAATCACTTGTCTAGAGATAACGCACCTCCCCTCGAAAGCAAAAAGTCCGGGTTTCAAGTGTGTGGTGGTTTATGCCCGAAAATGTTCCCCCATTCACTAGACCGTCTGGGGTGCTAGTCTTTTTCGGATGATATCATAAACCGAGTTCCCGTGTACACTTATTATTTAGTGCACGTTAAAGAACCCCCAACAACAAGAGTTGTACGTAGCAAATTTCTGTTTTAAAAAGCCACTCTGATAGGAGTACGAATGTAGACAGGAAATAAAAACCCCCAAATGGTAGCGCTGCTCTTGTGGTGACGCGCTCTCCGCCAAGAGAGCAGCCCAAATTTTACGCAGATAACTTTTTCGTGACTTAAAGTGATACACAATACAATCATGTGGTATAAGAATCAATGAAATCAGCAGGGCCTGTAAGACTGGAACAAAACGAAAAGAGTTAATAATACTTTTTTTTTAAATCTCAAAATGAGAAATCATGCCGATGTCACTGGGTGTAAGCAATATATTAATTTAGCAGGGGGAAGGGGCGGGGGGGGGGGGGGGTCATTTCAACACTAAGCTAAGACACAAACCCACCCAGTCAGTCACCCTTTGATTATGAGTCTGGTGCTGTAAACTTTACACAACTTAACTGTCAATGGCTAAGGGGGGAAATCCAGATAACACAATTTCCATGACCGAAAGAATGAGTTTGTCTCCTGGGCTGTGACTTCGCTAATGCGCATGACAGATGAGCATGCGCACAAGCGTGACATTGATAGGTCATGTTTGTGTTGGGACTTGATCCTGCCTGTTCACGCCCCCTGTCTGTGCGCTTCGGCTGCTGACATAAATCTCCGCGGATTGACACACAAATAATGATGGTGCCGCATGCGCAGAAAGCGGAGAGATTGTGCATCGTTTGTATTGTCGTTTTACTGCCTCTCTGTAAATCACCGTTTGAAGACTGTTAGTCGCTAGTAGTTTTGTGGTTGGTTGGTTTTTAATCCTCGCCCCAACTCCCTTGTTTGTGTTTCTCATTGCTATTCGTTCTCTCAATATTCGCCCACTGCCCTCTGTTCTATAAAGAACTTTGTGTGTGAGTTTATTTATTCATTAATTAATTAATTTCTTTGTCATTTACTTATCTGTTTATTCATTTGATTCGAGTTCGGTTGAAATGAGCAGGTCTGTCTGTTCGACCCCTGCTTCATTCACTGGAGCTGATCTCAGACTATACCAATGACCACTTCTGTATAGTTTGTCAGCTACAGATTCTCACTGTTGTAATGGAAACTGTTTCCCCTGCGTGCGTACATATGATTAATTATTATATATATTATATAATATATATATATATATATATATATATTATACATATACATACATACATACATACAAAGAGAGAAAGAGAGAGAGAGAGAGAGAGAGAGAGAGAGAGAGAGAGAGAGAGAGAGAGAGAGAGAGAGGGGAGAGAGAGAGTGTGTGTGTGTGTGTGTGTGTGTGTGTGAAAACTCATTGTGTTAATGCAAGACGAAAATACGACAGGAGAGTAAGCAGACACATCCAGTCAAAACAAACTAACATCAACTGCAAGACGTTATTGATCATAGCTTAGCGATGGTCATAATCATCATTATTATGATGAGGGAGAGGAGAAAGAGGAGGTTGAGAAGGGACAAGAGGAAGATGACGACTGCAATGAAAACAACAATCCTGGTGGTGGTGGTGGTGGTGGTGGTGGGAGTGGAGGTGGTCGGTGGTGATGGTAGTGGTGGTGATACCACTGGTAATGATGATGATTATGACCGATGGCGGCAACAACCATAATGATAATGATGATGACGACGGCTAAAATGACGGGAGTGGTCGATAGCGACACAAAAGCGCCTGGTGAGTCCTTCAATCCACGCCAGAGCCATGCAATAGGTGGTCACAGGTCAACGGCCAGACATGAGCATAAAACCTGACATCCACCTCCCTCAGCACCCCCACCCTGCCAGCAAACATGGTTAAGGCGGGCCTGTAACTGCCCTGACCTCATTAGCAGCCTAGCCTCTCTGACCGCTCCCGTGAGAACTCACACAGCTGTTTTCACGCCAGCCCTGCTGCCGCCACGGCGCCCCTCTCTCCTGCATTGAACCAGCATTCTCTGCCTCCCTGGGGGGCCATAGGGAAACGATCCTCTGACGTGCTGGCTGTTCGGCGGGGCTGCTGGCTGCTGACGTCACGTTGCCAAGGTGGCATACGCAGATCAAACAGACAAAACAAGTCAACATTCTTATCAATAACGGAATCAACAGCAATAGTAACCGGAGTTGATAATCATTAAGGCCGAGGCATTCAGCTCTCTCTGCCGATGAACACGGTGGTTTCGGTTTTTCCACGGAGATATCAAAGCTGGTAATGGTATTCCATATGCGCTGCATCACACCAGCCACTTAGTGGAAGCCTTACCACTGACTGCATAACTCTGTGGACTTGGGTGCAAAAGTTGGTGTTTCATGTCATCCTCACCGACACCGTCAATAACTGCCTACGCTTTCCCTATAAGGCAGCTGTGGTGGGTTTTTGTTTAACATATGCACATGACGCCATGCAATGCGTTTACACTCCTGGGAGGCTTGGTTGGTAGTTTCATAACGAAAAGTTCAGATGTGTTTGCATTGCTTTTTAAAAAGAAATAATCCTTTCTCTTAAAACGACAGTTATGTTTCTCTCATACCAAAGATACCAATGTCACCATACACAGGCTCACTCATCCTGCCCAATGCCTTCATCCCGTAGTAGGTAGTAAGGCTGCTCCTACCATAAAGGCCACCAGCCAGAAGAGTCCCTGCACTACTGCTGGTTCATTCTGTGGAGTTCAGTACTGCCTGCTCTGATCCAGCACAGGTCAAGTCAGGTCAAGTCAAATTGTTATTTCTAGATGGTGCTTTGCTTTTTTTCATCAAGCCATTTATCTAGTAAGAAAACAAAACTTGATCAATATTATCTATTATATTATCTATTACCATAACCAATAATAATAAAACTAACTCCAAAAAAGAAATTGAAACAGAAAAAAAGAAAGAAAACACACACACACACACAAACACACACACACACACACACACACACACACACACACACACACACACACACACACACACACAAGCGACCAAAAACAAAAAGTCACCAACAACAAAAGACAACTATAACGTTATAACTGACAAAATGCCGGCCATTAACCGTGGAGCCAGACTGAGCCAGCACAGAGAGGTGACAGCCATCTCTTCTCTTTAGGCACACTCTCATTCCATTTTCAGGATCGGTTGATATTGGCAAAAAAAACCTTCACAGGCAGAGAAACGGACACTTTGTATAAACCTCCTGTTTAGATTTCCACGATAGCAGGGCGTTAATTAAAGGAGTAAGTCTTATTTTTGAGACTTAAGTGACAAACCTGTTCTCAGCCCTCTTGTAATCAAACCAGCTCAACAAGGTTCGAGAGCTACAGACACCTTTACGACTGTAAAGAGTATGGCCATAGTCCTTTCGTCATGCCCATTACACACTCAGCTCTTGAAAGCAAAAGCCATCAGAGCTTCAACTGCTCCCTTTGATATAGGACTGAAGATGTTGGACAGAAGCCAAAGCCCAGTGATTCTGGTGCAGGCTTCTTATGGTCCTGAAGGAACGGGTTCAAATCTCGGTGGTGCCTTGTGAATCAAGTTACGGGTGGACATTAATTTTTACTCATTTCCAAGTTAACTTGTAAGCAGACCTGACAGTGCCTTCTCCATTTTGTGTAAACGCATATACATATCTAACATGCAAGTTAAACGTCCTATGTTTATATCAACATTTAGTGAAATACAGAAACATGAACATATTCTGTTAGTACTCGAGGCTTGACCAACGTACTGTATTATGCAGTTATCTGTCTGCTTGTCTATCTCCAGTCGCCTCCTGTTTTTCCTCCTTCTTCTATTGTTAGTCTTTCTCACTTTTCTTCTCTCATTCTTTCTTTTTTCGTTCTCTTTTTCTGTCTTTCTATCTTTCTTTTTTGCCCCTTCTGTTTTCCCTTTTTAAATAGTCTTCTTCTGTGTGTTCAAGATGTGTAAAAAGCAATTTTGTGTTTATATTTTAAATCTCTTTTTGTTGTTTCAAAATACCAGACAAGACCACCCCCAACCGCCTTTTAATTTTTAATCTCAGAACTGTGTGGATAAAGATCCAACATGTCAATATTTTCTGTTCCTCCCGTTCAACCTCCGGTTTCAACATGTGCAAAACTGTGGCGTGTGGCAGGTAACTACAACAGTGTTGAAACCAAACAGTGGCACGCCTGTGATCCCATTGCACGCACTGCCTGTCTGTGTGCTCAAATCTTCAGCTACTCACTGTTCAAGACGATTCGTAAATCGTTGTTTTCCACTACGGGATAGCTCAGTGGTCGGAGCACTCGCCAAGTTAAGCAGCGTCGAGCGTGGTTACCAGTTGGATGGGTGACCGATTGCGCGCCTTGGCTTCAGTACAGTTCCCCCAGCTCACCCAGCTGTAAATGGGTACCTGCCCTCTTTAGGGTCAGGGAAGGTAAAGCAGCGAGGGAGAGGAGATGGGCGCCGCCCTCAATATGTTGGCCCTAGAGAAGTGAGGTCTCCGACGCCTCGCTCCCCTACGACCTTATAGGTTATGGGACTCCTTTACCTTTACCTTTACCTGACGTTTAAAACAACCAACCAAGTTTGCAGGACAATTGAGAGCTTTTTATAAATTGTTGTTGCCGTGTCAAATTATGTGAAATGCCTGTTAGATTCACAACGCCTTCCATTGCATTTTTTTTTAACCAAAGGCAAGCATTGCCAGGTTCTTGTTACATTTTTTTAGTTTTGGTTTCATTCCTCGGCTCACTAATTGTGAGATTTTTTGTGTTCGACCGATTTTGCCCACAATGAAGGTAGCCGCATTCCGAAGTCAGGGATGTATGCTTGGTATGCTCGAATGCTGGCATGAATTATGGGATCTTTCACATGTGTATTTAATTTGTCTGTAAGTGAATATACGCGAAAGGATATAAGGGACTGGCAGGCCTGCATTTGAAGTTGCCCTAGGCTGCTCGTAAAATTAATTAATTCACCAGACGCCACCGAGATTCGAACCCAAGGGATTGAGGTCGAATGATCTTAACTACGCGGCTATAGCGTACACGTCATTACATCTTTTGTTTTCTGTTCTTCTTTAACTTCGGGAGAAGTCAGAAGAAGTCATCAACTGCAGGAGTATTCATTAAATGCAGGTATAACTGCATGAGTAATCATTAACTGCAGGAGTAGCCATTAACTACAAAAGTATTCATTAACTGCAGGAGTAGCCATTAACTGCAAGAGTATTCATTAACTGCAAAAAATTCATCAACTGCAGAAGTAGTCATTAACTGCAAAAGTATTCATTAACTGCAGAAGTACTCATTAACTGCAAAAGTATTCAATAACTGCAGAAGTACTCATTAACTGCAAAAGTATTCATTAACTGCAAAAGTATTCATTAACTGCAGAAGTACTCATTAACTGCAAAAGTATTCATTAACTGCAGAAGTACTCATTAACTGCAAAAGTATTCATTAACTGCAGAAGTACTCATTAACTGCAAAAGTATTCATTAACTGCAGAAGTACTCATTAACTGCAAAAGTATTCATTAACTGCAAAAGTAATCAGGAGCATTCATTAACTTCAGAAGTAGTCGTAAACTGCGGGAGTAGTCATTTTTATTTTTATTTTTTTATTTCAGATTTTATTCTTTTATATCGAGAATAATGGAATAGGCACTTATATGGTTTTTTACATATAGTCCCCGTGTGTGTACGGTTTTGTAAATTCTGTCATCTGCTCCCACCAGCACACAATAGCCTAACCTTAAGAAAAGCGGAACCGGATTTAACGTGTACGCAAGATGTTCTGCGTGCTTTCGCACACGAGGCCTCGGTTTATAGTCTCATCTGAAGGACTTTTGGGGAGAGTGGAGTCTGCACTGATGTTAACTCCAGGGGAAAATATCCCCTTGAGCAGGATTCGAACCCGGGTCATCACATTGCGAGCGCAATGTTCTGACCACTAGGCTATCCCGTGTACCATTAACCCCAGGTGTAGTCATTAACCCCAGGTGTACTCATTAACCCCAGGTGTAGTCATTAACCCCAGGTGTAGTCATTAACCCCAGGTGTAGTCATTAACCCCAGTAGAAGTTATTAACCCCCATGCGCGTGCGTGCATGCGTGCGTGCGTGCGTGCGTGCGCGCGCGCGCGCGCGCGCGTCTGTGTGTGTGTGTGTGTGTGTGTGTGTGTGTGTGTGTGTGTGTGGTGTGTGTGTGTGTGCCTACGTGCGTGCCTACGTGCGTGCCTACGTGTGTGTGTTTGTGTGTGTGTGCGTGCGTGCGTGTGTGTGCGTGTGTTTAAGTCTCAAACCACAGTTGTAGTTCGCCTTTTATTAACCAAACAACAGTATAATTGAATTGGATTGTCCCGTCCGTCATTTCTATCATGAGATTGACCTTTTACTATTTTCCAAATCTACCAGTACTTTATCCCGTTTGTGTGTATAAATGTGCAGAGAAAAAAATCAAATATGCATGTTAAAGATACTATAGCATTGTACAGCGAGGATGTGGAAATGCAGAACTGTCCAGCATGCACTGCGGGAAGTGACAAGACAAGTGCATGATGGTAATAGATGGATTTGGTATCTTCCAGGCCCATTTCTCATTGGTTGTAATGTTAGTATACAGTTGTCCTTTGTTGTGAAACAAATTAAAATCCCCCCCCCCCTCTCTCCTCTCTCTCTCTCTCTCTCTCTCTCTCTCTCTCTCTCTCCATTCTACGTTAGTCAAGAGACTAGCTGTGTGTCATAACACCTGGTGGTGACTCCAAAAATACAAGTCCTGATGGAAATTAGCCATCATCCCCATTATTATGTCTCTAAAAGCACACCACCAGAGCCAACACTCAGGTGATAATTCCTTCTCTCTTCTCCTCCACTGTCCTCACTATTACAGATGGCAAGAAAAACATTTTTCTTGCATTCCACACTTCCAATCTGTCAGTCTGTTAGAAGTGTTGACTTTTTTTTAAAAACTCATGCTGCCACCAATCAAAATCTTAATATTTGTTCCAGTCATCCCTGTTTATCCTCATTTATTCTCTGGGAGTCTGCAATAGAGCACTGAACAAATTTAGTTTACAACCTTAGACCACAATACAATACTGCTTAGGGCAGGAAAGCAACAAATTCGAATATAATGACAAGAAACTAGTCATGGGTAGGGTATCACATATCGTTCAATGAGTTGAAAGAGCAGTGCAGACCATGGTACTATTCAGAACCTCAAAACGTCAATGCGGCAGTCTCTGAAAAAGAGTTACACAAACCATCAGCAAACAGGACGCCGAAAAATAATGACAGTCAAAAAAGAAAACGAAGAATTGCAAAGAAAACCCTCAAATAAAATCAAAGGACAGCACGGAAAAGATTGAGAACAACGAGAACCCCAGAACAACCTTGACAGAAAGTACACCAATGAGAGTTCCAGAAAACAGCCTCCCTCTACTAGATCTATGCGATGACGAGACCAATCAAGAAGATATGAATATATGAATGGATGACGATGGTACTCTGAACTAATTTCATTTATTTTCATTTATTTATTTCATTTATACCACTTTAAGTCACGGAGATTTCTCTGCGTGCTCTCCCCGGGGAGAGCAGGTCGCCACAAGAGCAGCGCCACCCTTTTTTTTCTTTTTTCCCTGTCTGCAACAGTATTTGTTTCCCTATCAGAGTGGCTTTTTTCTACATAATTTTGCCAGGGACAACTCTCTTGTTGCGGTGGGTTCTTTTCTATCTATCTATCTATCTATCTGTCCCGTAGTCTGACGACCGTGGGGGCACCCTCAAAGACTCAACAACCAATTCCCTCTATTCCTCTCTCTGTTCTGCCTTTCTCAGGGTTTTGTTGAGTTCTAGGCCTGTCCATTCGCTGATGTTATCCTCCCAGCTCTTCCTTGGTCTGCCTCTTCTTCTTCCTCCTTGGACAGTGCCTTGTAAAACTGTCTTTGCAAGTCCTTTGGATCTTGTGACATGCCCATACCATTTAAGTTTACCCCTTTTCACGATCGTTAGACGGTTCTCATAGGGTCCATTGGTTTGCTGGATTCTGTTATGCACGCTTTCATTGCTTATGTGGTCTTTGTAGGAGATGCCAAGGAGTCTCCGAAAGCATCTCATCTCCACCGCCTGTACTCTTCTCTCCAAATCTGCAGTCAGGGTCCATGATTCACAGGCATACAGAAATATGGATATGACAAGTGAGCGCATTAGTCTGATCTTGGAGATAAGTGAGATATTTTTATCTCTCCAGATGGTGTTTAGTTTTGACAGTGCTAATATTGTCTGTGCAGTCCTGCATACTACTTCTGGCTTGGATCCCTGGTCTGATACAATGGCTCCCAGGTACTTGAAGCTTTGAACTGTTTCCAGCTTCTGGTCATTAACCCTGATATCAGTGCTAATGCCGTTGGTGTTATTAGTCATCAGTTTGGTCTTCTCTGCACTGATTTCTATGCCGTATGTTTTGGAGGCCTTATTCAGGTGTTCTGTTAGGCTGGCAAGCTCTTTTTCTGATCCTGCTTTCGTTGCTTATGTGGTCTTTGTAGGAGATGCCAAGGAGTCTCCGAAAGCATCTCATCTCCACCGCCAATGTCAATGTCATCTGCGAAGCGGAGGTTTGTGATCGTTCTGCCACCAATGCTGACTGATCCTTCATGATGTTCCAGTGCATCAGCCATGATTCTCTCAAGGAAGATGTTGAAAAGAGTGAGTGAGAGTAGACAGCCCTGCCTTACTCCAACTGTTGTTCGAAACCATTCTCCAATGTTGTTGTTGTAGTACACTGCACTGGTGGCCTCGTTGTACAGCTGTTTGATGACTCTGATCAGGTTTGCATTGATGCTGTACAAATTCATGGTTGCCCACAAAGCTGCATGCCACACCCTGTCAAATGCCTTCTTAAAATCGATAAATACATGGTAAAGGTCTTGTTGATGTTGAAGGTACCGCTCACATAGTATTCTGAGATCAGTTGTGTTGTGCTGCGCCCTGCTCTGAAACCTGCTTGTTCCTCAGCAATGATGGTCTCTGCTTGTGGTTTCAGTCTATTCAATATTATCTGCAGCATGACCTTGCTTGGGTGGCATATGAGGCTGATTGTGCGGTAATTATGGCATTGTTGTAGATTTCCTTTCTTGGGGAGGGTGATGATGAGTGACTGTGTCCATGGTGTTGTCCATTTTCCTGTCTGCCAGATCTTGTTGCAGATTCTTAGTAGGGCCCTGATCATGGCTTCCCCTCCAGCTTGAACCAACTCAGCTGGAATGTTGTCAGCCCCTGCTGACTTCCCCTTTTTCAGCGATCTGACTGCTGTTTCCACTTCTTCTCGGAGGATAGGGTGACTGTCTGTGTCTTTGCTTGCGGGTACATTAAGGACTTCTGGATCTCCTGCGGTTCTATAGTTATACAGGTCGGAGCAGTATTCTGTCCATCTGTTCAGAATATCCTGGTCGTCAGTGAGACACTTCCCATTTTTGTCTTGGATTGTTAAACCCTTTCCCTGTTTTGTGCTAGTCAGGTCTTTCACCAGCTGATATGCTTTCTTGCTATTGTTTTTCTTGATTGTCTCTTCAATGTCTTGGCACTGTTCACCGATCCATTTCTCTTTTACCTCCGTCATGGACTTCCTGATTCTTTTGTTGACTGCCCTATATTGTTCTGCTCTTTCTTTTGTTCTTTTACGTGCGCTAAATAATTATGTGCAACACACGGGACCTCGGTTTATCGTCTCATCCGAAAGACTAGCGCCCAGACCACCACTCATGATCTAATGGATGGGGAAAAAGTTTCGGGTCCAAACGGGATACAAACCACCGCACACTTCCGACCCGACTTTTTGCTTTCTAGACAGGCGCGTTACCTCTAGACTACCGATCCACCAGTACTCAAGTACTGAAGAAGAAGTATTCGATGATAGTAATCTCAATGATAACATGACATCAGGTAGTCTTCCATATGTTCTGATGTTGCATGACTCTGCACGCACACGCGTTCAACACACACACACACACAAACACACACACACACACACACACACACACACACACACAACACACACACACACACATCTAATATCACTGACGTAAAATCGAACACACACACACACACACACACACCACACACACACACACACACACACACACACACACACACACACACACACTACTTGAGTACCAAATACAAAAAACAACAATGTGATGCGAAGATGACTAGAAACTACGTCATTAAAAAAAAAAAAACTTTGATTTCAATTGTTAATCAAAGGTACTGTACACTTTCTTTGGCATAAGTAGATCTACATGCTTGTATAGAATAAACAAATCCAAGAGATGGTGAAATATAGAAAGTACGTAGGTTACACACACACACGCACGCACGCACGCATGCACGCACGCACACAAACACCAGTCTCATACAATGATATTAACCCAAAGGAAGTCTGTCCCAGTTAGTCTTTTGAACAGATGTTATCATTTACTATATTTAATTTTGTTTTATCGGATACAACGGATAGGTTTGTCAAGTTTGTTAATTAATAGTTCACAATGTAAAATTGATCTCTTGATGATGTAAATTTTAATGAATATATAATTTGTTGCCGTTGTTGTTTGGTATTGTAGACAGTTAAACAATAAGAATGAAAAGCATTCTATAGTTAGAGATATTAAAACTGAAAAGAAACAATTATAAATCATTAAAATGATATGCACATGGTTTGTTTACCACATTGAAAAGATCTCTGTTTTGTCACAATACTTAACAAATCAATAAAAAATGAGAATATTATCATCTATGGAAAAGTGGATGGAATTAATGTAAATAAAATAAATGACGTACACGTAAAAGACATGTTGATATTATACGATGTAATAATTTTATAAGAAACACATTTAGATATAAAAAAATCTGTAGAAGATGTAACTCTACCAGGATATATGTCTGTGCCCTGCTGCAGACCAAAAAGAAACAGATCTGTCAGTGCTTCAGGAGGTATTTCAGTTTTCATTAAGGAAGAATATCGAAAAAGTATAAATTTTTTACCGCAAATAGTTCAGATGTGTGGATTCAAATGATGCAGGAAAACTCATTAAGATCATGAAACAAGAATATTTTTATAGGATGTGCATATATTCCACCCGAATTTTCTTCTTTTGATAAAGTTCATGAACAGAAAAAAATTTTATTGGAAAATTTAGAACAAAACAGAAAGTTTTTCTGAGAGAGGTCAGATAATACTGTGCGGAGATGCGCGATCAAGGAAGACTGACTGACTTTATAGAAATATATCCAGAACCAAGCTATTACAGTTTACCTGAAGAAAACGAATATGACCAATGTTATCAAAGGTGCTCAATGGTTAACATTGTGCAAAAATATGGTAGACTTTTAGCTAATATTTGTACAGACAATCAATTGTATATATTAAATGACCGAACATTAGGAGATTTACAGGGTAGATTTACATGCATTGTACGGTTGTAGTACATCACGGTTGTAGTGTTGTGGATTATTTCATTTGTTCAAAATCATTTATAAAAGAGGTGAAGCAAATGAAAGAGATTTAAAGGAATACTCTGATCATTGTCCACTTGATTTAGATATAGATATACCAGATATAGACAAAACACGTTCCAGAGGTCTACCAAAATAGTAAGAGACACACAGGCAGAGTATATTACTAAAGATTCACCACAACAAAAACGTTTTGTATAGGATAACAATTCCAAAGGACAAATTGAAAGGGCACTTCTACTACCATCAATACAATCACACATTATACAAACAAAAACTCAAATACATTATTAAAACAAATAAAACAAAGTACAAAGCTTCCTGATTCAACAAACATTGTAAATGAATGTTCCAGACAACTATCTGATATCTTTCTCAAAGTGGCACAATTAAGCTTGAAGACCAGAAAGTCAAAACCTTTAAGAAGAATTAAACACAATAAAAAATGGTTTGACTCGGAATGTAATAGTACGAGAAAAGAAAGTCTCTACTAAATAAATAAATAGAACTCCGTATAAACCTGAACTTCAAGAAAAATACTTTATGAAAAGAAAACTACACTACTTTGATTCTTTTTTTTTAAAGAAAAAGAAAATTATCAAAAATTCACTGGTATCACAGCTACATGTTGCCATTGGCGAAGATCTGAGTAAATTGTGGAAAACTTTACAAAAATTAAAAGAAAGCGAAGATGATGGATTAAAGCATCATAATCATATTAGTAGCAGTAAATGGACTGAACACTTAAAAACACTTACTGGTAAAGAACCGCAAATAGATCCAGACCACAAAAAGCAAGTACAAAGCAGGTTGAATGAATTAAAAGTATCTAATAACCCACTCCTCGATAAGCAAATTACAACAGTGGAAATTGCAAAAACAATCAAAAAGCTGCAAAATAACAAATCTCCTGGAAAAATGGAATTTCAAACGAAATGCTCAAATCATTTTCATCTAATGTTATAGAGACAATGCGGAATATTTCAATTTCGTAGTAGAAACCCTATGACTGGTAGGAGTGAATGTCCCAATCCATAAAAGCGGATGCACATACAACCTAGAAAACTACAGAGGAATAACGTTGACACTATTGGAAAACTTTTTTGTAAAATATTAAACCATAAAATTTCTGAATATTTAGAAAATAACAATAGTATTGTCAGAGAACAAGCTGGTTTCAGAAAAGCAGGCAGAACAACGGACCATATCTTCCTACTTAAAAACTTAATAGATAATGTATTAAAAGTATAAACTTAAAGTCTTTATTGCTGCTTTGTAGATTTTCAGAAAGCGTTTGATAATGTGTGGCACGAGGGTCTTCTTATAAAGTTAAACGAAATAGGAATAACAGACAAAACTTTAATGTCATCAAAAACATGTATTCCAATGCAACAATATTTACAAAAATACGATGAAATCATAGTCAGAAAAGGGATACATCAGGGAAGTACATTAAGTTCTACATTATTTAATGTATATGTCAATGATATAGTTCAATATATTGATGACAAAGATTCGCCATATATAACCGCAAAAGACAGAAATCCTTGTTTACTCTATGCCAAAAAAGGTCTTCAAACTAAACTGAATAAACTACAAGAATACTGTTCTAATTGGGGTTTAAAGATAAACAAAACAAAAACAAAGGTAATAGTCTTTACGAGATTACCTCCTAAAATTCCAATTCATTTTAAATGTGGAGAGCATGGAATTGAAACAGTAGAAACCTATAAATATCTAGATGTCGTTTTTCATCAGAACGGGAAATTTCAAGCAATACAAGAACATTTAGTAAAATAAAAATTTTATGATTTTGCTACCAAAGAATACAAAGTGGAACCCTATTTAATTTCAATTTTAAATATTTAAATCTATGAAAACAAAACCCATCCAGCTGTCACAATTGAATGATAAAGGAAGGAACCAAAATATATCCAGAGAGGACAGAAAATGTAGATACTGTAACAAAATCGATTAATTTCATTAACTCGATGAATGTATTTTATTTGATGAACTCAGAAATCTTTTTTTTTTAAATAAAAATCAAAACCAAAGACAAACAACGCAACAGTTGATATATATCAAGCAGATATCATCAGATATATGTATAAGTGTTTTGAAAAAAGAGAACTAGAGAAGTAGAATGCAACATGTTTTTAGTGTACATCACTTTTAGCCAAAATAGGTAATTATAATTGATATTGTTGTGTCAAATAAGTCTACATGACGGTCATGAAATATTCTGAATCTGAATCTGAATTTGAATATAAAACTGACTAGTGTTTCTAAAATCTGCTATTATGCTTCATTTTATTCCATAATGAAAATCAGTGAGAGATAGAGATGAGAGAGAGAGGCAGGCAGACAACAATGTAATTAATGTATATGTTTTCATGGTTTACCAAACCTAGGTACCCACAAAATGATCAAACGCTTCAATGCACATTCACGTATGTTTGGCGGGGGAGGGCGGTGGGCTGCTAGAAAGCGTTCGATCCGTGCCCCACACTGCAAAACAAAACAAAGCAATATTGATCCTCACATAACTAACATGTAAGCCTCCCTTTAGCCTGCCCAAAGATATGGGGAAAAGAGGATGGCTCTCTGCTCTCTGCTTGATTAACGTCCCTGTGCTTTCTTTCCAAGCCTCATCACTGCCCGCGTCCACCTACTCTCAAGTGTAGAGAGATCTTTCCTTACAGCTTTTTTTTCTCTATCTAAAATAAACTTTTTGGTCGCGTTCTTTTCATTACATTAAATTATTTCTTTGCTTGTTTTTTTGTTTTCTTTCTTGCGTGTTTGTTTGTGTGTGTGTGTGTGTGGGGGGGGGGGGGTGGTGTTTATTAATTTCTTTTTCTTGTGTAAGTTGTTGTTGATATTATATCTGTGTGTGTTTGTTCAGTGGTGTCTACATCCTGTTCTCTGTTATGTGTCACACGTCATTTGTTTTCCCTTCTCTCTCTCTCTCTCTCTCTCTCTCTCTCTCTCTCTCTCTCTCTCTCTCTCTCTCCGCTCTCTCTCTCTCTTTCTCTCTCTCTCTCTCTCGGTTCCCTTGCTTGGCTGCCAGTAAGACGCTTTTGAGTGAGCTGTGTGTAAAGTGTTGTTGTTTTCTCTTTTTTGTGTATCAAAATGCCAGTCACAGAGGTGACCAGACTGTTGTTATTTTGCGATTCACAAACAAAGCTGACAGCCATTTCCATGTCACCCAAGGTCAAAGTTCATACCGCAAGAAATGTTTTAGCCAGGTATCCCGTGACAGAAAACGAGCTGAAGCACACAGAGCAAACCGTGATGAAAAAGTGAAGGAACAGGTTCCGTCTCCCTCCGGTTTATTCTTACCCACCCCACCCAGTCTAGTGTATGCTGCAAAGCGTGCAGGGAGTGACGTTCCTATTGATGTGTTCATGTATAATTCCTGCCCTGCTTCTTCAAGTAGCTGTTATGACAGTCAGCAGATTGACATGACATGTCAGGACATAGACAGACAGACAGTGACAGTCAACTTTGACAATATAGAAAGTGATCAGTTGTGTGGGGAAGTTGGGAATGGAGCAAAAGAATGTGACAATTATAACATGAGTGAAGGGAAAGATTATGTGTGTGATGGTACTTCTGTTAGTGAAGTGGAAGAAAATGTATGTGATGTATTGGATGGGGTGGATGATAGTGAGAGAGTTGATGAGTGTGCAGACAGTGTGATTGAAGCAGAATGTGCTGAGAGTGTGAAATATGTTAATGATGAAAGTAAAACTGAAGAAACAGCTCTCACGTGCAGAGAAATGTTTGAACGCCTGAAGGAGAGTATAAGAGGGATGAACGAAAAACTTTCAATGGAGACAGAAATAAAACAGCATAACACAAAGAGCACCACAGCTGCACCCAAAGGAAATCCTTGTAGAGATGTGCCGTGATTAAGTGGGATAATTACATTAAATTTGAAAATCCCTGTACGAAAAACAGTAATCACAGATTACAATAATTGTTAGCATTTGTTGCAATTGTTACCATGATGTGGAAGCCATGCCATGATGACTATTTGGGCTGTAGTTAATTAATCTTTTTCCTTAGTTAAATATGTGTTTTGTGCCCAGTCCTCTTCCCACTGTCCCCTTGTGAATGGGCTTAATGCTTATCACAATAAACTATTGTCATTGTCCTCTCTCTTCTCTCTCTCTCTCTCTCTCTCTCTCCTCTCTCTCTCTCTCTCTCTCTCTCTCTCTCTCTCTCTCTCTCTCTCTCTCTCTCTCTCTCTCTCTCTCTCTCTCTCTCAGAAGACACACCTGGTATTGACATGTCTGACAGAGAAGGTGATGATGACACAATCAGCAGAACGTGAACAGCATAAAGGGACTGACGAAGACATTATACCTGACAATAACGGAGCAGAGGATGGACTGGAAAAAACAAATCCTTGTAGAGAATCAACTGATGACAAGATAGTTGACATTCATGTAACGAAAACCAAACTGAAAGTACAGACATTACTGAACCGAGTGGAGTCCATACTAGTGACCATGAAGAGCTCATGCCTAGTGGTGATGTACTCATGGGCCTATGCAGCAAGGACTCCACTGACACAAGTAACAAAAAACACCAGACCCAAACTAACCAGAAGACAGGAAAAACCATCTAGATCCACAAAACAGGGCTTACGGCCACGACGAGACACAACTCCAAGTGTCCCTAGACAAAGAGGTAGCTAGAAAAATACCAGAAAGGTCTAGTAGTCAGTCCAGTATCACTGACTCTTTCAGCAACGCATGTAGTGGCAAAGTATAAAGGCGATGTTTCCTCCAGTGGCACTAAATAGGGATTCGACCAGGCCACAGCTTGCACAGTAATCCAGTCAATCACAAGTCTAGCACTCTAAGGATGGCAACACCCAATCATAATGTACAAAAGTTGCATATACGTTTTCTTAACTATAATGTGCATGGACTTTTGCCCAAACTGGAAAATAAAGAGTTTATAAATTTTCTTCTTGAATATGACATTATTTGTTTAACAGAAACTTTTATTGGGATTGAATTTGAGTATTCCATTTTTCATGATTATTCTTTTTTTACGTCTATAGCCAAAAAGTTACCTCATCAGGGGAGATACTCTGGTGGGGTAATTGTCATGGTTAAAAAGAAATTTATTTCATGTGTTGAAAAAGTTCAAGTTGAGACAGAAAACACTGTGTTTATAAAGCTACACAAGAATTTACTTGGCACCATTAATGACACTATGTTAATTTGTATGTATATTCCTCCTTCTGATTCTACATTTTGGAAAGCAACACAAGATATTTATGGCTTAGAATTTTTGGAGCAGTGTATATTAGATCTTCAGAATGCATATGATGACTTTGGATTACTGATAATGGGCGATTTCAATGCACGAACAGCTTGTGACAATTACAGTTTAGATGATGATTATGATAACTTTCAGAATCTACATCATTATCCTAGTGGAAAATTTCCCAGAATTTCACATGATATGCACACAAATGTTTTTGGTAATCAGCTGATCGAGATCTGTAACATGTTTGACTATGTCATATTAAATGGTCTCTGTGACCCAGGCTTTGATGATAGCTATACATTTATAGCACATTCAGGTTTGAGTGTGATAGATTATTTCATTGCATCTCTGGGTTTAATGAGTTCCGTCAGAATTCTATCTTTGCTGGTTGAAAACGTAACAGAATCTGACCATCTGCCAGTTTGTATGGAGATGGAAACTAATAGCAGCAGTACAGAAAGAACACTACAACAGAAATCTACCAAAACTATCTGCCAGAAAGTAGTGTGGGATGAAGCCAAGAAAAATGACTTTGTAAATACACTAAATAGCAAAGACATTCAAGAGAAACTTACAGTCGCCACAAATGCTTTGGAAAACAATATAGAAACTGCTCTGGAAATCTTTGTTAAATGCTTAAAAGAGGCAGGCACTTGCATGTCTAGAAAAGTACCCATGCACAAAGACCATAAAGTCTGAATGGTTCGACAAGGAATGTGAAATCGCAAAAAGATAAAGTAGATCAAAATTAAATCGCTTTAGTGTGACCAGAAATGAAGAGGACAGGCTGATTTACGTAAAAAAAATAAAAGAGTATAAACAGTTATTAAAAGCAAAAAAACAAAGCTACAGGAAAAAGAAAACAGAACTTTTAGCAGAAATCATTAAAAGTTCTTGTCATTTTTGGAAAGAAGTTAAAAGGATGGGTTATGACAATCGGGAAACAATTTACAACATTAGCAATGATGGTTGGTTTAACTATTTTAAAGAAGTTTTTTGCAATAACCAGGAAACTGTTGAAAGCTATATCAATGTTGATGTTTTGAATGATGGTTGAAAACGTAACAGAATCTGACTATCTGCCAGTTTGTATGGAGATGGAAACTAATAGCAGCAGTACAGAAATTTCATTTTTTAAACAAAGATATATCTGAAGAAGAGGTAGTTCATGCAATTGCAAGACTCAAGTTAAGAAAGGCAAGTGGGATGGATGAGGTGTCAGGTGAAATGTTAAAAAATGGGGGTAAAAGTGTGTTAGGGTTCCTGGTAAAACTTTTTAATGCTGTCTTTACCTCAGGTGTATATCCATCGGAATGGTCTAAATCTATAATCATACCAATATATAAAAAAGGAGATCCTGAAAAAACATACAATTACTTTACTGAGTATCTTTACTGAGTATAATATCAAAGTGTTACACCACAGTGTTAAATGCAAGGTTATACAGCTGGTTGGAAGATAATGAAATGATTTCTGAGAGTCAGGCAGGTTTCCGTTTCCACGATTGATCAAATATATAATTTATATGCAATTGTGCAAAAATGTATGCTAAAGAAAGATAAAAAGCTATACGTTGCTTTTGTAGATTTAAAAAAAAGCATTCGATTCTGTCCATCATGATAAACTTCTAAATTGTATGAAAAACCAGGGTGTAAACGGAAAGTTTTTAGCATCTTTGAAATCTATGTACTCTTCGTTGCTTTCATGTGTGCGTGTAAATCGTGAACTGACAGAATTCTTTGAATGCCCAGTTGGGGTCAGACAAGGTTGTGTACTGTCCCCTACATTATTCTCTGTCTATATAAATCAGTTAGCTAACTACATAGATGCTAGGGGGAAACATGGTATCCAATTTTTACCAGGTCAAATGGAAGTGTTTATCCTACTTTTTGCTGACGATGTAGTCTTATTGTCAACAACTGCAGGTGGTCTGCAAAATCAGCTTAATGTATTATACAAGTGTTGTAATGAAATGAAACTAAATGTAAACACTGACAAAACAAAAGTAATTATTTAGGTCGACATGAACAATGGTATTTCAATGATAAAAAGCTAGAGGTAGTCAATAGTTACTGTTATTTAGGGTTTCAGTTTACAACAATGATTAGTATGAAGAGAGGCACTAAGAACTAAGGGTAACTAAGGGTAAAAAAGCAGTTGTACAATTAAACAGAGCTTTCCAAAAGTATAAAGAAATGACAGCAAATACTTTCTTTAAGATTTGTTATGCAAAAATGCAGCCTATCTTGCACTATTCTTCAGAAATATGGGAGGCTATCAAAATTAGATCAGGTAGAAAAAGTTCATATGATGGCATGCAAACGGTTCCTAGGTGTCCCAGTCAAAACCCCAAATAGAATGGTTTATGGTGATTTGGGACGATACCCTCTATATGTGAATTCTTTTGTCTCTGTTCTAAGATTTTGGTTTAAATTACTGCATATGAGTACTGAAAAATTGCCATATAAAGCATACCAAATGTTGTTTGAAATGGACAGAAATGGAAAATATTGCTGGGTGTGCAAAATAAGAGAAATTTTATGTAAGACAGGCTTTAATTTTGTTTGGTTACAGCAAGGAGTAGGTGATGTTAAAATGTTTTTGAAATTATTTAAACAAACACTCATTGATTTTTTTCATTCAAGAATGGACAGGCACAATAAGAGATCGTGACAGGTATGAATGTTAACGGTCCTTTAAAATAATCTTCGAAAAAGAGAAATATATTTGCAATGTTGATACGTATTGTTTTAGGGTTGCTATATCCCAATTAAGATTTAATGCTCTCCCATTGAATGCAAATGCACACCGTCTCAGTAGTTTTATGCAGAAGAAAGCTTGTCCATTTTGCAGGACAGCATTTTCTTTTTGTTTGCCCTACATATTCCCATTTACGGGACAAATTCCTGAAGGACTTTCTTAGAACTCCGATCCACCGATTGCTACAGGTCACAACTGATAATGAAATGCATAAACTGTCCAGGTATATTTTCCATTCAATTCTATCTATCTATCTATCTGTCCCGTAGTCTGACGACCGTGGGGGTACCCTCAAAGACTCAGCAACCAGTTCCCTCCATTCTTCTCTCTGTTCTGCCTTTCTCAGGGTTTTGTTGAGTTCTAGGCCTGTCCATTCACTGATGTTATCCTCCCAGCTCTTCCTTGGTCTGCCTCTTCTTCTTCCTCCTTGGACAGTGCCTTGCAAAACTGTCTTTGTAATTCCTTGGGATCTTGTGACATGCCCATACCACTTAAGTTTACGCTTTTTCACGATCGTTAAAGGTTCTCATAGGGTCCAATGGTTTGCTAGATTCTGTTATGCACGCTTTCGTTGCTTATGTGGTCTTTGTAGGAGATGCCAAGGAGTCTCCGAAAGCATCTCATCTCCACTGCCTGTACTCTTCTCTCCAAATCTGCAGTCAGGGTCCATGATTCACAGGCATACAGAAATATGGATATGACAAGGGAGCGCATTAGTCTGATCTTGGAGATAAGTGAGATATTCTTATCTCTCCACATGGTGTTTAGTTTTGACAAAGCTGTTATTGTCTGTGCAGTCCTGCATACTACTTCTGGCTTGGATCCCTGGTCGGATACAATGGCTCCCAGGTACTTGAAGCTTTGAACTGTTTCCAGCTTCTGGTCATTAACCCTGATATCAGTGCTAATGCCGTTGGTGTTATTAGTCATCAGTTTGGTCTTCTCTGCACTGATTTCCATGCCGTATGTTTTGGAGGCCTTATCCAAGTGTTCTGTTAGGCTGGCAAGCTCTTTTTCTGATCCTGCTATTCCATCAATGTCATCTGCGAAGCGGAGGTTTGTGATCGTTCTGCCACCAATGCTGACTGATCCTTCATGATGTTCCAGTGCATCAGCCATGATTCTCTCAAGGAAGATGTTGAAAAGAGTGGGTGAGAGTAGACAGCCCTGCCTTACTCCAACTGTTGTTCGAAACCATTCTCCAATGTTGTTGTTGTAGTACACTGCACTGGTGGCCTCGCTGTACAGCTGTTTGATGACTCTGATCAGGTTTGCATTGATGCTGTACAAGTTCATGGTTGCCCACAAAGCTGCATGCCACACCCTGTCAAATGCCTTCTTAAAATCGATAAATACGTGGTATAGGTCTTGTTGATGTTGAAGGTACCGCTCACATAGTATTCTGAGGTTGAATATCTGTTCTGTTGTGCTGCGCCCTGCTCTGAAACCTGCTTGTTCCTCAGCAATGATGGTCTCTGCTTGTGGCTTCAGTCTATTCAATATTATCTGCAGCATGACCTTGCTTGGGTGACATATGAGGCTGATTGTGCGGTAATTATGGCATTGTTGTAGATTTCCTTTCTTGGGGAGGGTGATGATGAGTGACTGCGTCCATGGTGTTGGCCATTTTCCTGTCTGCCAGATCTTGTTGCAGATTCTTAGTAGGGCGCTGATCATGGCTTCCCCTCCAGCTTGGACCAACTCAGCTGGAATGTTGTCAGCCCCTGCTGACTTCCCCTTTTTCAGCGATCTGACTGCTGTTTCCACTTCTTCTCGGAGGATAGGGTGACTGTATGTGTCTTTGCTTTCGGGTACATTAAGGACTTCTGGATCTCCTGCGGTTCTATAGTTATACAGGTCGGAGCAGTATTCTGTCCATCTGTTCAGAATATCCTGGTCGTCAGTGAGACACTTCCCATTTTTGTCTTGGATTGTTAAACCTTTTCTCTGTTTCGTGCTAGTCAGGTCTTTCACCAGCTGATATGCTTTCTTGCTATTGTTTTTCTTGATGTTCTCTTCAATGTCTTGGCACTGTTCACCGATCCATTTCTCTTTTGCCTCCGTCATGGACTTCCTGATTCTTTTGTTGACTGCCCTATATTGTTCTGCTCTTTCTTTTGTTTCATTTTCTTTTTCTTCAACTCTCTAGGCTTGTCGCATAGTTGTAGGATGTTAGGTGTGACCCATGGTTTTTTGACTGGTCGGTGTTTGCCAAGAAGCTCGTTTGCTGTTTCAGTCACTGCTGTATTGAAACTATTCGTCAATGTGTCTATGTCTGAGTCTAACACAGTGAGTGCTGCAAACTTTCCACCTATCCTTGCTTGAAAAATTTCTAATACCTCTGGGTCCTTCAGCTTCTCGAGGTCAAATTTGATCCTGATGTTGTTCCGCGGAACAACATCAGGACCATTCAATTAACCTAAGAAAAAAGCATTTGATTTTATTGTAATTTCTTTTCAACATGAATGGGTTTTTTTTATAATATTGGCAAGATAGCTTGGTGTGTTGCTATTTGAAAGATGCTTATTTGTTAAAAAATCTATTGTTTGATGTGCGTTACAGTTTTAAAAAAAAGAAAACGAAAAGAAAAAAATGTTATCACTTAAGGCCACGGAATATGAAGGAAATGCACAATGTTTTCACATGTGATAACCGAAGTGAGGTATGAGTCTATGCTCAAAGATTATATATGTGTGTGCGTGCATGTGTGTGTTGAGGGTGTGTGTGTATGTGTGGGTGTGTGCGTGCGTGTGTGTGACGCGAGTGTGTATGTCTGAGTGTTTTTGGGTGGGTGTAAATGCGCATGCGTGTGTGCGTGCGTCGTTCGTGCGTGGTGTGTGTGTGGTGTGTGTGTGTGTGTGTGTGTGTGTGTGTGTGTGTTGCGCGCGCGCGCGCGCGCCCGAGCGCGAGCATGTGTATGTGTGTGTGCGCATGTGTATGTGTATGTGTATACCTCACCGGCTATTTCACCTATGGGTTTTTGTCCGTTTTAGACATGATTTCAAACAGTCAAATCTATAACCGAATGAAGAAGCATCCTCCACACTGCCTGTACACATAGGCCTACCACTGCAGGCAGCTGTGCAATCCAGCCAGCCACGCTCAAACTTCACCACTTGCGTAATATTGTCCTCCCCCTCTTCCCTTCCCATTCCTCCTCCTCACTTCACCTTCTCTTCCTCCATCCTCTCCTTCTACCCTCCCTCTCCTCCCTCCCCCTCCTCTCTTCCCTTCCTCTACTTCCCTCTTCCCCTCTCCCCCCCTCCCCAACAGTTATGCTAAGTCTATATCCGCCAACGTCACAGTCCATATAGAATAAAAGAAGGTCGCACGTGCGTGCGTGCTTGTGTTTGTGAAAGGGAAAAGGGGGGGGGGGGGGGGTGGGGGGGGCGGGGGGAGAGGAGAGAGAGAAATGTACATCCACCTACTACCCCACCCCTAGGCAATTAGCAGCAACTCGAATTTCTTATTTCATAGATATTGAGTTCGATTTTGGTTAGACGCCTGGTCCTGTCACCCTATGTGCGTCAGCTGGGGCAGGCAGAAAAGGGAAGGGGGGGGGGGGGGGGGTTAAAGGGGAGGGGGGGAGTGTGTGTAAATGTGTTGTGCTGTATTGATAATATTGTATTGTATACGAAAAGCTGAAAACCGTGAGGAGTGGAGGACGCTGGTTGCAAAATCTTCATTATCTTGTAATACTACTTTTAGTCACGTTAGATTTCTCTGCATTAAGTTTGGGGTGACCCTGTGACCAATATCAAAGTGACAAGTCTTTTGCTTATTATTAAGACTTATACACGTGACTCGCTTTTTGCAAACATGCGTGACACCGTCAGATTGTGATTGTATATGGCAAAAAGACATACTTTAGAAGTGTCGCAAAATGATATCATTGTGAAGAGTCGCAAAAAAATACTTTGAAGTTGCAAAACGGCATTATTTTTAAAGTATGGCAAAACAAGTGTCGCAAAAAACCCATATTATTTTTAAGTGTTGCAAAACGACGTCATTTTGAAGTGTCGTAAAAAACGACATTATTTTGAAGTGGAGCAAAACGACATCTAATACAACCTACGCTTTCCAACACGGGAAAACCCTTCCATCCTTGGAAAATGATCTTTCTCGTGAAAACCTTTGGTTGTCCACACTTCAAAGTCATGCCCTTTTCCGATATTATGTTTGTATATACGGTGCATCAAAGCATCAGTATAATGTGTGAGGAAACTGAAGGATGCTAAAGCGCTGTCTAAAAGAGACTGTCAGACAATCTGACGAGGCATGAAAACGCCGGATGTAAGCTCTCGTGCATTGTCACAGTCGTTTGATATGTTTAAACATCCCGCCGGGACTTTTTCTGTAGAGAAATAGATATTCATATCACGTTTACAAGCAAAGCGGCGCTGGTTGTAGTCTTTGAACATCAGTGCAGACTCCACTCTCCCCAAAAGTCCTTCGGATGAGATATATAACCGAGGCCCCGTGTGCGAATGCACGCAGAACATCTTGCGCACACGTTAAATCCTGTTCCGCTTTTCGTAAGAGTAGGCCATTGTGTGCCGGTGGGAACAGATGACAAAATTTACAAAACCGCATACACACAGGGATTAGATGTAAAAACAACAACCAATCAGTGCTTATTATCCTCGATATAAAAGAATAAAATAAAATAAATAAATAAATAAATAAAGATGTACTGTAGTTACCACACCAAAGACATTATCTCTGTTTTGCCCCGAAGAATTGGCTCTAAAGACGATCTGCTTCAATCCACTTGTCTATATTTTGGCTTGCTTCACCAAACGATGACGCGGTCTCAAACACAAACCAAGCTAAACTGAAATGATAACAAACAAGTGAAGCATTAGTATCCATCATCTTGGAAAATGCCTCTATACATTCTTCTGATTCTGCCTTCCCTGTTTTTAGTGGTTGGAAGCATAGTGCCTGGTTTTTCTCCTGTACTCGTAACTTTGCATGAGGTCTTGCTGCTGGCCTTAGCTCACATTATTCCGATTTCAGGGCTGCTCATTATAAAGTTTATATGAAAAACGCCAAAAAATATTTAATTTGCTTGGAAAAAGATATCAGCCAAGGCAGAAATCTGCCAAGGCAGAAATAAAGCAAGAGATGGGATAGAAAGGCAAGAGGAAGGCAGAATTTATATTGAAAAAAACCCACCAATATCCCACGTTACCATGTGTATTGCAAGTAATCTCAAAACGACAGAGAAAAACAACTAAAATAATTTTAACTGTTATAAAAAGTAATTCATGCCCTTGTTTGCGGAAATATAACATATGACAGGTAAATATGCAGCTTTTTTTCATTTCAACATTTTCTTCAACTACAATGTGTCTCGTGCATTTCCAGCAGACCTGAATAGGAAAACAATTGCGTCACGTCAGTGTCAGTAGTTCCGTTGCATCACAGAACAAAAAAATCTATCTACCTGTCAGTCTCTCAGTCTGTCTCTGTCTTTCTGTCTATCTAGTTATATCTTTTCCCATCTCTACCTCAGTAAATCTGTCAGTCTATCCAGTCATACATCCATTCATCCACAATTTATCTAAATTTTTATTTATCTGTCTGTTTCAATGTCTCTCTGTCGGCCTGTCCGTTTGTCTGTCTGCCTGCTAACCTGCTTGTGTATCTGCGTGTTTATCTCTCTATCCTTTCCCCTTTAGTAATAATTATTGGAAACTCATTCATCAAAAACATCTCTTCTTTCATTCGAAAGCCTAATGCTTTCCCCTTTCATGTTATTTCTGCCATTGTTTCCACTGTGCATCTAAAAAGCCATTTCCTATTCAAACGGGATAGCCGGGTGGTTAGAGTGTTTCGATTGCGATCGGACAGCCTGGGTTCGAGCCACCGACGACCCACCCGTTTAATTAAGGGGGTGTTCCCCCTGGAGTCAACATCAGTGCCGACCCCACTCACGAAAGTTATTTGTATGAGACTATAAATTGAGGTCCCATGTGTGAATGCACGCAGAACATCTTACACACACGTTAAAACCTGTTCCACCTTTCGGAAGAGTAGGCCATTGTGAGGTCACAAACTTTATAAACTTGCATGTACGCAGGCGTTTGGTGTAATAAAAAGCACGCGAGTGCTCATTCCAATATCCTCAAAATAAACAGATTAGTAATGCGAGCGCACACGCACCCACGCACGCACACAACACATACACACACACACACACACATACACACACACAGTTACACCCACACCCACACACACACACACACACACACACATGCAGGAATAGATGTAGAGACAGAGAGAGACAGACAGACAGACACAGCGAGACAGATATTGTGCGCAGCGCAAATAAATACAAGAAAAATCACATGATGCATTTAATGTAATGAAAACCACAAAACAAACAAACCCAAAAGAGCTCTCTATAAACGGATACGACTTTAAGCTCTGACATGAACTCAGTTTCAAACTGAACACAAAGTAATAGCAAGGATGAACAACAGAAACCAATAAGCAATAACTAAAATAATAAAAAGAACATTTTAGAATGCTATGTTAGACCATCCAATGAAATTGTATGTGAAATTTTCAACAAATATTCTTGCTGGAGATTACAGCGTAATTATAAATGTTTATTTACGTGTGTCACAAAATGCTTGAGTTTACATATTAATATAATTTTACTTTAGTTTAGTCACAAACTATTTGTCGTAATTTCAGTGCTTCAGCAAGAAACTTTGCAACCGATTTGATCACAATATCATCATCAGACGATAAGATAGAAAAAATATCTTCCCTTCCGAAAGCTTCTAGATTGAGAACACCACAGTTTTCACGTATGGAAACATATGATTGATAATGAAACAGGAAATGCACTTCACCATCAAGAATATGACCACACATAGGGCATGGGAACTGTGTGGATGTCTCAGGTTGAAACTATCTTTTGTTTGCATTGAAACCTAGTGTTCTTAGTCGAAATCTTGCATAATTTAGTCGGTGCCATTTGTCAGTGACTATTCGAAGATACTTTACAACTTGAAAAGCACACTTAAACGAAAAATAACCAGCAGCATTTATCTTCACTTTCCATGTCCGAGTGCCAATTTTGTTTAAATGAACAAATGAGTCTGTCTTTCAATTCAGAAATAAACCCATGCTCGCTACCTACTTCCTGAGACAACCACACGATTCCAAAACCATGTTGTGATAAAAACTGTTTAACTTGATATGCCTAATTCTTCTTACCCAGCTCCATTTGTATAACCATCATGTCATAAGACTGCCTACATAAACGTGACCCTGGAAGTTTCAGTAGTTTTAGCCAGTACTTAATACACTTAACAGACGTTCTGATGTTTAAAGGATATCTTCCCGTTTCTCCATATAGTACAGTATTTGACGAATGGATTGGGACATTTAAGAAACGTTTGATAGCATATGTATGTTTTGTTTCTATTTGTGGATTAATAGTAAGTCCCCATATTTCAGATGCATATGTAAGTAAAGGTTCTATTTGAACATCAAACAATTTCCAAAATAAAGAACAATCTACTGAATTCAGCTTTCGTAACGTTTTTAAGCTTTCAATTACACCTTTTTTCCCTTTCCTGCAAGATTCACGCCATGCAACATTCATACTCAGCTTTGTGGAAAATGTCATCCCTTGGTATTTATAAGAATTCATGACTTTCACTTCAGCATTTCCATAAAACCATTTTTCACGCACTGATAGATGTCCACCCATTCTAAAAATCATGATGTTCGTTTTTTTCCATATTGACTGATAAATCTAGGCGATCTGTCTCTTCCTTTAATATATCTAGTTGGTTTTGTAAACCTAGTACCGTGTCAGACAAGAGAATCATATCATCGGCAAATAGTAGTAAAAATATCTCCGTGGTTCCTGAGATAATCTGAATACCATGTTTTCCTTTTTTTGTTAATTCAACGGCTAATTCGTTAATTAAAAAAAAGAAAAACAATTGTGGACTTAATATACAACCCTGCTTCACTCCTTTTGGACATTCGAAATATTCCGAATAATCATATCCTGCGCGTACACATGCCAATACTGATTAATATATACTCCTTAGTACCATATATAATTTACCGTTTATTCCATTTTGACGCAGAACAGTCCATACTTGACTTATGCCTCTTGGTTCTTTGGGGAACATAGGGCTGCAACAACACCCTTCCAACGAACTCGGTTTTGGGAGATCCTCTTCAGCTCGGCCCATGTCATTCCGGCTGCCTTCGTTTCTTCGTCAACACTTCTGCACCAGGTCTGCTTTGGTCGACCAACTTTCCGCTTCCCTTGTGGATTCCAGTCAAGGGCCTGTCTGGTGACATTTGACGCAGGCTTGCGGAGTGTATGGCCGATCCATCCCCACTTCCTATGTTTAATGATGGACTCGATTGGGGTTTGTCTGGTCCTGTCCCACAGTTGTTGGATATGACTTCCGGCCACCTGATGTTGAGGATGTACCTGAGGCATTTGTTGGTAAAAGACTGGAGTTTGTGGGTGTTGGTTTTTGTTACCCGCCAGGTTTCTGAGCCATAAAGTAGGACCAATTTGACATTGGTGTTGTAGATCCGAAGCTTATTTTGAAATGAGAGGGCTGTTGACCTCCAAATTGGCCGAAGGGTGTTGAAGGCGTGACGGGCTTTGTTGATTCAGCACTTGATATCTTCATCTGTACTGACGACACTGCCCAGGTAAATAAACTTGGTGACTTCTTTGATGGTTTCTTGCAGTCGCACTGGGTCATGTGTTTTGTTGTTCAGCCTCATGATCTCCGTCTTCCCGATCTGGATTTGGAGGCCAGTCTTTTCAGCTTCGTCAGCAACACGACAAAGCTTCTCTTGTGCGTCTTGTTGCCTGTGGGAGAGAAGGCTGATGTCGTCTGCGAAGTCCAGGTCTTCCAGCTGCTTCATGAGGGTCCACTGTATGCCGGTTCTCCTGCCTGCTGTGGCTTGCCGCATTATCCAGTCAACCACCAACAGGAAGATGGTTGGCGACAACAGACAGCCGTGACGAACACGGGTCTGCACGGAGAAGGCTTCCGTCAGTTTCCCTTCATGGATGACTTGACAGGTGGCATCTTCATATAGCTGCTGGATGATGGTGATGAACTTTGGTGGAAAGCCATAGTGATGCATCAGTTTCCAAATGACATCTCTTTCAACGCTGTCAAATGCCTTCTGGAAGTCGACAAAGACTGAATATAGGGGGGGTCTGCCACTCCAGGGACTGCTCAATGATGATGCGCATTGTGGCGATTTGATCTGTGCATGATCTGTCTTGCCTAAAGCCTGCCTGTTCATCCCGAAGTGTCTTGTCCAGTGCTGTCTTCAGTCTGTCTAGCATGATCCTTGTCAGTACTTTCCCTGGCATGATTCCTCTCCAGTTGTTTCAGGAGGACAGGTTGGCAGAGGAGGGCCAGGAGGTTTCTTTGGCAGCTTTACGAGGTGGCCTTTCTTCCAGTCTTCTGGTACACTCTCTTGCTCCCAGATCTTGTATAGGAGTGGGTATAACATCTCAGTAGAAGTTTGGATGTCTGCCTTCAGTGCTTCAGGTGGTATACCGTCTGGGCCAGCTGCTTTGCCTGATTTGAGTGACTTGATGGCTTTGGTGATCTCATTCTTGGTAGGGGGGCCGGTGTTGATGCCAAGGATTTCAGTAGGTGGGGGGATGTCAGGCGGCATGGGTGGTGCAGGTCTGTTGAGCGTTTCTTTGAAGTGCTCTGCCCATCTTGCTCTCTGGTCCTCCCTCACCTGGAATGGTATTGCCATTTTTATCTTTGACAGGGCAGCTAGGATTGTTGTTTTTTTCCTGAGAGAGTTCTCGTGATCTCGTACAGTCTCTTCATATTTCTTTGGCCTGCTGCAGTCTCTGCTTCCTGAGTCAGTTCCTCAATGAATTTTCTCTTGTCTCTTCTTACATTTCTCTTTACTGCCCGTTTTTGTCCCAGTAGCATGCTTGCAGTTCCTGTTTCTTTTCTTGATCTTGTGTTCGGTTGATCTGATCTTTTAGCTGTTTTCTCTCGGTGATCAGTGCCCATGTTTCTGTTGTCAGCCACTCTTGTATTTCCTTGTTTTCTTTCCCAGTACTGTTTGGCATGTTGTCTTCCAGGTCTCACGTAGACTGTCATTGCTCTTCGACTGTTTCCTCTGGCAGCTGGGAAAGCACACTGAAGTTGTTCCTCAGTTCGAGCCTGAATTCTTCTATTTTTTCTCTTTCCTTCAGGCTTTGCACATTGGACTTGTGTGATGGTCTTCCTGCCCGGTCGATGTAGGCTTTGAGCTTGGTCTTGAGGATGGCAACAACAAGATGATGGTCTGATGCTGCATCTGCTCCGCGCTTCACCCTGACATCATGCAGGCTCCTTCTCCACTTTCGCCCGATGGTGATGTGGTCAATCTGGTCTTCTGTCTTGCCATCGGGGAAGTCCATGTGGTCTTGTGGACTTTCTTGTGAGGAAAGATGGTGCCTCCAATGACCAGGTCGTTAAACATACAAAATTCTGTTAAAAGTTCTCCATTTTCATTTTGTTCTCCAGTGCCATGTCTGCCCATGATCAGTTCCCTGTTTGTGTTGTCTGTTTGGAATTCATGTCTCCCATTAGTATTTTTAGGTCCCTTTTGGTGCTTTGTCCATGATGGTCTGGACTTGTTCGAAGAAGTTTTCTTTATCTTCTAACTCTGCTGTGTTTGTTGGAGCGTAGCACTGAAGGATGGTAACCTTTCTGCCTTTTGAGTTGAAACGTGCTGTGAGGATCCGTGGTGACACTGGTTCCCAGGACAGCAGTGCTTGCGTTGCTTCGGGTCTCATCAGCAGCGCTACTCCATGTGTGTGGGGCTGGCCTTCTTCCTGTCCAGAGTAGATGATAGTGTCTCCACTCGCAAGTTTTGTCTGCCCGGTTCCATTCCATCTGGTCTCGCACAGGCCAAGGATCTTTAGGTTGTACCTGTGCATTTCTCTGCTCACCTGTGCTGTTTTACCGGTTTCGTACAGGGTTCTGATGTTCCAGGTCCCTATCCTGGTTGTTGACTTGGTTGTTAAAAGAGTTGTCGGCGCACTGGCTTCCCGAAGGCTTTCACCAGCACGCGTCATAGGCTCTACCAGAGAGGACTCTTCCCCAACCATGTCGCCCGTAAGAGGTACTATTGCAGTTTCAGTAACAGACTGGTTTTTAAGTGAATGGGTCGTTAGCCCAATGCACAACCCCCAACCTGGAGGACCAGGGTGCATCGTTTAGTTTGGCTCCTGTTGAGCATGGTTGAACCTGCCAGAGGCCCACACAGCTCTGGGGGGTCATTGAAGCACGCAAGCCATCCCACCACGACAAGGTGATACACCATCGGGACAGGAACAGTCCATAAGATAAGATTAACAGAATCGAACGCCTTACGAAAATCGACAAATGCCACAAATAGTTTTTTTTATTTGATTGCAAGTATTTTTTAACAATAGAGTACAGGGTGAATATTTGATCAGTAGTACTATAATTTGCTCGAAAACCTGCTTGTTCTTCAAGCAGCTTTTCATTCTCTTCAGCCCATAAGTATATATTTTGCTGACGATGCTAGTGAGGGCTACTCCACGATAATTGTCTGTTTTAGTGCTGTCACCTTTTTGTAGATAGGAAAGATTATAGACTTGGCCCACTCCAAAGGGAAAGCACCTCTTTCAAAAACATCGTTGAAGAGTTTAGTTAGGAAGGAAATAACAATTGAGTTAGCATTTTTTAGCATTTTGCCTATTATTTTGTCTGGACCAGCACTTTTTCCTGATTTTAAATGTTGGATACCGGCAATAACTTCATCTTCTTTGATAGGATCATTAAACAATGGTTCGAAATCATCATCTTCTTCCGTTACATATATATCTATCTGTGTTACACTATCATCTGAGCTGTTAAAAACCTGTAAGAAGTGATCATACCATTCTTGAATAGATATGTTATTATATACAAGAGCCTTTCGGTTCACAGACCTAATTATAGACCAAAATGTTTTGGTGTCGTTAAGAGAAGTTTTCAGTTCATCTAATACATTCAGTTCAAATTCCTGTTCTTTAGTTTTCCTTAATTTGACATATTCTTTTCTCGCTGTATTGTATAACTCCCTTTTCTCTAACTTATCATGATTTGTCTGACATCGCTGAAATCTTTTTAGTAACCTCTTTAGTTCTTGCTTCTTTTCTTTGCATTCAGTATCAAACCAGTCATTACATTTCTTTTTCCCTCCACCAACTTTTCGGACCAAGCGGCATTTACAAAATATTCTACACTTTCATTTATATCAGTCTGCAATGAGTTAAAAGCTTTCTGTATACTTTCGAGAAATTCAACAGTCTTCATCTCATGTTTGTATGTCTCAGCATTACTTCAGACCATTTCTCTTCACCTCTTTGCTCTATATCCTGTGTTTCTATACAATCGTAGGCATCTTTCCATGTTGTTTCAACTGGAAGATGCCACGAATCAACACAATCTCCAATACACAAATCGAAACTTGATAACATATGACATGGAACAAGAAAATAATCGATAACACTGCAACCGTTAGGAGATACAAAAGTATAGTTACCTTCTTTATCTCCCTCACAGCCGCCATTCAAAATAACCATGTCGAACATAAAACATAAATCTAATAATGAATTACCAAAATTGTTAACTATGCCATCTTTTGAAAAACGCACACAAACTTCATCATCCATACTATCAAATTCTAGATCTCTAATATAATTTGTCATTTCTTCATGGTCAGCTTGTTCATGACCTGTCCTCGCATTTAAGTCTCCCATAATCATAAGATACATGGTGTCCTTTTCAAAGTATTGTACAAGTGCTTCCTCTAATAATAATATACCATTTGTAACAATCTTTTCATCATAAACAGGGCTTCCTTCCGGAGCAACATACCAAGCTAGCAAGTCGAAATTATTCTTATAGCAATTGTGATATTACAATCTAGCATAATTTCTTCTACATATTTATCTAAAGTCCTACGCACTAACAATAACATTCCTCCAGAATTCCTGCCATGGTGAGAGAGTTTTTTCGCGGGAGCACACAACTTGATATAACCAGAAAATATATAGCTGTGATGAAATGTGGAATCAAGAAAAGTCTCTGTGAGACATAAAATCAAATCTATTTACATAGTGTATAAAGGAAACATCTTTCAGTTTATTGTGCAAATTTTCAACATTGTAATTTAAAAACGTTAAACGACTTGGATGGTCAAGCCTGTCCTATGTCTTCTTGGAACTGCTGTAACGCAGTCTCCTGTCGCTGCTGTCACCAGTCCGCCGTTTGCTGCGAGCAGAGGACGGTACAGGTGACTTGCCTGGCGAGTCGGGCAGAAGGGACCTCCTTCCCGTTTGCCGGTCTGGAGGGGGGCTGTCACGTGTTGCCCTGTTGTGGTATCGGTGAGAGACTGAAGTGAACGCGCGTGGCTGTCACTGCATCTCCACCACCACTCCTGGCATTGCTACCCTGCTGCTGCCTCCGTGTTACCCGCACAGCAGGGGGTGAAGAGGAGGGTGAAGAAGAGGCAGCGGTGACCATGACGTCAGTACCTCTGGTAGCTGGGGAGTTTCCTCCTGAGGCCACCCTCCCTCTGCTGACGTGGCGAGGAGATTGCCCACGAGGACTGGGTCTTGAGGAAGAGGCCAGGGCGAGGGCGTGCTGTGCTCCTCCACTCTTCACAACCTGTTATCCAAGAAAGAGAGAGAGAGAGAGAGAGAGAGAGAGAGAGAGAGAGAGAGAGAGAGAGAGAGAGAGAGAGAGAGAGAGAGAGAGAAACTCTGTGTGAGTGTGAGTGTGTGTCTATAATGTGTTTGTGAGTGCATGTCAGTAAGCATGTATGTATGCATGTGTGTATGCGTGTGTCCGTGCATACGTATGTTGTGCGTGCTTGCGTGCGCGTACTTGCGTGCGCAATTCTCTGTGTGTGTATGTGTGAGAAGAGAGAGAGAGAGAGGGGGGAAAAAGAGAGAGAGAGAGAGAGAGAGAGAGTGAGAGAGTTTTATTGTATTGTATTCCACTTTGTGTCAGGGCAGATTTCTCTGCATGAAAGTAGGCCTGACTCGACTTTGACTTGACTTGATTTGACTTGATATCACATCGCCACAAAAGCACAGCCACCCTTTTTTTTTCTTTTCCTATTTGCAAGATTACTTGTTTATCAGGTCGCCTTTTTTTCTACATAATTCTGCCAGGGCCAACTCTTCTGTTGCAGTGGGTTCTTTTTCCTGCGCACGACTCCAACATGCATCCTTTAAACCCTCCTTCTGAGCCTCTAAATCGCTAGTCTATTGCCTCTGCCCACTTCCCTGGAGGGTGTGCATAACTACCGACAGACTTGTTGTGTGTGTGTGTGTGTGTGTGTGTGTGTGTGTGTGTGTGTGTGTGTGTGTGTGTGTGTGTGTGTGTGTGTGTGTGCTAACAAAACACACAGGGTATCAAAGTGTTGGTTGCATTATTCATGCCCTGCCTCCTGATCGGTCCTCTACCAGGAGGTGGCAGCCCTTCATCAGGCAAATGGCTCTCATTACGCGCCAACACTTTTTCCTGAAAGCGCTCATCCTTTTCTGGGGTGCAGTGTGTGCCGCTTCCCTTTACAAGTATTGTGCAGTGCAGTCATTCTTGTTATCCTATAATCATTGTGGTCTGTTCACTCCCTATCATACTTTCTTTCTTTGGGAAAACTGAGAGAGAGTGAGAGTGAGAGTGTGCGTGCGTGCGCGCGTGTGCGTGTGTGCGTGCGCGTGCGTGTGTGTTTTGGGAATTGATAGAGAAGGCAAAGAGTGTGCATCGATGTGTGTTCTGTCCTCTTGTTCTTTTTTCTTCTTGTTTATTTTTTTATATTATTCATTGATTTGTTGTTGTTGCTGTTGTTATAATTTCATCATGCATAGTATAAAAAAAAAAAAAATTAAGGTAAAGGTGTCCCATAACCTATTCGTAGGGGAGTGAGGCATCAGAGACCTCAACTTAAGGGGCCAGCATATTGAGGGCGGCGCCCATCTACTCTCCCTCGCTCCTTTACCTTCCCTGACCATAAAGAGGCCAGGTACTCATTTCCAGCTGGGTGAACTGGGGGACTGTACTGAAGCCAAGGCACGCAGTCACACATCTAAATGGTAATCACGTTCGATGCTGCTTAACTGGGGGAAAGCGAGTGTGCTCTGACCACTGAGCTAACCCGTCCCAATCATGAATAGTACTGTCATCATCATCATCATCATCATCATCATCATGTGTGTGTTTGTGTGTTTGTGTGTTCTTTCTTCAATTTAACTCGTAGTGATATTAGACGAGAAAAAATGGTGACAATCATATAAATGTGTCACATGTGTAGCTCAGCCTGTATGCGTGAGCTTGTGGGTGTGTTTGTCCGTGTTGTGTGTGCGTGTGTGTGCGCGCGTGCGTTCTCATGTGTATGTGTGTGTGTGCGTACGTGTGTTTGTGCACACCTGTGCAAGTGTGCATGTATGTATGTAATTGCTAGTTAAGGTGTATGTATGTATGCCTATGAGTGTCTGAGAGATTGAAAAAAAATTAAATAACCTCACATCATTGTGTCTGTCCCTTGTCAATCTTAAGCCCAAATTCAGATCCATTTAATGTCTATTTCTTCACAAGGTGGTAGTGGTGGTGGTGGTGAACAACTGAAATTTTAACAGGAAACTTTAAAAAGAATACGCCATCAGGGCTTTCAACTAAACTTATAGCTATCTCCAACATAATCGCGTTATCGTGCCAATATTAAAGACGTTGATAAAACTGTATCTACAATTGGACTGGAGAAATATAGTTAAAGTAGTTCGCAGTAAAGATGATAAATCAGTACCGCATAGTTTATAGCCTACATGTTGTTCGCATACAAAATTTAGTTCTAAAAGCGTCCAATCTAAATTTGTATAATCATCAGGCTTCTCAGCAGTCAATGGCACACTCTGTATGCGTAAGGAATGCTTTCTTAAATTGTAAACACAGTTTCAACAAGCTTTCTTCAGCAAACGGTGACCCTCCTAAAGACGTGTGCGTGTGTGCACGTGTGTGTATGTGTGTGTGTTTTAACAATACTTTCATGTTCATGCTACTCTAATCTTTTTATTATCGTTTATCGCATTTTTCGTTGCATGAGGAGAATTAAGAATGTTCTATTCTTGGGCATCGTTACTGAACCAGTAATGTATCTTCAGTATAACTGTACAACTAAAGAATCTCTCATGCTTGTAACATTTCGCAAACTTTTTTTATTTGAAAGAGTTTTGCCAAAAAAAAAGATTCTTGGATTTTTTTCAGCTACTTATTTGTGAAATTTTCGATCAATGCCACTATTCACCGGATACCAAAAACTAGAAACTTCTGCACTGAAATTAAGAGATCAAGCAGACATTCAACGCGCGAGTCCACTCCTTTTAGCGCGCGCAGTGACGCAGACGACAGTCTAGGGCAGAAAGCTAGGCAATGTTCACAGTTGTCCTCCACACGCTTGTTCTGTTCTCCTGTCTCTGTCTGTCGATGATACTACACTGCCAATCGGTTAGTTTTCCGCCGACAAGGAATGATGATAAACTGCTATTTCGTGGTGTTCACAGGATGACATTGAAAACATGATTTGGGTGTTTTCAGTTATCCCACTGAAGCTTTTCAAGTTAAAGGTATGATTATGTTCGAAAAGCCGGGGCTACTCGGTAATATTCAGTATTCAATATCTTTTCTAGATTGTTTTAGATTCAGCGTTGGAAAGATAGTAATCAGCTGTCATCAGTTCTGTGCTGCGCGTTACATGATCTATAGTAACAGTTCACGCCGCTAGCAGAGCCGGAGAGCGAAATTGATTACTGCAGACCCAGTGAGGGAGGAGTGACTACTGCCTGGCAACAACGACAACTTCTGCAAAGCTTGTTAATAATTGATCAGATATGATGGTCATCAATTTTGAAATGTTTTGATAGAATTGACTGACTGAATGTGAAGGCCTTAACGCTACGAGTCATCACCAAGCTCTAAGTACCAGTACAGCTACAGACCTACGATCTACCATGAACGAGTGTATGAGATGGATGACAATGCTGCTCGCTCTTCTCTGCCTGCAAGGTAATATATAGTTTTGTTTTTATCAGTGTTATCTTTATTACAGTCTGGTGTTTGTTGTTTTTGTCGTTTGCTTTACACATTCCCTGCAGTGTGTTTGTTGTTGAGCATTTCCCAGCTGAAGCACCCGGTGGTCAATCTGGTCACTCATCCCACCTGGTCATCACTGAAAGAGCACACACTGGATATGTGTGATTTCCAAATACCTCACAATATCGGCAGTCATACTCATGATAAAAGGGAGGCATCGTGGTCGAGTGGTTTAGGCGGTCAACTCGTGATCCAGAGGTCGCGGGTTCGATCCCCGCTCAGCTCGGTGTTGTGTCCTTGGGAAAGACACTTTACTCCTATTTTCCTCACTCCACCCAGGTGTACAAGTGGGTACCAGCTCTGCTGGGGAAGTATCTGGCGACAGACACAGGGGTGGTGAAAAACCATCAGTTCGCTTAACGCTACAGAAACCGGGATAAGCTCCGGCTCTATGGGCCTTCTGGCTCGAAAGAACATACATACTCATGATAAAGATAAAGAATACAGTTTCGTATACTAGAAACTTATAGGTGGAAACAATCCCTACAGAGCAGTTCGAAATATAAATATAACACCATTTTAATAAAGACTTTGGCACTTTGCTGTTTTGTTGTTGCATTGTCAAAGGAGGGGGCCCGAATGGTGTGTGTGTGTGTGTGTGTGTGTGTGTGTGTGTGTGTGTGTGTGTGTGTCTGTGTCTGTGTGTCTGTGTCTGTGTGTCTGTGTGTGTGCGCGCGCACGCGTGTGTGCGTGCGTGCAGTGACAATTTTGTGGTGACATTTTGATTGTTGTCTACGTCTGTCGATCACAAAGCAGCACTCTTCACGTTGTCCGTTTGCAACCATGTTTGCAACTCCTGATGTTATTATTGCTATCATCATCATCATCATCATTATCATTATTATTATTATCATCATTATTACTATTATTATTATTATTATTATTATTATTTATTTATTTATTTTATTTTATTTATTATTATTTATTATTATTATTATTATTATTATTATTATTATTATTATTATTATTGTTGTTATTGATAGTGATAGTAGTAATGATAATGTAACAACAACAAGAATATTAATAATAATAATTAATAGTAGTAGTAGTAGCAGTAGTAGTGGTAGTAGCAGTATTGTTATTATCATCATTTCATCATTATTATTATCGGTAGTAGTAGAAGCAGTCTTCGACCTTCCTTTCTCTATACAAATTTGCATAAAAGAGTTCTACCTCTGACAAAATTTCTTTACTGTGTTATCATTTACTATTAGTCTGGACATGTATTTACTAATATAGTTTTTTTTTTTTAGGTTACAGAAATACTTTGTAACTTTTTCTCCATCAGCAGACCCTTGACCTTTGCATTTTGATCTCTCTTAGTGCTGTGCTTAGTGCTCAACTCAGTTAGCTTTTTAGTACGTCCAATTCTGTTTTACTCTGATTTCTTCCAATCTCTCGAATTTCGTTCTCTAGTTTAAGTTCTCTCTCTTTTTTCTTGTGGCATAAGAAATAGTTTTCGCTCTGATTTTCATCAAAACAAAATCTAGGAACACA
Organism: Rapana venosa; assembly: GCA_028751875.1. Classification (NCBI taxonomy): domain Eukaryota; kingdom Metazoa; phylum Mollusca; class Gastropoda; order Neogastropoda; family Muricidae; genus Rapana; species Rapana venosa. Next base: position 35,723,200 of record CM054153.1, read on the forward strand.
TGTTCAGGAACAGTCACTTCTAGATCAGAGTCTGGGATTTCCTTGACTTTTGCTTTGTCGTAGTGGTCTGCTGCATATTTTTTAACAACATTTGTAATCACCACTTTTACTTTATTGATGAAATTATGGTCTTTAAAAAGAGAACTGTTAAATTTCCAGTATATTTTAAGCGGGTTTCCCTTACCAAATTTTAAAGTCAAACTAACCATAGAGTGATCTGACCGATATCCTTGTCCCGTTCTTCTACGGCAAATATCAATATTCAGATAGTAAGAAAAAATCAAGTCTACTTTGTTTAAAGGGCGAGGTTTTTCGCCAAGTATACCTCTTACACTCAGGATTGTATTCTCTCCATATGTCAGAGAGCTCTAATTCGTTCATCATGTTCAGAACCGTTTCCAATTGTTGTTGTGCTTGTAGTTGTCATAGTCAATGGAAGGGTTCAACACAAGGTTCCAATCCCCAACCATGATTACATTGCGAGTCTTAAAGCTCTTTGTAACAGTTTTAAATGGGTGTAAAAATCCGGATCATCTCTGTGTGGACCATAAATATTATGTAAAGTACTGTAGATGTAAAGTATACACATATATAGTTACCATCAGTGTCTTTCTCAACCTTTTTTACTTTCAATTCAACTGAGTTTTTAAACAATATGGACACTCTTCTAGAGCTGGAATTATTTGAAGAGAAGTAACTCTGAAGATAGAAGAGGTTCTAGGTTTTTATCAAAATGTGTGTCTTGCAAGCAATATATTGAATGTTGCTTTTGTTTAAGGTAGTGGAAAACGTCCCGTCTTTTCCTTGGCAATTCAAAGAAACGATGGAAATTGCGTCCATGCACTTCATTTAAGGGTTATTATACTTGGTTTGATAAAGAAACCTATATACACTGACTGCATCACTTGACATACTATGCTCTGCATGAATATCAATTTTTTAAAATAAATATCAATGACAGATAATTCCAAGTAGAATAATGGTGCGCTCAAAATAACAAAAAGTATCCGACATAAACGAAAAGCGAAATCTGAAAAAAAGTGTGCTTGGCACAAAAGATTTGCACATAAGCGTTGTCCATAGCCATCAGCGTAAAGCCCCGATCATTCACATCTCACACTGTACCACAATCACTTCTCCGCTGAAATGCCCTTCCGTGCCTCCGGAAAAGTCAGTCAGAAAACCCGCACAAATTCAAGCAAACAAAAAAAGTCGCAAAAACAGAGGATTCGCACAGAACCATACATAACCCAATGTTATCTATTATACACCCCTTTTCTATGTGCATGTGTATACAAATTCACACACGCGTCTTCAAGCCCGTGTGCTCACGCACGCACGCACGCACACACACACACACACACACAACACACACACAAGCGCACAATTTTACCTTTCTTTTTCTCTATTTTCATGCTTTCTGTTGACAATTAACTGGATACAAAAAATCCCAAATAGCATTGAAAACATAACACTAGTCTACTCATATCCAATGCCCAGAGATTTTCAGAATTCCAACATTCTCAGCCTATTGAACCTGCCCATGTCTTAAAGTACATCAGCAAAAGCATCTGAAAAACAGATTTGTCACACCGGGCAAAAAACCCTCCGGATGGACAACATCGAAGAAAAACAAAAACAGACTTAACAAACTAACAAAGGTACACCTCTACCACCCCTCCTCCCCTAGCACACACACACACACTCGCACATACACACACACAACACA
>CM054153.1:35725428-35758638 GCA_028751875.1 Rapana venosa
CGGGGTCATCAAACGCTAACCCCCCAAAAAAAAAGGAGGCCACCAACAAAAAAAAGCCCCTGAAAGATTAATATGCCAACTGCAGAACGAAGGTCAATTTTTAAAGATAACACACTGTAAGAGAGATTGGACTCTGTTGACACCACATCACGGATGCAGAGAAAATCGGGCACACTTTTAAAACGCTGGCAGGACCTTTAAAGAAGCATGTGGTGTAAAGAAACTAGGGAAAATACCGAAAGGCAACAGCTTGGGGGAACAAAGAAGGAAAAGAAATCAGAGAGAAAAGATCTTTACAAGACCTGGTTTAAAATAAAAGAAAAAGAAACTACATCTTACAGAATTGCACGAAGACACACCAAGAAAATAGTCAAAACAGAAAAGGGAAAATTCATGGGAAAATATGGGAAAGCTAAGTGAAAAGTGCAAAACCCCCAAAAGAGAGTTCTACAAGAGTGTGAAAGCAATGAAATGCGGACAAACCCCTTTGCCCCCACCGCTGTAACAACGGCAAAAGGAAAAGGGGCCTGAACGAGGAAGAGAAAAGTGAAAAGATGGAAAATACTTAAAGAAACGGCCAAACCCTGCAGACAACGGGCACAGAACCCCAGTTCCATTTCACCCCAATCCCCAGACCACTCGAACCTACCATCTTGGGAGTGAAGTCGAAGGCATGAAGACCACCCTAAAGGGAAATCAGCAGGTGACGATGGCTAAAAATGAAGCCACCATCATGTGGGGAAAAGGTAAAATTTGGGCTCACCCCATCTCCAAAAAAGTTTGGGGAGAGGGGAAAGTACCAGGGGGAGGGGCAGAATGCAATAGTAGTCCAATTTTGGAAAAAGGGGCAGCAAAAAGACTGAAGTAACTACAGAGGCATTCACTCCTCAGCCATGTAGGGAAAATGAAGCAAAGATCCTAGACCACGCAAGAACAAAAAGGGAACATCTCCTTAGGAGCCATTTGGATTCGGAAAGGAAGGGGGGCACAGATGAAATTTTTGCTCTCAGACAGCTGTGTGAAAGGGCGCGAACCAACCGAGTTCTACCTTACTTTGTAGATAAAGGAAGGTTTGACCGAGTAAACAGAGACAAGTTGGGGAAGGTGCGGGAGCAGTATGGCGTAAAGGGGGGCACTGCTGGAAAAACATCCAGCTTCTAGCCAAAGAAAGGCGCAATCCGCACGACCTGGAAAACATCTGACTGGTTCCCAGTTACATCCGGGGGGGACAGGGCTGTTGCCTCTCCCCCGCTTTTTGTCATTTACAGGGCCCAGATTGCAAAGGAGGCCAACCCAGATCCTGAGGCAAAAAAAAAACTCATTTTTGCTGATGACCGGGCAATAATACATAGCAAGAAGGCACAGCTCCAGGAGCACACAATTCAACGCACCTGCCGCCTATGACATAAAAATAGTGTCAGTAGACGGGTCATGACAGTCAGCAGGAGACCACCCCTCTGGACAAAATATAAATGGATCCCTTAAAATCAAGTCCAAATTTAAATACCCGGGGCGTGTATTTGCAAGAACGGAAGATAGCCCGTGAAATTGAAACAAGAGTAGGGCTAATGCGGTCATTTACCGGCTCGCCCCTCCTGAAAAAATCCCCCCCCAGACCAAAGGCAAAAAATGATTAACACCATCTTCCTGCCCCAAAGCTCACGTCCAGTGTCAACGGCCCCCCACAAAGGCCCTCAGACGTAAACTATCCGTGTGAAAAGCCTAAGAAGGCAGTCAACAAGACCCAAAACAAAATCAGAAACAAGTATCAAGGGCAGGTAGGGTTTTCACCCTCCTAAACACATCGCCAGCAGAGGGTCAAGTGGTTTGGACACCTGACAGGGTGCCTCCAAAAACCAGCTCTTCGGGCCCACAAACCCGGGGACTCAGGGTGGAAAGCCAAAAGGGCGACCCAAAAAAAGATGGAAGATTCCGTGGCCACACCCTAAAAAGCCCACGGCATGTCCCTCCCCTACACCCCCGCTGCCGAAGACGTTTATCTCCCCCCGAACCCCGGTATAACGAAACAAAAGTAAAGTAAAGTAAAGTAAAGCTAACCCATGCGCCAGTGCAGTACAGCCCATGCCGATACTTTCCTGTCCCACCAGGGCATAACTGACATATCTGCCATGACAGTTTTGACAAATAACTATTGTCATACAGAAACGTCAGTTATCTCATCTGAAAGATCGAACAGAAGAAAATAAAACACAGGAGCATGTTTATTTGGGGTAAGACCTCAACGGATAGTTACCGCAATAAGAGGTCAAATCTGCGTCTTAGATCAGGGGGGCCTATGCCCAAACCCATGACCCAGACGCAAGTGCAGGTGAAGGCCGGTGGAAGTAACGTTGACACAGGGAAACACAGGTAAGGGAAATATTAAGTATAGACACCCCGGAAAAATTTCTTTTGATTAAAACAGGATGTTTTTCTCTCTCTCCTCTGTCTGTCTGTCTTCTGTCTCGCTCTCTCCTCTCTGTCAGATATTTCTTTTTGATATACAACAGGATTTTGTTCTCTCTCTCTCTCTGTCGTTGTCTTCTGTCTCTTCCCTCTCTCTCTCTTCTCTCTCTCCCTCTTCCTCTCTCTCTCTCTCCCCCTTCTTTCTCTCTTTCTCTCTTTTTTCTCTCTCGTTTTTTTGTTTTCCTTTTGTAAGGGCAGCTGAGGGAAGAAAAACTTATTAAAGGACAAGCCTCCCAACAACATTTTGGCGGTTATTCCATACTTCACTTTTTTTTTTTTTTTCAACGAGATAGGTAAAGCAGCTTTTGTTACAGCCTTTCTGGAATTAAACAGTTAAAAAGAAAGGGAGGGGCACAAAGACACTTGCCTTAGTTAAAACACTCCTTATTGTATGCCAGACTACAATCCCTTCTCTACCCCTACCTACAGAAAACCAGTGGGGAAAAAAACGGGGACAATTTAACGTTACTGAAGGGCGTTTGGGTTAATTGATGGACGGAGATACTCTGGTAATTATCCTAACTTTGTCGCCTAGCCCCAAAATTGCGTACATTTTTAAACACAGTCGCCTTGCGCGACAAATTCGAAGAGGCATGATTTTTTGGAGAGAATGTAATATTTTGGGTTCTCTTCCCTCCGTACTTTTTTTTATTTTAAATGCGGTCTTTTTTTCTGCTTTGTTTTTGCCTGCAGCGGTCGATGTGTTGACACTGGCAACTAATTTTCTTTTCCGTCATTAAAAGTCTGTGACCCCAGCAGTTTTTTTATTACAGACATATTTTTGTTATTTTTTCAAAACGTCTTTCTTTTGACACGCAGTTTTTATTTCTTTTTTCAATCAGAACCTTAAAATAAATGAAAACTGTTCAACAGAAATCTCTCTCTCTTCTCTCTCTCTCTCTCCCCTTCTTCTCTCTCACACACCACACACACACACACAAAAACCCAACACACACACACAACACACACACCATTGTTTGTTTATAACTGCTTTTTTAAAGTCTTGAGAGCCCTGATATGAATAGATATGATCTAGTGGTATCAGTGACGTGTCAGGATAGGCGATACAGAGACTGCCCTCATAATCAGCATTTAGCAGCATTATATCTGCATCATCAATACCTTCACCATCTTCATCATTAGCCTTGTTCTACTCATCATCATCATTATCATGTTTATCAGTAGTAGCAGCAGCAGCAGGAGTAGGAGTAGTACTACGTGGTAAGTAGAAGTGGAAGTAGTAGTGGAAGTAGTAATAGTAGTAGTAGTAGTAGGAGTAGAAGGAGTAGGAGTAGTAGTAGTAGTAGTAGTAGTAGTAATAGGAGTAATAGGAAAGTTAGGAGTAGTAGTAGGAGTAGCAGGAGTAGGAGGAGTAGTTTTTATTTGTCTATTCAAAAGAAATCCATCGCTTTTTCTTTCATCTTTTAGCAGTGTAGTTTAATATTCAGATATGTTATCAGTTTCAGTAGGTATAACAAGGACTGGAGTGTTCCATACGCTTGATCACACTGGCCAAACAATCCAGATGTCGGATTGCACCTGCTCTATAACTTTACGCACTAGTCAGACCTAAGGTAACTGCTGCGTATTTTGTGTTGTCCATAACTTCGACCATGGTTGCTCTATTCTTTCACGAAAGTGAGCAGGGCTTTTGATGTGTGTACGCAAGATGTTATAGTGTGCTCATTCGAAATACAGGACCTCAGTTTGTTGTCTCATTTAAACCCCCTCCGCCGAAAACACAACAAAATCAAATCAAAAAACCCAACACACACACACACACACACACACACACACACACACACACACACACACACACACACCAAAACCAAACCAAAGGAAGAAAAACACTCGAAACAGAGAGAAGAGAAATAAAAACAGAAGCAATTCCATACAGATAATTTGTAAACTTACAATCAATAAATTAAAAGACGGGCCACTAGTTGTTAATTCAAAACAGAGGTGTGGAGTTTGAGTGTCTGAAGAGCGTAGGCAAGCCTGTCATAATAGATGTACCATACCCAAACGTGTACAGAACATCTTACACACGCGTGAAAAGTCCATCACTGGTGCAAAACTGGGCCATTTACGGCTGGTGGTTTGAGCAAAACACTTTGACTACACCTTTACCAAATGCTGAGTATGCAGTTGGTGAAACACCTACCAAATGGCCATACGCTATAAAGTATTTGGAAAATACATACAACACCTTAAAAAACAGAAAATCAAACTTTCATCCAACTGTGGTTGTTCAAATAAAAATAAATCGAACCCAAGACTTCTTCACTAGTTCACAAGGGAACTCTTCTTTTTCCATCAAATCTCTGAGTAGCCACATTACACTGAAGAGCTGTTAGCGGATCCCACCATTTATGTTCATTGTGTGCCAAAACCCAGTGTCTCTGCAAATGAGTATAGAAAACAGAGGGTGCATTCACCAAACTGATCTCTCACACTGATTCGTTAAACAAAAAAGCAAGCCAGCGACCAAGTCAGGAAACCAGCCAAGCAACCAACTAATCATCAAGCAGCAAACCAGCCACCAGCAGAGAGCGATATACTGACCAGCTCAATGATCTGTCTGACAGCCAGCCCCACTTTGACCACGATGGGTTGGTCCTGTCCACAGATGGGTCTGACTGACTTCTCGTAGTTCCGCAACAGATCCTTCACCAGAGCAGACTGATTCTGCCCGCACACACCTGCAACCACATCATCCACACTGAGTGAATGCATTCTATGACTGTGGTTTGGAGAGCGCATAACATCATTCACATTCAGTAGGTGTAATTGCAGCACTGGGAGAGGAAATTTAAAGAGGTGGTAAAGAAGACACACATTTCTCATGCATGGACATGTCCCTTGTGAGTTATTGACCTGTCAAGTCTTCAAGTCTTATATCTTCAAACTGTTTTTGAAATCTTTAAAACGCAGCACATTGTTTGAGTGCAGTGTCTTTGTTCTCATTTAGTCTTCTGAATACATTTTTACCATGTTATCTTTGAAGAGGAGACAAAGGAATCTCTTTATGATACTTCTCGTAGACAGAAAAAGCGAAGTCTATTTCTCGATCTAGTTTGTATGCTTTGCCGTTATTTTGTATTTTCTTTCTACACGCCATTGTTCTTCTTTCTACCCATTTGTCCATTTGACAGTTTTAGATTTAAGTGACATAAACCAAAATCGGCATATGCATGCATTACTGCACTATATTGCACGACATATTCTGTGTTGAATTATATTAAAAGGCGTTGTTTAGATCGTTTCATTATGTACAGATTTTTCTGCGTGAAATGGTTACTCTTCCCTGAACACAAGCGTTGTCAAAGCTAGGCACTACCGTTTTCCATAATGTATGCATACCGTTTGTTTTCCAGAGACAGGGGTGCCATTTACGTACTTGCTGTGACTGATGGTCCCAAGGATTTCTGATTTGATGGTTATTTTACAGTCTAAAGTCTGCAGTATTTAGTTTTAAGTATCTAGCACAAGGTGATGCTCATGCACAGACCTTTAAAGATTCAATAAATAGGGGTGGGGTGGGGAAGAAAAATTAAAACGCGTGTGAGTGCGTGCGTGTGCGTGTGTGTGATTCTGCAGCAGATACCGGCTATCCATGCTGTGTGCGCGTACACATTTACAATGACCTTCCGTATCCTTTTGGATCCCTGCACATAAGAATCAAAGATTGTATAGTTATTAAGTTTCACGTGCGTGTAAGTGATTTTACAAGTATAGTTTCTTTCTTGTCCCTATTTATCCTTTTTATTGTCAACTTTGGCTGGCAACATAATTGTTATTGTTGTGATGGAGTGGTCATACTTTCCTCCCCTGCGCAAAGAGTATCGTGCAGTGCCGTATTTCAAAATAGGGACACGCCAGCGAACTGTACGAGGCTGTTTCCTTGGGAGGTGGTTCTGACTCTCCCACCAAAACCCATACCTATGCTGGAATGTAGCGACCACATAGCCGAGACTAGAGCCCCTGCTTCCCGTTGTTCTTGTCATGCTCTACAATTACAGTTTGGGCATTTTTGTAGCATCACTGCACTACATTGTAGATGAAAGGAAGAGCACTTTGTTTTACAAAAACCTGTCAGATTTTTAAGGTTTCATTGATGGCTCAGCTCAAAAGCCACGATTTATGAATGAATTGTCTTCCTTCAAAACTGTTGAAAATCAGTTTAGAACTTTATTGGTTAAGCAACTGTAAGTCCCTACCGCGGATTGCCTTCACTGTTGTTATTAAAATATGTAGTGTCATTTTGCGAAAACATAATCATGTGAAATATTCTTTCCGCGATGGGTTCGTGCTTCCTAGTAATACTTTGCTACTTTCACTTCTATTACATGTAGGCTCACATGCTTTTGGAATCGATATCTTAAATGCCCTGAAGCCAATAATGAGTTGCATAAAAGAAGCTGTGCTTGTACAGAATGATGTCAGAAGGAGAATAACTGAGTCTTTGCCAAATGATCTTTAGTACAAAAATCTGAACACAAAAAAATCAGTGTGAAGCCTCCCAATTTTTAAATCTTCAGAATTGTTTTCCTTTAAACTATTGAAAATCAGTTCAGAATTTTAATGGTTGTAGTGTGATTACAAATCTGAAATGTGAATTTGGATAGCAGAAATTTAATATTTTAGGGAAGATAAAAACGCGTGTCTGTTTCATATAGGTTTTACGGTTTAGAATTCTGTTATTGACAGTTAAATTTGTATTCCATCTGAGTCAATATTCAGTTTTCAGTTCCTTTTCCCTATCTCCTGTATGACTTTTAGCCTATGAAAGAATTCAGTCTGTGAGGTTCAATGTTGAATGTTAGAGGAAGAAATAGTTCTCTCACCTACTTGCAAAGTCAATGGGGCACCGTACTGCAATTATGTGGCACTTCGGGGCCCAGCATAAACATGCATACCTTTCTTGCTGCACAACTATAGTAAGCTGATCTTTGAGAATTCAATGATGAAGTAGAATTCCTGTACATCCATTTCATCTTTCTTCTCCAGATCTAGTAGTACATGTGTTAATCAACTTTACAACTTGATTGTGGTCATCCAAAGAAATATCGCCTATTATTACAAGTCAATTCAAGTCAAGTCAAGTCAAAAACACTTTAATCATCCCATGAAGGGCAATTACAATACTGACAGGCACATTGATACGTATAATTATCTCACAAGACACAAGAAAAAATACATTTCAGATTGTTATATGCATTCCAAAATAGCTTAAAAAAATTATCAGACACAAACACAAACACAGGTGCGCGTACACACACGCACCGCGTACACACACACACACACACACCACACACACCACACACACACACACACACACACACACACACACACACACACACACAAAACACACACACACACACACACACAAACACACACACACACACAAAACACACACACACACACACACAAAACACACACACACACACATGTAGGAATACAATGTAAATACCATTGATTGGAAAAGAAATTTATAAAAATAAAAAAAAATTCCGTGCACGAACGTGCATATTCACACACACCACACACACACACGCACACCACACACACACACACACACACACACACACACCACACACACACACACACACACCACACACACACACACACAATTTAGAAATCTATCTTGAAAGCCAAAAGCAAGACACAGGAATATTTATCTTCATTACACACACACACACACACACACACACACACACACACACACCACACACACACACACACACACACACACACACGCGCGCGCACTTGACATTCAGGGGGGTATATCAGAGAATGTAAAACTATTTGGTCAGTGCTGTTTTGAGTTTAGAATTCGAATGACTACTGGAACAAAGGAATTTCTTTTTCTATTTGTTTTACTGTTGGAGCACCGAAATCGGCGTCCTGAAGGCAATAACTGAATTCCGAAGACATAGCATGGGATGGATCAGCCAAGATGGCCATCACTTTGCGCACAAGTTGCTGTACTGCTTGAGATCTCTTTGTTCTTCTCCAATTATTTTTGAGCAGATTCTAACAATTCTCCGAAGACTATTCTTGTTTTTAACACTAAGGTTGTTGTAAGGTAAAAGGTAAAGGAGTCCCATAACCTATAAGGTCGTAGGGGAGCGAGGCGTCAGAGACCTCACTTCTCTAGGGCCAGCATATTGAGGGCAGCGCCCATCTCCTCTCCCTCGCTGCTTTACCTTCCCTGAGCCTAAAGAGGACAGGTGGATGAACTGGGGTAACTGTACTGAAGCCAAGGCGCGCAAACGGTCACCCATCCAAGTGGTAACCACACTCGACGCTGCTTAACTTGGCTGGGGGAAAGCGAGTGCTCTGACCACTGAGCTATCCCGTCCCCTGAGGTACCAACAGATGAAAGCAAAACACTCTCTATGTAGGACTTGTAAAAAAAAGAAAATCTTTTTGTCAACAAAAAATGAGTTAAGCTTCCTCAGAAATACATACGTTGTTGTCCCTTTTTGACAATAGCGTTAGTGTTAGCATCCCAGTTTAGTTTGTCATCAAAAATAGTTCCGAGATACTCGTGACCCGATCTTCTGAAATCGATAGGAAGATCTTTAGTCCTAAAAAACATTTAACTCCAGATATGCCTCATCAAAACAATTGACGAAATCAGTGAGGGCTGGACCATGGTTTTGGACAGATCCAGATAAGAGAGTCAAAAGAGCACTGTCATCGGCAAATTTTACAAGAAAGGAATTTTCATAGCTGCTTCTGCAATCATCTGTGTATAGAATGTACAGAAGTGGCGAGAGAACACATCCCTGTAGAGAACTCGTACAGGTAAATCTAACCCATGAAGATATCTTATTGACAAAAACCCGCTGCGGTCTGTTAGTTAAAAATTCCATCAGCCAACGAACAAGTTGATAGTCTTTATCAAAGTTTGAAAGTATTTTGTAAACAATAAGAACATGAGGCTGCATTGTATTGAAAGCTGAACTAAAGTCAGCAAACAATATTCTGGCATGAGTCAGGTGCTTCTAAGTGGTTGTACAACTTGTTCAAAATGAACAGTTTGGCATCTTCGACACCTCGTCCTGTCCTGTAGGCAAACTGTTAGTGGGTCTAAGTCTTTCTCTGTAGCGGAAAGAATGAGAGATTTTATGTTCTTTTCTAATGTTTTCATCACAAATCGTTGGGCCGAGAAGGATTTTGTTTCTTTGGAAGTCCTCCAAATAACCGGTATTTGGCTAGTGTCCAGTGAGGCTTGCAACAGGTGCTGAAAGACGCTGGCAAGTTCAGTAGCGCAGAACTTAAGGGTTCTGCTGCATATGCCATCTGGTTCGGGAGATTTGTTGATATTTATTGCCTTTAAGTGTTTACAAACGACTGTTTCATTAACAATGATGCTATTCTCAAAGGGTAGAGATTGCTTCAGGCAATTGACTTCATCCAAAAAATCATGCTTTATCGAAGCGAGTAAAAAATGCATTTAAATGGTCTGGTAAGTTGTTGTCACAGACCCCCTTGGAGACTAATCTTCGACATATGTGGAGCAGCTGCCATGTTTAATGCTGACATATTTTTTATTCCCTGCCAGGCCAGGCAGCACGAAAATTATTCCCTGCAAACTTGTCTTCTATCTTATATTTATAGTCATGTCTAGCTTGTGCAACAGCATCTTTAACTTCTTTATTCACTTGTTTCTTTTGTTCTTCCGTGCCTGTGTAAAAAAACTTTCTTTTTGTTTAGTACACGTTTTAGGTCCTTTGTAACCCAAGGTTTATTATTGGGGTAAATAGTTATCACCTTTGTTGGAATAACACTACTGAAACAAAATGAAATATAGGAAGAAACAACATCAGTTAACTTATTCAAATCAGAGCACACATTGTAAAACATATCCCAGTCAGTGCAATCAAAGCAGCCTTGCAGACTATCGGCAGTCCATTTTTTTGTGGTACTGACCATGGGCTGAAGGCGCTGAAACACTGACTGGTACAGTGCTAGAAGGATGCTAGAAGGGTGCTAGAAGAATACGGTTATGGTCAGATGAACCCAGGGGAGGCAAATTGTTGTTATCCTGTCCTATAACCCACTCATCTGCTCAGCCTCTATTCCCATGACCTGATTACCCACCCACCCCTCCCCCTCCTCGTGTCCCATGGCTCCTCCCCCCCCCTCCCCCCCCCCCCAGACAGCTAAAAAAAACCCCACCATGTTTGAAATGTCAATCGCCATGCTAGAACTCAGAGCAGCTGCTAGTTCCTAGCAGTGGTAAGGCTGAGGCAATACACAACGGCTCCTGTCATGCAAACAGTCCCACAGGACCCTCCGTCATTGGTGCATGGCTGACGTGACGAAGGTGCTGGGGAAACAATGCTTTTATACTCCCCCTTACACAGCTACGATATTTCCAGGATGTCAAAAGATCTGATTGTAGTTGCCATACAGTTTTTCATTGCAAAAGTTTTTTTTTAGAAAAAAATATTTTTACCATAAAGTTTTTCTTTTGTGTCACTGTAGGCTTTTTTAAATATTTTTTTTCTAAAGTCTTGAAATCAATCTCACATCTTGGTAGCGCCAACAACATTGTTTTAGAGTGAGGAATATTTTATGACTTCCCTTTTTTTCTGCTGACCTTCCTGTCCTTTTCCCTTTTTTGTGTATAAATACATACTGGAGATTGAAATTGCGCGGATAAAAATCACGCCGATTTATGTCAGAGTAAGGTGGATCATCTAAACACGATTACATACACACTTTACACCGGGTAAAGCATGTGCTGAGTGGATTTCTCAAGTGTGGTTAAACACGCATGTAGAATACAAAACACGCACAGAAAGAAAACACGCCACAGAAAGAAAACACCTGAAAATTGAAAATCTACCCAGCAAAGATGATTTTTTTTATTCACTGAGAATTGTTCATTTTATCAAAACGTTTAACCATGAAATCAGTTTATTTAATGTTTGTATGACTCTACAATGATTGTATGATCTCGCATTTTCAACACTCTTTCCGACGAAAGGAATTAGTTCTACTCTAAAATCCATAGTGATTTTTATAAGAAAAATATTTCCAACATGAAACTCGTAATTCACCAGCAGCATTTTTAGTAAAGTGAACAGTTTATGATTCTGACATTGAGTTATTGAGTTATGATTCTGACATTGTAAAGAAAAACCAAAATAAGATCAAGACTTTTCCTGTAGTGGAGACACCGAAATATAGGCAAGCTGTGTGAACAGTAGACAAAAGTGCTATTATGCCTCATGAGAAGAGTAATTTTAATTCTTTTTTTTCAGGAACAGCATTGTACTAGCTTTTCAGAAGTACGGTTGTGAAATGAAGAATTTTGTATCTTATCTCAAGAGTTAAAAGAACGTTACGTAACGTCTAATAGAACAAAAGATGGGGGCTTTTATGATCTTTTCCATCAATTTAGGAATAAAACCTGCCAGTTCCTAAACGATTTGTTTTTAGCAAAGCATAACACATGTATGATGGAGAACCCTACAGCATGTCAGCGTGTGCTGGATTGCAGAAACACGTGGCATACCCAGCACCCAACTCTAGGGTTGACAGTCCTGAAACCATACATATGAAACATGGAGCAGTTGGCAGATGTGGGCTATAGGATAATTATTTCTGTATGAAACGTTCTTCATGCCGTTAACACTTTGATCGACTGAACATATCATCAGCAAAACAATAAAACAGTTTTCATTAAGAAACTGGTACTGTTAGAAAGACAACATCTGATGTTGTATTGACAGCATCAAAAGCTGAGAATACTTATCTGACCAATCATGAAAACAAAATCGTTGGCAACAAATACTCTTTTCGCAGTGACAACTATACTACAGACGCTAACAGACAAACGGATGTTTACACAGTGACTATTGCCATTCAGGTGTGTGGCAAGAGGGTTTCCATTAGTCATGAAGAGAGCACACGATTGTTCATCCCCGGCCCTACGCTTCACTGGTTTGATTGATCAGCTAAAGCGGGCCGATCACTTGTGTCTGTTATCAATACTGAGTGATCGTAGTGCGTCTGATCAAACACACCACAACGTGGCTGTGAGGCTAGAATACCAGAATGGGAGATTTTTGTCTAGGAATTTAGTGAACAGGAACAGGGTCAGAATAGTATTGTGAACATTGAAAACATATTGTGAAAGCAAATTTGTACGCCATATAAGTGTCATGGGAAATTTATTGATAGATATCCTATCTGGCAAAGTGGTATGTAATGCACTATGTATGCCTATTGGTACACATGAAAGTGGACCTTTGTTCCTGAAACTACACTCTAACTGGAATAAAAACTGTAGAGGCAGAATGTTTTATTGGCAATTACACTGCCTTACCGACCCAGTCATTGTATTACAGAGAATAGTTGATGGCCTGGTAATGACCTACATTTACTGACTCAATTATTCTTTTGTAGACTAACCAGCTGTCAGGGTCACACTACTACCCTAAAGTAACTATGGTAATGATGCAGGTTTACCAACTCAGTTCTGTAGTGTACACAAATGAGCTATCATCAGCATTTCGATAGTTAATGTTCATACAAATTTATTGAGAGTTGTTACAGGCTAATTACCTGCTATCAGTATTCTAGAGAAGCCATAGTAATGACATTGATGTCATCGACTCATTTTTTCAACCGAAAAGAAATCACCACCAACTGTTAAATAACTACAGCAGCTATGGTCATGACATTTATTTATTTGTTTAGTCAGTTTCCATATTTTGCTGACGAATCAGCTGTGATCCATTCATTACAGACTTCAGTAGCTATGACATTGGTACTGATTTACTACCTCAGTTTTTCCTGTCAGAGGTGACTGTTAATACATCATTAATTTCTCTCAGAAATTTGAGGTATAATGGACAATTCACGATAATTCACACATCAAATATACCACATGTAGTCAATGACCCGTTTGCAGTTAAAACAATAATAGTATCACTTAAAGGATTTTGGGGTGTATATTTGTGTTGGCTGGTAGGTTGTTTGCTTGGTGTGTGTGGTTTTGTTTAGGTTTGTTTGTTCGGGTTTTTGTTGTTGTTGTTGTTGTTTGTTTTGTTTGTTTGTTGTTGTTGGGTTGTTTTTTTAAAGAGGGAGTTGGTGGTGGTGGTCGGGAGTTATGCATGTGCGACGGTTTTGCCAACTGCTGGGGTGGCCGTGTTTCCCACTTGGGGGATGTGTGGACGCAGTACCGCTGTGCACGTGCTTTGTGGGGTTTGCACTCCATATTGCCATAATGGCAACGTCGTCTTCAAATGTTGCGCATGTGTAAAACGCATGCGCATACGTGTGCGTGGGCGTGGGTGAGTGCGAACGGCGTAGGTGAGTGAGAACGGCTTCGATGCTATCGCTAATAATATCGTTAATATCTAAACATAATGATAATCATCCTGGTGATCAGGGTGGAGGTGTGTGAGCATCATCAATAGTGGGGAAAGGATTGGGTGGAGGAGTTATGGATTAGATATGGGAAGAGATCGCATAATTATAAAGGTATCGACACTAATTGTGATTTCCAACTGTTTTGTGGCTGATTCCCTCCTGGTCCTGTTTTTCACCCCTCCTTCCCAACCTTTGTGGTGTGTGTGTGTGTGTGTGTGTGTGTGTGTGTGTGTGGTGTGTGTAATGTGCGAGTGTGTGTGTGTGTGCTAGGGGAGGAGGGGTGGTAGAGGTGTAACCTTTGTTAGTTTGTTAAGTCTGTTTTTGTTTTCTTCGATGTTGTCCATCCGGAGGGTTTTTGCCGGTGTGACAAATCTGTTTTTCAGATGCTTTTGCTGATGTACTTTAAGACATGGGCAGGTTTCAATAGCTGAGAATGTTGGAATTCTGAAAATCTCTGGGCATTGGATATGAGTAACTAGTGTTATGTTTTCAATGCTATTTGGGATTTTTTGTATCCAGTTAATTGTCAACAGAAAGCATGAAAATAGAGAAAAAGAAAGGTAAAATTGTGCGCTTGTGTGTGTGTGTGTGTGTGGTGTGTGTGTGTGCGTGCGTGCGTGCGTGAGCACACGGGCTTGAAGACGCGTGTGTGACATTTGTATACACATGCACATGAAAAGGGGTGTATAATAGATAACATTGGGTTATGTATGGTTCTGTGCGAATCCTCTGTTTTTGCGACTTTTTTTGTTTGCTTGAATTTGTGCGGGTTTTCTGACTGACTTTTCCGGAGGCACGGAAGGGCATTTCAGCGAGAAGTGATTGTGGTACAGTGTGAGATGTGAATGATCGGGGCTTTACGCTGATGCTATGGACAACGCTTATGTGCAAATCTTTTGTGCCAAGCACACTTTTTTCAGATTTCGCTTTTCGTTTATGTCGGATACTTTTTGTTATTTTGAGCGCACCATTATTCTACTTGGAATTATCTGTCATTGATATTTATTTTAAAAAATTGATATTCATGCAGAGCATAGTAATTGTCAAGTGATGCAGTCAGTGTATATAGGTTTTCTTTATCAAACCAAGTATAATAACCCTTAAATGAAGTGCATGGACGCATTTCCATCGTTTTCTTGAATTGCCAAGGAAAAGACGGGACGTTTTCCACTACCTTAAACAAAAGCAACATTCAATATATTGCTTGCAAGACACACATTTTGATAAAAACCTAGAACCTCTTCTATCTTCAGAGTTACTTCTCTTCAAATAATTCCAGCTCTAGAAGAGTGTCCATATTGTTTAAAAACTCAGTTGAATTGAAAGTAAAAAAGGTTGAGAAAGACACTGATGGTAACTATATATGTGTATACTTTACATCTACAGTACTTTAACATAATATTTATGGTCCACACAGAGATGATCCGGATTTTTACACCCATTTAAACTGTTACAAAGAGCTTTAAGACTCGCAATGTAATCATGTTGGGATTGGAACCTTGTGTTGAACCCTTTCCATTGACTATGACAACTACAAGCACAACAACAATTGGAAACGGTTCTGAACATGATGAACGAATTAGAGCTCTCTGACATATGGAGAGAATACAATCCTGAGTGTAAGAGGTATACTTGGCGAAAAACCTCGCCCTTTAAACAAAGTAGACTTGATTTTTTCTTACTATCTGAATATTGATATTTGCCGTAGAAGAACGGGACAAGGATATCGGTCAGATCACTCTATGGTTAGTTTGACTTTAAAATTTGGTAAGGGAAACCCGCTTAAAATATACTGGAAATTTAACAGTTCTCTTTTTAAAGACCATAATTTCATCAATAAAGTAAAAGTGGTGATTACAAATGTTGTTAAAAAATATGCAGCAGACCACTACGACAAAGCAAAAGTCAAGGAAATCCCAGACTCTGATCTAGAAGTGACTGTTTCCTGAACATGTGTTCCTAGATTTTGTTTTTGATGAAAATCAGAGCGAAAACTATTTCTTATGCCACAAGAAAAAAGAGAGAGAACTTAAACTAGAGAACGAAATTCGAGAGATTGGAAAAATCAGAGTAAAACAGAATTGGACGTACTAAAAAGCTAACTGAGTTGAGCACTAAGCACAGCACTAAGAGAGATCAAAATGCAAAGGTCAAGGTCTGCATGGAGAAAAAGTTACAAAGTATTTCTGTAACCTAAAAAAAAAAAACTATATTAGTAAATACATGTCCAGACTAATAGTAAATGATAACACAGTAAAGAAATTTTGTCAGAGGTAGAACTCTTTTATGCAAATTTGTATAGAGAAAGGAAGGTCGAAGACTGCTTCTACTACTACCGATAATAATAATGATGAAATGATGATAATAACAATACTGCTACTACCACTACTACTGCTACTACTACTACTATTAATTATTATTATTAATATTCTTGTTGTTGTTTACATTATCATTACTACTATCACTATCAATAACAACAATAATAATAATAATAATAATAATAATAAAATAATAATAATAATAATAATAATAATAATAAATAAAATAAAATAAATAAATAAATAATAATAATAATAATAATAATAATAGTAATAATGATGATAATAATAATAATGATAATGATGATGATGATGATGATAGCAATAATAACATCAGGATTGCAACATGGTTGCAAACGGACAACGTGAAGAGTGCTGCTTTGTGATCGACAGACGTAGACAACAATCAAAATGTCACCACAAAATTGTCACATGCACGCACGCACACACGCGTGCGCGCGCACACACACAGACACACAGACACAGACACACAGACACAGACACACACACACACACACACACACACCACACCACACACACACACACCATTCGGGCCCCCTCCTTTGACAATGCAACAAACAAAACAGCAAAGTGCCAAAGTCTTTATTAAAATGGTGTTATATTTAATATTCGAACTGCTCTGTAGGGATTGTTTCCCCACCTATAAGTTTCTAGTATACGAAACTGTAATTCTTTATCTTTATCATGAGTATGTATGTTCTTTCGAGCCAGAAGGCCCATAAAAGCCGGGAGCTTATCCCGGTTTTCTGTAGCGTTAAGCGAACTGATGGTTTTTCCACCACCCCTGTGTCTGTCGCCAGATACTTCCCCAGCAGAGCTGGTACCCACTTGAAACACCTGGGTGGAGTGAGGAAAATAGGAGTAAAGTGTCTTTCCCAAGGACACAACACCGAGCTGAGCGGGGATCGAACCCGCGACCTCTGATCACGAGTTGACCGCCCCAAACACTCGACCACGATGCCTCCCTTTTATCATGAGTATGACTGCCGATATTGTGAGGTATTTGGAAATCACACATATCCAGTGTGTGCTCTTTCAGTGATGACCAGGTGGGATGAGTGACCAGATGACCACCGGGTGCTTCAGCTGGGAAATGCTCAACAACAAACACACTGCAGGAATGTGTAAAGCAACGACAAAAACAACAAACACCAGACTGTAATAAAGATAACACTGATAAAAACAAAACTATATATTACCTTGCAGGCAGAGAAGAGCGAGCAGCATTCATCCATCTCATACACTCGTTCATGGTAGATCGTAGGTCTGTAGCTGTACTGGTACTTAGAGCTTGGTGATGACTCGTAGCGTTAAGGCCTTCACATTCAGTCAGTCAATTCTATCAAAACATTTCAAAATTGATGACCATCATATCTGATCAATTATTAACAAGCTTTGCAGAAGTTGTCGTTGTTGCCAGGGAGTAGTCACTCCTCCCTCACTGGGTCTGCAGTAATCAATTTCGCTCTCCGGCTCTGCTAGCGGCGTGAACTGTTACTATAGATCATGTAACGCGCAGCACAGAACTGATGACAGCTGATTACTATCTTTCCAACGCTGAATCTAAAACAATCTAGAAAGATATTGAATACTGAATATTAAACCGAGTAGCCCCGGCTTTTCGAACATAATCATACCTTTAACTTGAAAAGCTTTTAGTGGGGTAACTGAAAACACCCAAATCATGTTTTCAATGTCATCCTGTGAACACCACGAAATAGCAGTTTATCATCATTCCTTGTCGGCGGAAAACTAACCGATTGGCAGTGTAGTATCATCGACAGACAGAGACAGGAGAACAGAACAAGCGTGTGGAGGACAACTGTGAACATTGCCTAGCTTTCTGCCCTAGACTGTCGTCTGCGTCACTGCGCGCGCTAAAAAGGAGTGGACTCGCGCGTTGAATGTCTGCTTGATCTCTTAATTTCAGTGCAGAAGTTTCTAGTTTTTGGTATCCGGTGAATAGTGGCCATTGATCGAAAATTTCACAAATAAGTAGCTGAAAAAAATCCAAGAATCTTTTTTTTTGGCAAAACTCTTTCAAATAAAAAAGTTTGCGAAATGTTACAAGCATGAGAGATTCTTTAGTTGTACAGTTATACTGAAGATACATTACTGGTTCAGTAACGATGCCCAAGAATAGAACATTCTTAATTCTCCTCATGCAAACGAAAAATGCGATAAACGATAATAAAAAGATTAGAGTAGCATGAACATGAAAGTATTGTTAAAACACACACACATACACACACGTGCACACACGCACACGTCTTTAGGAGGGTCACCGTTTGCTGAAGAAAGCTTGTTGAAACTGTGTTTACAATTTAAGAAAGCATTCCTTACGCATACAGAGTTGTGCCATTGACTGCTGAGAAGCCTGATGATTATACAAATTTAGATTGGACGCTTTTAGAACTAAATTTTGTATGCGAACAACATGTAGGCTATAAAACTATGCGGTACTGATTTATCATCTTTACTGCGAACTACTTTAACTAATATTTCTCCAGTCCAATTGTAGATACAGTTTTAATCAACGTCTTTAATATTGGCACGATAACGCGATTATGTTGGAGATAGCTATAAGTTTAGTTGAAAGCCCTGATGGCGTATTCTTTTTAAAGTTTCCTGTTAAAATTTCAGTTGTTCACCACCACCACCACTACCACCTTGTGAAGAAATAGACATTAAATGGATCTGAATTGGGCTTAAGATTGACAAGGGACAGACACAATGATGAGGTTATTTAATTTTTTTCAATCTCTCAGACACTCATAGGCATACATACATACACCTTAACTAGCAATTACATACATACATGCACACTTGCACAGGTGTGCACAAACACACGTACGCACACACACACATACACATGAGAACGCACGCGCGCACACACACGCACACACAACACGGACAAACACACCCACAAGCTCACGCATACAGGCTGAGCTACACATGTGACACATTTATATGATTGTCACCATTTTTTCTCGTCTAATATCACTACGAGTTAAATTGAAGAAAGAACACACAAACACACAAACACACACATGATGATGATGATGATGATGATGATGATGACAGTACTATTCATGATTGGGACGGGTTAGCTCAGTGGTCAGAGCACACTCGCTTTCCCCCAGTTAAGCAGCATCGAACGTGATTACCATTTAGATGTGTGACTGCGTGCCTTGGCTTCAGTACAGTCCCCCAGTTCACCCAGCGGAAATGAGTACCTGCCTCTTTATGGTCAGGGAAGGTAAAGGAGCGAGGAGAGTAGATGGGCGCCGCCCTCAATATTGCTGGCCCCTTAAGTTGAGGTCCTGATGCCTCACTCCCCTACGAATAGGTTATGGACACCTTTACCTTAATTTTTTTTTTTTTTTATACTATGCATGATGAAATTATAACAACAGCAACAACAACAAATCAATGAATAATATAAAAAAATAAACAAGAAGAAAAAAGAACAAGAGGACAGAACACACATCGATGCACACTCTTTGCCTTCTCTATCAATTCCCAAAACACACACGCACGCGCACGCACACACGCACACGCGCGCACGCACGCACACTCTCACTCTCACTCTCTCTCAGTTTTCCCAAAGAAAGAAAAATATGATAGGAGTGAACAGACCACAATGATTATAGGATAACAAGAATGACTGCACTGCACAATACTTGTAAAGGGAAGCGGCACACACTGCACCCCCGAAAAGGATGAGCGCTTTCAGGAAAAAGTGTTGGCGCTAATGAGAGCCATTTGCCTGAATGAGGGCTGCCACCTCCTGGTAGAGGACCGATCAGGGGCAGGGCATGAATAATGCAACCAACACTTTGATACCCTGTGTGTTTTGTTAGCACACACACACACACACACACACACACACACACACACACACACACACACACACACACACACACACACACACAAGTCTGTCGGTAGTTATGCACACCCTCCAGGGAAGTGGGCAGAGGCAATAGACTAGCGATTTAGAGGCTCAGAAGGAGGGTTTAAAGGATGCATGTTGGAGTCGTGCGCAGGAAAAAGAACCCACTGCAACAGAAGAGTTGGCCCTGGCAGAATTATGTAGAAAAAAAGGCGACCCTGATAAACAAGTAATCTTGCAAATAGGAAAAGAAAAAAAAAGGGTGGCTGTGCTTTTGTGGCGATGTGATATCAAGTCAAATCAAGTCAAGTCAAAGTCGAGTCAGGCCTACTTTCATGCAGAGAAATCTGCCCTGACACAAAGTGGAATACAATACAATAAAACTCTCTCTCTCTCTCTCTCTCTCTCTCTCTCTCTCTCTCACACATACACACACAGAGAATTGCGCACGCAAGTACGCGCACGCAAGCACGCACAACAACGTATGCACGACACACGCATACACACATGCATACTACATGCTTACTGACATGCACTCACAAACACTTATAGACACACACTCACACTCACACAGAGTTTCCTACTCTCTCTCTCTCCTCCTCTCATCTCTCTCTCCCCTCTCTCTCCTCTCTCTCTCCTCTCTCTCTCTCATCCTCTCTCTTTCTTGGATAACAGTTGTGAAGAGTGGAGGAGCACAGCACGCCCTCGCCCTGGCCTCTTCCTCAAGACCCAGTCCTCGTGGGCAATCTCCTCGCCACGTCAGCAGAGGGAGGTGGCCTCAGGAGGAAACCCTCCCCAGCTACCAGAGGTACTGACGTCATGGTCACCGCTGCCTCTTCTTCACCCTCCTCTTCACCCCCTGCTGTGCGGGTAACACGGAGGCAGCAGCAGGGTAGCAATGCCAGGAGTGGTGGTGGAGATGCAGTGACAGCCACGCGCGTTCAAATTCAGTCTCTCACCGATACCACAACAGGGCAACACGTGACAGCCCCCCTCCAGACCGGCAAACGGGAAGGAGGTCCCTTCTGCCCGACTCGCCAGGCAAGTCACATGTACCGTCCTCTGCTCGCAGCAAACGGCGGACTGGTGACAAGCAGCGACAGGAGACTGCGTTACAGCAGTTCCAAGAAGACATAGGACAGGCTTGACCATCCAAGTCGTTTAACGTTTTAAATTACAATGTTGAAAATTTGCACAATAAACTGAAAGATGTTTCCTTTATACACTATGTAAATAGATTTGATTTTATGTCTCACAGAGACTTTTCTTGATTTCCACATTTCATCACAGCTATATATTTTCTTGGTTATATCAAGTTGTGTGCTCCCGCGAAAAAACTCTCTCACCATGGCAGGAATTCTGGAGGAATGTTATTGTTAGTGCGTAGGACTTTAGATAAATATGTAGAAGAAATTATGCTAGATTGTAATATCACAATTGCTATAAGAATAATTTCGACTTGCTAGCTTGGTATGTTGCTCCGGAAGGAAGCCCTGTTTATGATGAAAAGATTGTTACAAATGGTATATTATTATTAGAGGAAGCACTTGTACAATACTTTGAAAAGGACACCATGTATCTTATGATTATGAGAGACTTAAATGCGAGGACAGGTCATGAACAAGCTGACCATGAAGAAATGACAAATTATATTAGAGATCTAGAATTTGATAGTATGGGTGATGAAGTTTGTGTGCGTTTTTCGAAAGATGGCATAGTTAACAATTTTGGTAAATCATTATTAGATTTATGTTTTATGTTTGACATGGTTATTTTGAATGGCGGCTGTGAAGGGAGATAAAGAAGGTAACTATACTTTTGTATCTCCTAACGGTTGCAGTGTTATCGATTATTTTCTTGTTCCATGTCATATGTTATCAAGTTTCGATTTGTGTATTGGAGATTGTGTTGATTCGTGGCATCTTCCAGTTGAAACAACATGGAAAGATGCCTACGATTGTATAGAAACACAGGATATAGAGCAAAGAGGTGAAGAGAAATGGTCTGACAGTAATGCTGAGACATACAAACATGAGATGAAGACTGTTGAATTTCTCGAAAGTATACAGAAAGCTTTTAACTCATTGCAGACTGATATAAATGAAAGTGTAGAATATTTTGTAAATGCCGCTTGGTCCGAAAAGTTGGTGGAGGGAAAAAGAAATGTAATGACTGGTTTGATACTGAATGCAAAGAAAAGAAGCAAGAACTAAAGAGGTTACTAAAAAGATTTCAGCGATGTCAGACAAATCATGATAAGTTAGAGAAAAGGGAGTTATACAATACAGCGAGAAAAGAATATGTCAAATTAAGGAAAACTAAAGAACAGGAATTTGAACTGAATGTATTAGATGAACTGAAAACTTCTCTTAACGACACCAAAACATTTTGGTCTATAATTAGGTCTGTGAACCGAAAGGCTCTTGTATATAATAACATATCTATTCAAGAATGGTATGATCACTTCTTACAGGTTTTAACAGCTCAGATGATAGTGTAACACAGATAGATATATATGTAACGGAAGAAGATGATGATTTCGAACCATTGTTTAATGATCCTATCAAAGAAGATGAAGTTATTGCCGGTATCCAACATTTAAAATCAGGAAAAAGTGCTGGTCCAGACAAAATAATAGGCAAAATGCTAAAAAATGCTAACTCAATTGTTATTTCCTTCCTAACTAAACTCTTCAACGATGTTTTTGAAAGAGGTGCTTTCCCCTTTGGAGTGGGCCAAGTCTATAATCTTTCCTATCTACAAAAAGGTGACAGCACTAAAACAGACAATTATCGTGGAGTAGCCCTCACTAGCATCGTCAGCAAAATATATACTTATGGCTGAAGAGAATGAAAAGCTGCTTGAAGAACAAGCAGGTTTTCGAGCAAATTATAGTACTACTGATCAAATATTCACCCTGTACTCTATTGTTAAAAAATACTTGCAATCAAATAAAAAAAACTATTTGTGGCATTTGTCGATTTTCGTAAGGCGTTCGATTCTGTTAATCTTATCTTATGGACTGTTCCTGTCCCGATGGTGTATCACCTTGTCGTGGTGGGATGGCTTGCGTGCTTCAATGACCCCCCAGAGCTGTGTGGGCCTCTGGCAGGTTCAACCATGCTCAACAGGAGCCAAACTAAACGATGCACCCTGGTCCTCCAGGTTGGGGGTTGTGCATTGGGCTAACGACCCATTCACTTAAAAACCAGTCTGTTACTGAAACTGCAACAGTACCTCTTACGAGCGACATGGTTGGGGAAGAGTCCTCTCTGGTAGAGCCTATGACGCGTGCTGGTGAAAGCCTTCGGGAAGCCAGTGCGCCGACAACTCTTTTAACAACCAAGTCAACAACCAGGATAGGGACCTGGAACATCAGAACCCTGTACGAAACCGGTAAAACAGCACAGTTGAGTAGAGAAATGCACAGATACAACCTAAAGATCCTTGGCCTGTGCGAGACCAGATGGAATGGAACCGGGCAGACAAAACTTGCGAGTGGAGACACTATCATCTACTCTGGACAGGAAGAAGGCCAGCCCCACAAACATGGAGTAGCGCTGCTGATGAGACCCGAAGCAACGCAAGCACTGCTGTCCTGGGAACCAGTGTCACCACGGATCCTCACAGCACGTTTCAACTCAAAAGGCAGAAAGGTTACCATCCTTCAGTGCTACGCTCCAACAAACACAGCAGAGTTAGAAGATAAAGAAAACTTCTTCGAACAAGTCCAGACCATCATGGACAAAGCACCAAAAGGGACCTAAAAATACTAATGGGAGACATGAATTCCAAACAGACAACACAAACAGGGAACTGATCATGGGCAGACATGGCACTGGAGAACAAAATGAAAATGGAGAACTTTTAACAGAATTTTGTATGTTTAACGACCTGGTCATTGGAGGCACCATCTTTCCTCACAAGAAAGTCCACAAGACCACATGGACTTCCCCCGATGGCAAGACAGAAGACCAGATTGACCACATCACCATCGGGCGAAAGTGGAGAAGGAGCCTGCATGATGTCAGGGTGAAGCGCGGAGCAGATGCAGCATCAGACCATCATCTTGTTGTTGCCATCCTCAAGACCAAGCTCAAAGCCTACATCGACCGGGCAGGAAGACCATCACACAAGTCCAATGTGCAAAGCCTGAAGGAAAGAGAAAAAAATAGAAGAATTCAGGCTCGAACTGAGGAACAACTTCAGTGTGCTTTCCCAGCTGCCAGAGGAAACAGTCGAAGAGCAATGACAGTCTACGTGAGACCTGGAAGACAACATGCCAAACAGTACTGGGAAAGAAAACAAGGAAATACAAGGAGTGGCTGACAACAGAAACATGGGCACTGATCACCGAGAGAAAACAGCTAAAAGATCAGATCAACCGAACACAAGATCAAGAAAAGAAACAGGAACTGCAAGCATGCTACTGGGACAAAAACCGGGCAGTAAAGAGAAATGTAAGAAGAGACAAGAGAAAATTCATTGAGGAACTGACTCAGGAAGCAGAGACTGCAGCAGGCCAAAGAAATATGAAGAGACTGTACGAGATCACGAGAACTCTCTCAGGAAAAAAACAACAATCCTAGCTGCCCTGTCAAAGATAAAAATGGCAATACCATTCCAGGTGAGGAGGACCAGAGAGCAAGATGGGCAGAGCACTTCAAAGAAACGCTCAACAGACCTGCACCACCCATGCCGCCTGACATCCCCCCCACCTACTGAAATCCTTGGCATCAACACCGGCCCCCCTACCAAGAATGAGATCACCAAAGCCATCAAGTCACTCAAATCAGGCAAAGCAGCTGGCCCAGACGGTATACCACCTGAAGCACTGAAGGCAGACATCCAAACTTCTACTGAGATGTTATACCCACTCCTATACAAGATCTGGGAGCAAGAGAGTGTACCAGAAGACTGGAAGAAAGGCCACCTCGTAAAGCTGCCAAAGAAACCTCCTGGCCCTCCTCTGCCAACCTGTCCTCCTGAAACAACTGGAGAGGAATCATGCCAGGGAAAGTACTGACAAGGATCATGCTAGACAGACTGAAGACAGCACTGGACAAGACACTTCGGGATGAACAGGCAGGCTTTAGGCAAGACAGATCATGGCACAGATCAAATCGCCACAATGCGCATCATCATTGAGCAGTCCTGGAGTGGCAGACCCCCCCTATATTCAGTCTTTGTCGACTTCCAGAAGGCATTTGACAGCGTTGAAAGAGATGTCATTTGGAAACTGATGCATCACTATGGCTTTCCACCAAAGTTCATCACCATCATCCAGCAGCTATATGAAGATGCACCTGTCAAGTCATCCATGAAGGAAACTGACGGAAGCCTTCTCCGTGCAGACCCGTGTTCGTCACGGCTGTCTGTTGTCGCCAACCATCTTCCTGTTGGTGGTTGACTGGATAATGCGGCAAGCCACAGCAGGCAGGAGAACCGGCATACAGTGGACCCTCATGAAGCAGCTGGAAGACCTGGACTTCGCAGACGACATCAGCCTTCTCTCCCACAGGCAACAAGACGCACAAGAGAAGCTTTGTCGTGTTGCTGACGAAGCTGAAAAGACTGGCCTCCAAATCCAGATCGGGAAGACGGAGATCATGAGGCTGAACAACAAAACACATGACCCAGTGCGACTGCAAGAAACCATCAAAGAAGTCACCAAGTTTATTTACCTGGGCAGTGTCGTCAGTAAAGAAGATGAAGATATCAAGTGCTGAATCAACAAAGCCCGTCACGCCTTCAACACCCTTCGGCCAATTTGGAGGTCAACAGCCCTCTCATTTCAAAATAAGCTTCGGATCTACAACACCAATGTCAAATTGGTCCTACTTTATGGCTCAGAAACCTGGCGGGTAACAAAAACCAACACCCACAAACTCCAGTCTTTTACCAACAAATGCCTCAGGAACATCCTCAACATCAGGTGGCCGGAAGTCATATCCAACAACTGTGGGACAGGACCAGACAAACCCCAATCGAGTCCATTATTAAACAAAGGAAGTGGGGATGGATCAGCCATACATTCCGCAAGCCTGCGTCAAATGTCACCAGGCAGGCCTTGACTGGAATCCACAAGGGAAGCGGAAAGTTGGTCGACCAAAACAGACCTGGCGCAGAAGTGTTGACGAAGAAACGAAGGCAGCCATAATGACATGGGCCGAGCTGAAGAGGATCTCCCAAAACCGAGTTCGTTGGAAGGGTGTTGTTGCAGCCCTATGTTCCCCAAAGAACCAAGAGGCATAAGTCAAGTATGGACTGTTCTGCGTCAAAATGGAATAAACGGTAAATTATATATGGTACTAAGGAGTATATATTAATCAGTATTGGCATGTGTACGCGCAGGATATGATTATTCGGAATATTTCGAATGTCCAAAAGGAGTGAAGCAGGGTTGTATATTAAGTCCACAATTGTTTTCTTTTTTTTAATTATCGAATTAGCCGTTGAATTAACAAAAAAAGGAAAACATGGTATTCAGATTATCTCAGGAACCACGGAGATATTTTTACTACTATTTGCCGATGATATGATTCTCTTGTCTGACACGGTACTAGGTTTACAAAACCAACTAGATATATTAAAGGAAGAGACAGATCGCCTAGATTTATCAGTCAATATGGAAAAAAACGAACATCATGATTTTTAGAATGGGTGGACATCTATCAGTGCGTGAAAAATGGTTTTATGGAAATGCTGAAGTGAAAGTCATGAATTCTTATAAATACCAAGGGATGACATTTTCCACAAAGCTGAGTATGAATGTTGCATGGCGTGAATCTTGCAGGAAAGGGAAAAAAGGTGTAATTGAAAGCTTAAAAACGTTACGAAAGCTGAATTCAGTAGATGTTCTTTATTTGGAAATTGTTTGATGTTCAAATAGAACCTTTACTTACATATGCATCTGAAATATGGGGACTTACTATTAATCCACAAATAGAAACAAAACATACATATGCTATCAAACGTTTCTTAAATGTCCCAATCCATTCGTCAAATACTGTACTATATGGAGAAACGGGAAGATATCCTTTAAACATCAGAACGTCTGTTAAGTGTATTAAGTACTGGCTAAAACTACTGAAACTTCCAGGGTCACGTTTATGTAGGCAGTCTTATGACATGATGGTTATACAAATGGAGCTGGGTAAGAAGAATTAGGCATATCAAGTTAAACAGTTTTTATCACAACATGGTTTTGGAATCGTGTGGTTGTCTCAGGAAGTAGGTAGCGAGCATGGGTTTATTTCTGAATTGAAAGACAGACTCATTTGTTCATTTAAACAAAATTGGCACTCGGACATGGAAAGTGAAGATAAATGCTGCTGGTTATTTTTCGTTTAAGTGTGCTTTTCAAGTTGTAAAGTATCTTCGAATAGTCACTGACAAATGGCACCGACTAAATTATGCAAGATTTCGACTAAGAACACTAGGTTTCAATGCAAACAAAAGATAGTTTCAACCTGAGACATCCACACAGTTCCCATGCCCTATGTGTGGTCATATTCTTGATGGTGAAGTGCATTTCCTGTTTCATTATCAATCATATGTTTCCATACGTGAAAACTGTGGTGTTCTCAATCTAGAAGCTTTCGGAAGGCAAGATATTTTTTCTATCTTATCGTCTGATGATGATATTGTGATCAAATCGGTTGCAAAGTTTCTTGCTGAAGCACTGAAATTACGACAAATAGTTTGTGACTAAACTAAAGTAAAATTATATTAATATGTAAACTCAAGCATTTTGTGACACACGTAAATAAACATTTATAATTACGCTGTAATCTCCAGCAAGAATATTTGTTGAAAATTTCACATACAATTTCATTGGATGGTCTAACATAGCATTCTAAAATGTTCTTTTTATTATTTTAGTTATTGCTTATTGGTTTCTGTTGTTCATCCTTGCTATTACTTTGTGTTCAGTTTGAAACTGAGTTCATGTCAGAGCTTAAAGTCGTATCCGTTTATAGAGAGCTCTTTTGGGTTTGTTTGTTTTGTGGTTTTCATTACATTAAATGCATCATGTGATTTTTCTTGTATTTATTTGCGCTGCGCACAATATCTGTCTCGCTGTGTCTGTCTGTCTGTCTCTCTCTGTCTCTACATCTATTCCTGCATGTGTGTGTGTGTGTGTGTGTGTGTGGGTGTGGGTTGTAACTGTGTGTGTGTATTGTGTGTGTGTGTGTGTGTATGTGTTGTGTGCGTGCGTGGGTGCGTGTGCGCTCGCATTACTAATCTGTTTATTTTGAGGATATTGGAATGAGCACTCGCGTGCTTTTTATTACACCAAACGCCTGCGTACATGCAAGTTTATAAAGTTTGTGACCTCACAATGGCCTACTCTTCCGAAAGGTGGAACAGGTTTTAACAGTGTGTGTAAGATGTTCTGCGTGCATTCACACATGGGACCTCAATTTATAGTCTCATACAAATAACTTTCGTGAGTGGGGTCGGCACTGATGTTGACTCCAGGGGAACACCCCCTTAATTAAACGGGTGGGTCGTCGGTGGCTCGAACCCAGGCTGTCCGATCGCAATCGAAACACTCTAACCACCCGGCTATCCCGTTTGAATAGGAAATGGCTTTTTAGATGCACAGTGGAAACAATGGCAGAAATAACATGAAAGGGGAAAGCATTAGGCTTTCGAATGAAAGAAGAGATGTTTTTGATGAATGAGTTTCCAATAATTATTACTAAAGGGAAAGGATAGAGAGATAAACACGCAGAAACACAAGCAGGTTAGCAGGCAGACAGACAAACGGACAGGCCGACAGAGAGACATTGAAACAGACAGATAAATAAAAATTTAGATAAATTGTGGATGAATGGATGTATGACTGGATAGACTGACAGATTTACTGAGGTAGAGATGGGCAAAGATATAACTAGATAGACAGAAAGACAGAGACAGACTGAGAGACTGACAGGTAGATAGATTTTTTTGTTCTGTGATGCAACGGAACTACTGACACTGACGTGACGCAATTGTTTTCCTATTCAGGTCTGCTGGAAATGCACGAGACACATTGTAGTTGAAGAAAATGTTGAAATGAAAAAAAGCTGCATATTTACCTGTCATATGTTATATTTCCGCAAACAAGGGCATGAATTACTTTTTATAACAGTTAAAATTATTTTAGTTGTTTTTCTCTGTCGTTTTGAGATTACTTGCAATACACATGGTAACGTGGGATATTGGTGGGTTTTTTTTCAATATAAATTCTGCCTTCCTCTTGCCTTTCTATCCCATCTCTTGCTTTATTTCTGCCTTGGCAGATTTCTGCCTTGGCTGATATCTTTTTCCAAGCAAATTAAATATTTTTTGGCGTTTTTCATATAAACTTTATAATGAGCAGCCCTGAAATCGAATAATGTGAGCTAAGGCCAGCAGCAAGACCTCATGCAAAGTTACGAGTACAGGAGAAAAACCAGGCACTATGCTTCCAACCACTAAAAACAGGGAAGGCAGAATCAGAAGAATGTATAGAGGCATTTTCCAAGATGATGGATACTAATGCTTCACTTGTTTGTTATCATTTCAGTTTAGCTTGGTTTGTGTTTGAGACCGCGTCATCGTTTGGTGAAGCAAGCCAAAATATAGACAAGTGGATTGAAGCAGATCGTCTTTAGAGCCAATTCTTCGGGGCAAAACAGAGATAATGTCTTTGGTGTGGTAACTACAGTACATCTTTATTTATTTATTTATTTATTTTATTTTATTCTTTTATATCGAGGATAATAAGCACTGATTGGTTTGTTGTTTTTACATCTAATCCCTGTGTGTATGCGGTTTTGTAAATTTTGTCATCTGTTCCCACCGGCACACAATGGCCTACTCTTACGAAAAGCGGAACAGGATTTAACGTGTGCGCAAGATGTTCTGCGTGCATTCGCACACGGGGCCTCGGTTATATATCTCATCCGAAGGACTTTTGGGGAGAGTGGAGTCTGCACTGATGTTCAAAGACTACAACCAGCGCCGCTTTGCTTGTAAACGTGATATGAATATCTATTTCTCTACAGAAAAAGTCCCGGCGGGATGTTTAAACATATCAAACGACTGTGACAATGCACGAGAGCTTACATCCGGCGTTTTCATGCCTCGTCAGATTGTCTGACAGTCTCTTTTAGACAGCGCTTTAGCATCCTTCAGTTTCCTCACACATTATACTGATGCTTTGATGCACCGATATACAAACATAATATCGGAAAAGGGCATGACTTTGAAGTGTGGACAACCAAAGGTTTTCACGAGAAAGATCATTTTCCAAGGATGGAAGGGTTTTCCCGTGTTGGAAAGCGTAGGTTGTATTAGATGTCGTTTTGCTCCACTTCAAAATAATGTCGTTTTTTACGACACTTCAAAATGACGTCGTTTTGCAACACTTAAAAATAATATGGGTTTTTTGCGACACTTGTTTTGCCATACTTTAAAAATAATGCCGTTTTGCAACTTCAAAGTATTTTTTTGCGACTCTTCACAATGATATCATTTTGCGACACTTCTAAAGTATGTCTTTTTGCCATATACAATCACAATCTGACGGTGTCACGCATGTTTGCAAAAAGCGAGTCACGTGTATAAGTCTTAATAATAAGCAAAAGACTTGTCACTTTGATATTGGTCACAGGGTCACCCCAAACTTAATGCAGAGAAATCTAACGTGACTAAAAGTAGTATTACAAGATAATGAAGATTTTGCAACCAGCGTCCTCCACTCCTCACGGTTTTCAGCTTTTCGTATACAATACAATATTATCAATACAGCACAAACACATTTACACACACTCCCCCCCTCCCCTTTACACCCCCCCCCCCCCCCTTCCCTTTTCTGCCTGCCCCAGCTGACGCACATAGGGTGACAGGACCAGGCGTCTAACCAAAATCGAACTCAATATCTATGAAATAAGAAATTCGAGTTGCTGCTAATTGCCTAGGGGTGGGGTAGTAGGTGGATGTACATTTCTCTCTCTCCTCTCCCCCCGCCCCCCCCCCCCCCCCCCCCCCTTTTCCCTTTCACAAACACAAGCACGCACGCACGTGCGACCTTCTTTTATTCTATATGGACTGTGACGTTGGCGGATATAGACTTAGCATAACTGTTGGGAGGGGGGGAGAGGGGAAGAGGGAAGTAGAGGAAGGGAAGAGAGGAGGGGAGGGAGGAGAGGGAGGGTAGGAAGGAGAGGGATGGAGGAAGAGAAGGTGAAGTGAGGAGGGAGGAATGGGAAGGGAAGAGGGGGAGGACAATATTACGCAAGTGGTGAAGTTTGAGCGTGGCTGGCTGGATTGCACAGCTGCCTGCAGTGGTAGGCCTATGTGTACAGGCAGTGTGGAGGATGCTTCTTCATTCGGTTATAGATTTGACTGTTTGAAATCATGTCTAAAACGGACAAAAACCATAGGTGAAATAGCCGGTGAGGTATACACATACACATACACATGCGCACACACACATACACATGCTCGCGCTCGGGCGCGCGCGCGCGCGCACACACACACACACACACACACACACACACACACACACCACACACAAACAAAAAGCACGCACGAACGCACGCACACACGCATGCGCATTTACACCCACCCACAAACACTCAGACATACACACTCGCGTACACACACACGCACGCACACACCCACACATACACACACACCCTCACACACACATGCACGCACACACATATATAATCTTTGAGCATAGACTCATACCTCACTTCGGTTATCACATGTGAAAACATTGTGCATTTCCTTCATATTCCGTGGCCTTAAGTGATAACATTTTTTTCTTTTCGTTTTCTTTTTTTTAAAACTGTAACGCACATCAAACAATAGATTTTTTAACAAATAAGCATCTTTCAAATAGCAACACACCAAGCTATCTTGCCAATATTATAAAAAAAAACCCATTCATGTTGAAAAGAAATTACAATAAAATCAAATGCTTTTTTCTTAGGTTAATTGAATGGTCCTGATGTTGTTCCGCGGAACAACATCAGGATCAAATTTGACCTCGAGAAGCTGAAGGACCCAGAGGTATTAGAAATTTTTCAAGCAAGGATAGGTGGAAAGTTTGCAGCACTCACTGTGTTAGACTCAGACATAGACACATTGACGAATAGTTTCAATACAGCAGTGACTGAAACAGCAAACGAGCTTCTTGGCAAACACCGACCAGTCAAAAAACCATGGGTCACACCTAACATCCTACAACTATGCGACAAGCCTAGAGAGTTGAAGAAAAAGAAAAATGAAACAAAAGAAAGAGCAGAACAATATAGGGCAGTCAACAAAAGAATCAGGAAGTCCATGACGGAGGCAAAAGAGAAATGGATCGGTGAACAGTGCCAAGACATTGAAGAGAACATCAAGAAAAACAATAGCAAGAAAGCATATCAGCTGGTGAAAGACCTGACTAGCACGAAACAGAGAAAAGGTTTAACAATCCAAGACAAAAATGGGAAGTGTCTCACTGACGACCAGGATATTCTGAACAGATGGACAGAATACTGCTCCGACCTGTATAACTATAGAACCGCAGGAGATCCAGAAGTCCTTAATGTACCCGAAAGCAAAGACACATACAGTCACCCTATCCTCCGAGAAGAAGTGGAAACAGCAGTCAGATCGCTGAAAAAGGGGAAGTCAGCAGGGGCTGACAACATTCCAGCTGAGTTGGTCCAAGCTGGAGGGGAAGCCATGATCAGCGCCCTACTAAGAATCTGCAACAAGATCTGGCAGACAGGAAAATGGCCAACACCATGGACGCAGTCACTCATCATCACCCTCCCCAAGAAAGGAAATCTACAACAATGCCATAATTACCGCACAATCAGCCTCATATGTCACCCAAGCAAGGTCATGCTGCAGATAATATTGAATAGACTGAAGCCACAAGCAGAGACCATCATTGCTGAGGAACAAGCAGGTTTCAGAGCAGGGCGCAGCACAACAGAACAGATATTCAACCTCAGAATACTATGTGAGCGGTACCTTCAACATCAACAAGACCTATACCACGTATTTATCGATTTTAAGAAGGCATTTGACAGGGTGTGGCATGCAGCTTTGTGGGCAACCATGAACTTGTACAGCATCAAT
>CM054153.1:35759138-35785019 GCA_028751875.1 Rapana venosa
GCCTACTCTTTCGAAAAACGGAACAGGATTTAACGTGTGCGCAAGAGTTCTGCATGCGTTTCGCACTGGGCCTCGGTTTATAGTCTCATCCGAAGGACTTTGACATTCAGTTCGATTTGTTGTCAAACTGGAAGAAAGGCGAGGCTGGGAATCGAACCCAGAACCTCACGGTTTACTTGTTGGCAGGCAAACGTCTTAATCATCCTTCCTTCCTTTATTCTCAAATGTACGTCTGTGAACACCCCTCCCTTCCCTCCCCCATCTCTGTATCGTTTTTTTTTCAGTTTGTTTGTTTGTATTGATTTAAAGTTTATTTTGATACTATAAATATACGACATAACATGTTTGTATAATTGTTTAAATATATATATAATTTATAATAATACACTTAATATATAGAAAATATATACATAATTAATTACACATATGTGTGTGTTTGCAACAACATCATAAATCAATATCGTCACCATCATTACTATTATCATTAGCATAATCATTGATATTGCTGTCGTTTAAGAAAAAAATCCCAACCTAACAACAAAGCTTTGTGATCTTTCACAACACCACACAACACACACACACACACACACACACACACACACACACACACACACACACACCACACCCCTGCCCCACCCCACCCCCTGTGCCATTTCATTTGTATAAAAAGCACATAGGAAAGGCAGACGACCCTGACCCCTCTGAGAAAAGTGGGTGCACAGAGCAGTGGGGCAGACAGTGCAGTACACAGGCAGCACAGAGGACACAGTCATGGTCATGTGCATGTTAATGCACTGCACGCCTGCCTGTCTGTCTGTCTGCCTGCCTACTTGCCTGTCTGCCTGCCTGCCTGTCTGCCTGCCTGCCTGTCTGTCTCCATGCTACGGCAGGCAGGCAGCTCTCCTAGCTACAGGCAACCAAACCATGACAAATGGCGCCATGGCCACAGTCACAACTGACATGCCACACTGTGGCCGCCCCTAACTGCCTGGTTTTTTGTGGTGTGCTGTGTTGTGTGTGATGTGGTGTGATGTGTTTGTTGAGTTGTGTTCAAACTGTGTTTTGTTTTGTTGAGTGGTGCTGTCCCGCGATAGGTAAGGATCGGCTGCGTTTCGTTTGGCTGTATTAAAATTTAAATAATGGTGGCATTTCGTTGTGGTAGCTAATAATACTGTACGTTTCGTATCGCATCCATTAACATCCCTAAAGGTGGAGTGCGACTACCTTAATGGTGGGTAAAAACGGTCGCATACGCAAAATCTCACCATTGGGAACCTGAGAGCTCTAGCCAAGGAACACAAAAAATCCAACTATACTAATGATGTGGAACAACATTGTATTTTATTGTATTGTATTTTGTATTGTGTTGTATTGAATTGAAGACAGACACTATGTGGAAAGCTAAACAGAGACGATGCCCTTTTCTAGCTCATCTTTCGACCCATGCCTTCTGACAACGTAAGGGGACATGGCAGGGCTGCATCCACATCACAGCCAAGTGACGTATGAGGAACTGGGCCTTGAGTATTATGTTAGGAAAACATTTGTACTTTTGTTGATGGGGAAACAGAAGCCTTGTAGACATCACTATTTTCCCTCCAGAGCCACTTGCTGCTACAACCCCTTGCAGCCGTTTCTGCCACTGTTGCAGTGTTAAAGTAGCTGCTTTCTTCATAAGGTCACCATGGAAAACTGCCGTGGGTTCTTTTACATGCACATAATGTCTGCTGCACTTGGGATCTCGCTTTACCGTCTTCCTGAGAGACTGGCACTCAGGCCATGAGTCGTGTTCAAGTGGATGGGAAAAGTCTAGCTGAACTTTAGGCTTTCTAGACGGGTGTGTCAGACTAGAGTGCGGCTACCGCTCCACCCAGCCAGCTGTGCTCAGAGTTAATCCCTGCACTGAAGCACAGCTACAATTAGCATGGCTCATCATCCCCTCACACACAAAGCTGCTGGCTTAGCTAGCCATGGAGTGATGGCATAGATCAGTGAATGGTGAGTTACTCACACAGTTATTACTATACTGCTAAAGTCATCAAAACGCCTGCATCCAATTTCCCTCATACACAAAGATAATAGTGCGTCAGGTGAAAACTATGGGTTGTTGTACAGTAAAGGAACAACAGCTGTTGTTGTAACGGGATCCAACTGACCACAGACCGACACCATCACCCCCTTTACCAAATCCTCATCTTCCATAATCATTGTATGTTTCCCTTCCAAAGGCTACACACCGGGTATTAATTTGGGGGTCATGTAGTATCTTCTATTAGAGTGCGAGTGGAAAAAAATGTTGGTGATTTTCGAAGATTTTTTTAAGCATGAAAAAATGGACTGTGCACTTGTTTTGGGGATTGAGGACATAGAGCAATACCAGGTAGTCACGAGAAAGTTAGAAATAACCATCAAATGAGGATTGCCTGTATTCCTACACCGTTGACCCCGCGCATGCATATTGCGGTAAGGAAGCTAGCAGACGACAAAGAACAGGTGTTTGCTGAAGAATTAAAAACTTTGAAACCTACCAAATTTGTTCAAAATCACATGAGCTTTGAGTCAGAGGCTAGTCTTTCACAAAAAGTGGTTTTTATTTCTGTGGATGCCTTAGTACGTGCGGTATGAATAGAAGAGTCACATAGAAAAACAGAAGGAAAAAAGTGATTTTTTAATACCGGTGTGCGGCCAAAGAAAAAGGAAGCATCTCCAAAACCAGGAGTTGATGGTTATACTGAATACCTAACGTGTATGGTCAGGTGGTCTAGTGGTAACATATCTGTCTACAAAGCCAATGGTTTGTGGACACAGTCCTGTCTCTGATGCAGAACCTGTCCCCCATCAACCACACCCTGAATGCTTGTCTGGTCTTTTTTTTTCGGAAAACACAATAAACGTTTTAATCGCACGTAAAAGAAACTTTGTGGCAAAAAATTCTTTCCTGACAAATTTCCGTTGTAACGATCTCTTTCAGGCGCTATCATGTAATGAAAAAAATGACTAACACTTTACAATACACTACAAAAAAGTACGGTTTCATTCATTCATAATTATATTCACCCATCCACTCATTCATTCAATCATTGTTTAAAGTTTAGATGACCACACAGTCCATATAAACAGTGCCTCCCTGTGAACACAAACTACTGTTGAAAAACTTTACATATTGCGCACAAAAAATGGGATAAAAACAACACTCTAAGTCAGTCAGAAGGCTGACTTTCTTGCTGTAAAGCCAGACTGACATGATGCACAGAAAGCGAGTCAACACTTCCTCAGGGAATGATGTGGTAGGTACAGAAGCTGCAGTATGCTGTGTGACCTTGTTCTTCATCTTCAGAAAAATGACCACTACAGGAATTTTAATTTAGCACAGCAGTTTTTGACGCTGATAACATAACTCAATTTTTGTTTTGTCATGTTTTTCTTGATTAGTTATTTCTAACATAAGATTTTTTAAACCTCCTAAACCATCACATTAATAGCATACATACTTCAGTAAGGAAATTGTTCTTCTACCTATGCGTGCATGCGTTCTCCATTCCTAACAAGAGCCGTCCCAATAGAGCAATAACGACATCATGCAATGACAAAGGATGGTTATCTAACTTCAGCCCTTAGCATCCTACCATAAGAACCAGTGTAACCCACATACAGTTCTGTCTTTCAAAGAAAACTGACGATGTCGCTGGTGAGGGTGGCAAGTGCTACAGCTACTTCCTTCTTCTTCCAGCTCAACTGCAGCACGAATGACATCACTGCCATGACTACAGCTCTACCTTCATCTGGCAAGAAAGAGATGACGAGGGCGGTGCTGTAACTCCTTCCAGCTGAACTGCGTTAAAATGGAAACTGGCACTAACCAGTCACTAACTGATGACATGGTCGTTAACTGGTCAGCCCTGCAGGGTTACAGCCTGCGCAAACACTCAGGGATTGTCTCCCCACACCTAAAGAAAACAGCATGGAGATGGCTCCCTGACTAAAAGGGATCAGTGGAAGACACTAAACAGTACTATACACTGTTCACTCCTGTTTCCTTTCCTTACAGTTCTTCTATTGGTGTTACATCTGCTGAGAGCATTGGTCTACCACTTCTGTTGTTGTAGCAGTTACCATGAATTATTGATATTACATCTACCGTGAGTCTGCCACTTCTGTTGCTATAGCAGTAACCATGAACTAACTATTGATGTTACATCTGCTATCAGCATTGACTTCTGTTGTTGTAGCAGTAACCATGAACACATGATCTGCCCTATGCCTGACTGCATCATCGCTCTGTTATGAAAAAGTACGCTGATTTTGGTCTTGTAACTCCGGAATTTCCGTTAAGAACCAAATGCCAGGGTTCCCTCCCCTCTTTCTCCACCCTCTCAAACCTCACTTCCCTTTTTCCTCTGGCCAGAATTATTAGACTCCCTTTTCTGTGTAACATTATCATGTCTGTGTGAGCTGCCAAGTGCACAGTAGTACTAATTTCTGGGAATCTAACTGACTTAACCTCTGTTGAAAGATACTGGTTGCTTCTCTTAATGCCTCTCATACTACACTGTTAGTGTTTAGAATCTCTCTCTCTCTCTCTCTCTCTCTCTCTCTCTCTCTCTCTCTCTCTCTCTCTCTCTCAAACCATCCTCCCACCTTTCCCCGTTATGCTCACCCCCAGCTAAAACAGACCAGGACACAAGCAGGACCTATTTCGCTATCACAGTAGTGTCACTCTACTGAGGTTCATGCCCGGCTTCTTACACACAGAGTTCAGTTTACTTCAGCTCTACACTTCAGGCTTCACTGTCTTCCCTCAGTCTGCCTGCATCCTCGCTTTTTGTTGGCCTGTCAGCCCAACACAACAGGAAACACTTCCAGACGGGTGGGCAGGTATACCCTGGGGTCAGACTGCAGAGAGTACCCCATCCACGCTCTATGGCCCTGCCCCCGCCCACAAACCCAGTGAAGATGTTTGGCCATTGCTGTGGCCCCCACAGAACAAGCAGTGTCAGGCAGCTGTCTATTATGGCCGGGCCGACACCCTGCTAGTTGGCCCACAGCACTGACACGTTGAGAATGGATCCCAACACCCCCATACAAACCCGCCCTTTGTGCTGGACCATGGACACCAGTCAGCACAAAGCCAAACAAGAAAACGAGATTTCCCCCTGAGCATCTCAATTCTGCACAAACCACTGAGTGGAAAGAGGTTTTTCTGTTCAACTGTCATGGAGCATATGGTTGGAGAGATGCTGGGAGTGGTAAACGCGCAGGTGTCTGCCGCCCTGGCGAACTTTTCGTTTATTCCCTTTTTTACCATTTTCAACTTTGATTGGAAAATTTCATTTTGGTAAAAATTTTTTTTTTGTTTTTTTTAGTATAAATTTTATTTCTTAAAAATGCAAACTCGCCAGGCCCGTCCCCCCATGAGAAAGGAGGGGGGTTTGGGGCGTGGGCAGCAACCCCACCCCGTAAAAACAAACCCTTGCTACACAACCCCAACAACGGCCCAAAGAGACATTTCCCCGGAGAGAAGGGTCCTCACCAAAGGGGAGTATGACGCCTGTTAAAGCCTGAGCTAGGGAAGCCAAAAGGGCCGACCCCTCTTTTATCGACCGGGACCATAAACGTCGGAACAGGAATGGGGACCATGTAAAAGGGGGGAAAAACACAAATGGCAGCAAGATAAAAAGCTACAACCCACTTGTTTGGGCATCATAACCCCCATTGGACACAGTCAGGACAAAGGAACGCTCCGGGAGAGATGCTGCTTATTCGGCCATGAAGAAAAAACGCCCCACACACAGAAGGGGTACGCTCTTTGTCAAACCGCCACGACCCCTGAAGGAGGGAAAGTACACGGATCAAAAATCATCGCGGCATCCTTCAGGACAAAAGAAAAGAAATCAAAAAACATCATCCAGTGTTATGCGCCAACCAATGCGGCGAGAAGAACCAAAGACAATTCTACAACAGCTGCAGAACGTCATTGCCAATACCCAGAAAAAGAATAAACACCTCATGGGTGATTTCAATGCCAAATCGGCAAACAAACTTGGCCCGAGGAATGTGGAAGACACGGATTGGGAAAAGGATGAATGAAATGCGAAGATTTGCAGACTTCGTGCTATCAACAATCTAGTAACGGGGGCAGCATTTTCCCCCACAGAAGAGTACAAAAGGCCCCGGGGTTCACCAAAATAAAGTGACGAGACCAGATCCGATATCTGCAGGGCCAAAAAATTCGGGAGATCTCTACAATGTAAGGGTGAAAAGAGGAGCAGACATTGCATCTGACCACCCCCTTTTTTGGTACCGGCGAAGCTAAAGCGAAAAAAGAACTGGATTAGAAAAACAACAAAGGGCAGAAGTAAAAACCAGCCGCTGAAAGCTCAAAGATAAAGAAGAATTCAAGCGTCCCCTCACCAACAATACCAATACTACAAGAACTGCTTGAAGAAGAGACTGACATCGAGACCAGGGGAAGAAAAATGAAAGAGACACGACGTCAACTTGACAGGATATGGGCCCCAAGAGACACCAAACAAAGGAATGAATATTGGGCATCACAGGGGAAAGATGAAAGAAAAGCAGAAGAAAGAGCAGTAAACAACAGCCAGAAAAGAGCACAAGGCCAAAGGCCAAGCGATTTCACAGAAGTCAACAGAGAAGTAAAGGGACGCAAGAACAACAAGCGAAAGTCCACGACAGCCGGCAGGGGAACCCGAGAAGCGCACCGTAACAACATAAAGCTGCGTATGACACCACTAAAAACTCCGGGAATACGCGGGCCTGACGACCAGTCAAAGACAAAAAGGAAACACCATCCGGGGAACAGAGAGGAAACAACAGATGGCAGAGCACTTTGGGGAACTCCTGAACAGATCCGCCCCTTCAAACCCCCCGGACTCGACCCTGCGGTAAGACCAAACCAACTGTGACAACCAACCAGGGAGGAATCAGGAAACCATCAAAATGCGAGAAAGGGCAAGGCAGCAGACCGGACAACACCCCAGCAGAAGCACCCCCAAAGCAATCTGGAGACCACGGTAGAGATGCTGTACCCCCCCTTAGGGGTTTTGGAAGAAGGAATACCACAACGGGAAGAAAGGGCACCTCACAACTCCCAAAAGGGACCTCACAACGTGCCAACTATAGGGGGAATAATGCTTCTTCGGTGCCGGGAAAGTCTTTAACAGGATCCTCCTCGAGAAAATAAAAAATGCATTTGACCCTCTCCTCCAAGCCCACGGGGCCGGCTTCCGCAGAACAATCATGTTAGACAATTGCCACCTTGGCTCACGTTGACAACTTTAGGTGGAACTCACTTTTAACACTTTTTTGTTGATTAAAAAAGCTTCGACAGGTACCGCAACACCCTCTGGAAATTGTTTCGCCACCATGGAGGCCAACCCAAAAAGGCAACTTGACGAACCCCAATGAAAAATGCCCTCCCGGGGTGTCCATGGGGGACAACTCACAAACACTTTTGGGGGTAAAGACCGGAGTCAGACAAGCTGTCCCCTGGCACCTTTCCCTTCCCCGGGACGTTTGGGACATAAAGACTTCAACACATACAAAAGAAATAACCATGGACACTGATTTTGCAGACGACCTGGCCCTCCCTTTTTCCCCACGGGGCCCCAACAGATCGGACAAGAACAAACTAGCAGCCCCCCTTACGATGGTCTAAAGATCCGGAAGGCAAAACCAAGATTCTCAAACAACGCAGCGAGAGGGGACCCAGTCACACTAATGGGAAGGAGCGGGAAGAAGTAGACATTCATCCGGGGTAGCATCATTAACATGCAGGGCGGCAAAAGGGGCAGAATCAAGCGGATTGGCAAGGGGGGGCCCCGGTATTTGCAGCGAAAACACTGGACCCCAAAGGGTGGGTCGACCCGCAAAAAGATCAGGCTTTTTCAACCCCAACCAAGTTCCTACATAGGAGGGGAAAATTTGGAGGACAACAAAGATCACCATAAAGAAAGTGCAGACCTTCATCAACACGGGCCCGAACGAATCCTCCATCCACTGCCCGACACCATCAGCAACGCAGCCTGTGGCAACGCCCAAACCAGCTCCCACCGGAATGAAATCCGGCGCAGGAGATGGGGATGGATCGGGCACACCCTGAGAAAGCCACCAGCAACATCACAAGGAAGGCCTAACATAAACCCCCATGGGAAAAAGAAAAAGAGGGAAAGGCCCAAAAACACCGGCGACGCGACCCCTTTAGCAGAAACCAGGGGTGGGGGAAACCCCAGACAGCTGGGGAGAATACCCAGGACAGAGGACTCTGGCGGACTGTTGTCGGCGGCCTATGCTCCAGGGGGAGTGATGGGCCTAAGTAAGTAAGTATACAAATGCTAGATTTCTTGAACAATTTTCATCTAAAAAACATGTTCTCTATTTTTGCAGCAAGGAAAACTTGCAATCTCTCAAAAGATTTTCTTTACCTTTTTGTGCATAAAGTAACTAACTAAAAACAATGTCCCAGACAAAATCACTACAAAAAAGATATATTAAAAAAACTTTTTAACATTCCACGCAGTTTAAAAAAGACTTTTTTGTCAATGGGGACGTGCCCTTTTGAAAAAAAGG
Source organism: Rapana venosa (assembly GCA_028751875.1). Lineage (NCBI taxonomy): Eukaryota > Metazoa > Mollusca > Gastropoda > Neogastropoda > Muricidae > Rapana > Rapana venosa. The sequence goes on from CM054153.1 coordinate 35,767,728, forward strand.
GCGCTAATCATCTTTAAAACCGATTTCTTACCTATTTACTCTGACAGGGCTTCGGTTGTGTGGGTTTTTCCCGCCCGAATGGTAATCTCAAAAAACGATGTGAAAAACCACTGCTAAGTGAACTATATGTTGTTTTTACTTAGGGCTGCCCCGTGTTGTGTTCTTTTTTATTTCTGGGAATGCTGATTGGAAAATTTTTATACATTTTTTCCCCCTTCATTTAAAGTAAACTATACAATTTAGAGCCTCTGCACTATCCCTTTTAGTTATTTTAGAAATTTTTGTTAACTGAATTTTAAAAGGAAAAAGAACAGTAAAGGAAAAGGGTTTTATTATTTGAGGGGTGAAAATAATGGAGGTTATATTATTGAAGGAAGAATGGAATAATAGGAGGTTAGATTTTTGAAAAGGAAAATGGGGAATGTAAAGGAGGTAATTTTTTGAAGGGAGAATGAAAGTAAAAAAGGTTTTTATTTGGGAGAATGAAAAAATGGAGGTTAATTTATTATTTAGTTTAAATTTATAATTTTTTTTTGTTTTTTATTTTTTTTTTTTTTTTTTCTTTTCCCCTTTTTTTCCCCCTCTTTTTTTCCCCTTTTTCTTTTTTTTTTTTTTTTTTTTTTTCAAAATTTCTTCTTTTTTTACTTTTTAAATTTTTTTTTGTCCTTTTTTACTTTTTTTTTTTTTTTTTTTTTTTTTTTTACCCGGGGGTTTTTTTTTTTTTTTTTTTTTTTTTTTTTTTTTTTTTTTTTTTTTTTTTTTTTTTTTTTTTTTTTTTTTTTTTTTTTTTTTTTTTTTTTTTTTTTTTTTTTTTTTTTTTTTTTTTTTTTTTTTTTTTTTTTTTTTTTTTTTTTTTTTTTTTTTTCCCCCCCCCCCCCCCCCCCCCCCCCCCCCCTTTTTCTTTTCCCTTTTTCTTTTATTTATTCCCTTTAATTAGTCTGTCTTTCGTTTTTTTTTTTTCCTTTTTTTCTTTTCTCTTCTTCTGGGTTTTCTTTTTTCTTTTTTTTCCTTCTTTAATTTTTGGTTTTAGATTTTTTTTTTAAATTTTTTTAAATTTTTTTGTTTTCTTTTTGGGGTATCGCAAAACCCCCTTTTTTAAAAGGTGTTGTTTTTTTTCCTGTCTTGTGTGCCTGCCCCCCTTTTTTTCTCAGAATGTGTTTGGATTTGTATTTGTTAACCCTCTCCCCCCTTTTTTTTTTTTTTTTTTTCCCTTTGGCCAAAAGGGGTATTCGCTAACTTTGGTTTGGGTTTACACCCGATTTTTATTGTTTTGGCTTTGTCTTCCCTCAGTTCTGCCTGCATCCTCGCTTTGTTGGCCGTCAGCCCAAACACACAGGAAACACTTCCAGACGGGTGGGCAGGTATACCCTGGGTCAGACTGCAGAGAGTACCCCATCCACGCTCTATGGCCCTGCCCCCCCCACAAAACCCCTGAAGAGTTTGGCCATTTTGGGCCCCCACAGAACAAGCATGTCAGGCACTTCTATTTGGCCGGGGTTTTTAAAATTTTTGGTTTTTTTGGGGAAAAGGTTGGGTTTTTATTTGGGGGGGTTGTTGGAAAAATGGGGGGGGTTTTTAAAAAAAAAGTTTGGGGGGAAAGGAAAGTGAAAAAAAGAAAAAAAATTTTTTGATGGGGAAATTTGGGGGTGGGGGGTGTTTTTGGTTAAGGGGGTAGGGGATTTTTTTAAAAGGGCGCCAGCTACAAGCTCACTCTTTTCAGGGCATTGCGGGATTTTGTGTTCAATTCTATCACAAAACCAAAGAAAAAAGCAATTTTTCAATGATTATTAATTCTTAGTCATCATCCCTCTTCAGAAACGGAGTATTTCCCGAAATAGAAACACATGCTGCCTGACCTGCATATTTTTCTTTGCCCTTTTACTTGAACAATCATGTATATAAGTATGACAAACAGATTAAAAAATGAAATCATGCTAACAATAGCAAATGTGAAGGAGATCAAAAGTTTTTGATCTATTCATGTCTTTAGTTCGCTCGTTGCTTATTTCATTGTAAGAAAATCTAGACTGTCACATCGACAATTAAAGCAACTGCCTTGAGACGAGGGATCCAGCCACTGGCTTTCAGTCTTTGGAACCTTATGGCACTTCGTAGGCTTTTCAGTTTTTGACAGACAACGGACCTGGGTAATGGTTTTTTAGATTTGTTTTGCATTTATATCTCAAAGAGGGTTTCTCTAGGCAGAGGGCCCTGACCTTTTAAAGGACAAGAAAAAAATATCCAATCATTTTTCTCTTCTCCCCCCCTTTTGAAAGGCATCACATTTATTGGTACTGATTTTTTTTAAAAGGGAAAACTCGAGGTCCCCTGGGACAGAAACATAACACAGGCGATAGGGTGCATTTTGTCTCCAGCCCTGCCTTTAGTCAGGGGGGATTCGTCTCCCTTCCAGAACAACGCTGTGGAAGACTCTCTGAAAAAAACCCCAATGGGGTTTTTTTTGGGGGGGGGGGGGGGGTTTTGGGGGTTGTGGGTTTTTTTTTTGGTGTGGGTTTTGGGGGGGGGGGAATTTTTGTGGTTTGTTTTTGTGGGGGTTGGGGGGTTTTTGGTTGGGGGTTGATGTTTGTTTTGTGTTTTTTGGGGGGGTTTTTGTTTTTGGGGGGGGGTTTACATTGTGAAATGTTTTGTTTGGGGAAAAATTACTGGGAAACAATCCATTAGTTGTGTGGTGGTGGTTGTGTGTGTGTGTGGGTGTGTGTGGGGTGTGTTGTGTGTGTGTGTGGTGCGTGCGTGCGTGGTGTGTGTAGCTTATATGCGGAGCACATGGTTTCATACATGTTTTTCAAATCCGAAAAAGTCAGGAAGAAAGGAGAGACAACGTGAAACATGGAGACAGACGGGCCAGAGAAGGGGGTGCTTCTTACCGCACAGGGCAGCGGGAGAAAACTGTCTGGACACACAAGAAGGGTTGCCCTTTCGCCCGGCCCGAGACTGGGAAGGAAGGGCATTACGGCGGGGGGGAAAACAGACTTAAGGCTTACTGGGACCACCCCCGCTCTTTAAAAAGTTTGATAGGCAGAAAACCATGACCTCCCCTCCAAACAATTGATCACACGACTATTCCACCCCACTTGCACACGCCTGGCTGGGGTGGGCTTTACGCCTGTCAGCCTCGCTTTTTCCCGCTTTCAGGGGGCCCGTCAGGGATCCCAAAAGTGGGGTACACCACCACCACCACCCCGCGCCCGGGGCCGTTTGAGGGTGCAAGGCAAGCTCCAAATCGAATTAAAGAGATACCGTCAGCAGGGGGGGTAGGCGAAAACCGTTCCGTAACAACATTACTGGCACTTCACGGGGGTTGGGGGGGGTAAACGGTTCAATTCCTCCGATCCCCCCAGGATGAGTGCGGGCTGGCGGGGGCTGTGCTTTTACAAGCCGGGAGAAGCCCGGCCTTTCGTCGACACCCGCCCCCAGGGGTCGAATTTGTCCTGGCGGGAATTTGATTTTTCCGGCTGAGATACAGGGATGGGGAGGCCCCTCAACCGTCCTTGCAATAACAAGGGTGGGGAATGGCCGCGGCCTTGGGGGACTGGGATTTGGAAGGGGGGGATCCCAACACGGATCAACAGGGTGGGGGGCCACTTTCGCGGCCGAAAGGGACACGGTGGTTTAAGAACAGGTAGGTATTCCCCCGGCCAGCGCACACGGGATGGGTTCACCACTGGCGCAATTATAATTTCCCAAACAGGTTGGCACGTGCGGGGGAGGGGGAAAAGAGGGGGGGGGGGGGGTTTTCGCATTCACTTCTGGCGGACTTTTGGCGAGGACCGAACCTCCCGAAGTCCGCTTCAGTCACAGCGAGCGCTTGGTGCCTGGCACCGTCTTTGGGGGGATTAATCTTCCTTTTACATTGCGCTCACTATGGTTCCACACCCCCACCCAGCAGAGATCCCCCCCTCCAAAAAACATCCAACACCCCCAGGCATGGGTTTGTTTTACCTCACAAAACAAAACCATTCGGCATTTTTTCAGGGGAAACAATAAAACCCAGATCGTGGGGCTCAGGAAAACCATAAAAAATCCCATTGGTTAAACAACCAAAAAGGGGGTGGTTGTTTTTACCCTTCCCACCAGTTTGCCATTAATCATTTTTAATATTTTCCAAACCCCCGTCAAATTCCGCAATAAAACTCTTGGGGTTTTTAAATTAAAAAAGGGGGGGTTTTTTTGGGGTTTGTTAAGTTTTTTTTGTTTTTGGTGTTTGGTTTGTTTTTAAAAAAATTTTTTTTGAGTTGGTTGTTGGGGGGGGGGGGGGGGGGGTTTGTGTTTTGTGGGGGGGGGATTTTGTTTAAAATGTGTGGGGGGTTTTTGGGGGAAAAAAAAGGGGGGGGGGGGGGGGGGAAAAAAATTGGGGGTGGGTGGTTGTGGAAAAAATTGGAAAAGGGGGGGGGGGTGGGGGTGGTTGTTTTGGGTGGGGTTTGGTGGGGGTGGGTTTGTAAAGGGTTTTGAAAAAAAAAAGTAAAAAAAAAAATTTTTTTGGGTTGGGGGGTTATGGGGAATGTTAAAAATTTTTAAATAAATTTAAAATTTTTGGGGGGGAAATAAAATAATTTTTAAAAGTTTGTTGTTGGGTTGGGGGTTTTTGGGGGGGGCCCAGCAGATCTTCCATTGAGGGACTGAGCAACAAGTCCTGCTGTTGACATTGTGATTGATTTATATCCAAGCGAGATTTCCGTTTAATTAAGGATTTGATTCAACAAGCCCACCATTTTGGCCAGTTATCTACCAAGCCGGGGTTTTCAAACCCAGCTCCGTTGTCCGCCCATGTCTTGTTTTCTTCGCGGTGCTAGATTTTCAGGGCATGTGCCTTCTTACTGGCTCGACGGTAAACAATTTGTCTGTTTTGCTACACTTGGGTTTACTTGTGAAATGTCCGTCACAGTCTACCACAAAGGGGGCAGGGGGAAAGCGACCATTGGAAGTGTCACCCCCCTCCCCTTCCCGCTCCCCCCTTCCCAGGTGGTGTGATCAGATGTGGAGTGTGATTAGCCTGTTCCCGGTATGACCAGGTGAAGGTGTGAGGAAGGGCAGTCCATGGCGGAGAGATATCATCTCTTTTCTCACCTGCCTGACTTCAGGTGGCCACAGCTGTCCTTTGGGCCCTCTCTTCACGCCTGTTGACTCTTAGCCTTCCTCAGGCCAAATCATGCCGGGCCCACAAGCCTGCCGCCATACACACGTCTATACATATGTGCCAGCACGCAGACTCTCTCTCTCTCTCTCTCTTCTCTCTCTCTCTATCTATCTATTAACAACAAAAACACAGACACAACACACAACACACACACAAGAAACACAGGGGCAGAGAGAGGGAGAGAAGAGGGGAAGAGAGAGAGGGGGAGAGAGCGGGCTTGCACACGCTTGTTTATTCATTTATTTTATTGATCTGGGTTTGGTTTTTTTGTTTTATTTCATTTGCTCTCTGCTTTTTCTTAATCATTTCCTTTAGTCAAGCAATCTAAAAAACACTAATCGATAGTTACCAGGGAAAATGTCGATACACCTGCAGTCAACATAAATGTATCAATACGCCCACCTCAAAAATAATTACAGCGTATAAATAATATATCGATACGCTTACCTCAGAAATACATAAAGACATAAATAATTGTAATTAAATATTAGTCAGTTATTAAAACATACAGGGATATAAGTAGCAAGCATTCATACCGTGTGCATTGGTCCTTTGGACGGACGAGGATTCAGACTGGCACTACTGTTTCTCTACCACACACAATCAACTTGCTCGTGCAATACGTGGTGCAACGACTAACCTACTTTTGCCGTCATACTAAAGGTCCAACCTTGTCAGTGCTTTATCATTCCTTACGCAAGATTTTATTTGTAAAGCTCTTTCCAAAACCAACTGGCTCACTACCTAATGGAATTTTCATTCAGGACACTGTCAGTCATTTCAGTTGCCCCGAAGCAAAGATAAACAACCGTTTCCTAAAGACACATAAAAAGCTTACTCCATTGTGTGAAAGGTTTTAACAATATTTGAGAGTAAACCATGCCCTGTGTTGTGCAGATCATATTAAATTTTGTTTATTCATTCATTCATTTATTATTTTCATCAACACTGTTTCGTAGAACCCAATCAACCACCAGCCCCCCCCCCCCCCCCCCCCCCCCCCCCCCCCGTCAGTGCAACGTAGACAACAACAACACAAAACAAAAAAAAACAATACCTCAAAAATCACAACAGCAATATTGATCAGAAAAAGAAAACAACCAGTCATGTGCATATACACATACAAAGACAAACGAACAAGCAAAATACCGTGAGACAGAGACCCACAGACAACGACAAAGATAGAGAGGTAGAGACAGAGACAGACAGAGAGAGAATGAGACAGACAGGGAGAGACAGACAGGGAGAGACAGAGAACTAACATGTGGGGCTGTCAGAATGAAAGAGCCATCAGGAGAAAAACGGACAAGAAAAAAACCAAGGACACACCAATAAAATGTCATTCACATAAACCCGTTACTTTACGGTCTGCCTTCATTCTGGCCTGTATTGTGTTGCATTGTATTGTATTGGACATTTCATTGTATCGGATTGAACTGCATGTTATTGTATTGTAGTGCATTGTATTGTATTGCGTGTATTGTAATGCACTGCATTTTATTTGTTGTATTGCATTGTACACCACTTAAAGTCACAGCAAAATATCTCCCTGCTAGGATTCGGGCTGCTAGCCCAGGGGAGGCATGGCCACAGTATAGACTTGTTTCTGACTGTGTGTGGTGGGTTTTTTTTGGGGGACTAGCTTTTTCTACAGATTTTCCCTACGGGCAACTGCCTTGTTGCGGTGGACTCTTGTGTGCACTGGAAGAATGTCAGACACAATACTTCAGTTTATCGCCTCGTGGGAAAGACTAGCACCCAGACTACCTCTCATGATGTAGGGAAATGGGGAAAGTATGGCTTTAGAACAGATTTGAACGTGCAGCTTCCTGTTACTGCTAGTCCACCTAATTAGGTATTCCAAAAACAAATCGCCAATAATATATATATATATATATATATATATAATATATATATAATATAATATATATATATAATATATATTATATATATATATATAATTTTATAGATAGATATATCAACACAAAGATGGCGTCTACACCCCAGCATACTTAAAACAAGAGAAAAAGGTTTGAAAACAAAGAGCCGAACACACGGAAAAAGAAACACTAGAAATGCCCACTACTAATTATTGCGAGCTGGCCCAGTGAAGTGGAAGTGGGAAGGTTTGAACAGCAAGCAGTAGGCCTGCCTGTGTCTGGGCTAGGCCAGCTCCGCCATAGTAAAGCAGGCTATGGCAGCACCTGTTTGAGTCAACAGCCCCGAGCAATGCCATTTAAGCCTCCCTCTCGTCTCGCATGGCCGATCGATTTTCACCTGTCGGCAAAGTTCGCTGTTTTCCGGTACCATAGTCCTGTTGAATAGATCGCCTTCGACCCTGCCAGTGTTTGTTTACGAGGAGGTGTTTTGCCAGGTCGTGGGTGGTAGAGCTTATTGCGTCTGGTTCCGACGTGTGATCGATTTTAAAACGCCACTCCAGACTTGCTGGCGCGCTTTGATCAACAGAAGAAAGGCGGACAAATGGGACACTCCATGTTTTATGACATGGTGGCTTTCAAAGAAGTCCACCAACAAATTTGTCGCTTCACAGAGATGCTCCAAGTGTGTGTGTAGTGCTCAGGCTGGCATCTTTTCATGGAGAGGGAGGCTAGGCCTTTGTTGCCAGTGTGCTTAAAGACATACTTCAGGCTTTCAACTTTATGGGCTGTAAAGCAATGGCAGTGGAAGGAGGGAGGGAGTGCTTTGCCTAAGGTGGTGTGGTAGGCTACAGCTGATGGCTTTATGATACAACGTGCTCACACAATAAACCTGGGTCACAGAATTCTCCACATGAAGCACGAATGACAAAGAAAGGTCCGTGTGAGAGTGAGTGTGTGTGGTGTATTTGTAGCATTTACAATCTTGACACCTTTCCCTGCGTGGAATTCGGGCTGCCTTCCCTCTCTCAGGGGACAGTAGTGCTACATTGCAGCGCCACCCTGTCTGTAGTGTGTCCTTTAACAAACATGTTAGGCTTTTTTCTTTTGTTTCTCTACTTTCTTGAGAATCTTGCCTGGGTCAACAATCTTGCAGCCCTAAATTTTCTAAAGTGTGCTTAATGCATCTTGAACAAGGGATCCGGGACCTCCTACACAGGCTCATTCGTAAGCACTCTGACTATCAATCTGACTGAGGGGTGGGGGTATGTCAAAATTGTTGGTCTATTCAGTTCTGTGTCAATGAAAAACATTATCCGATTTTATACAAAACGATTACCCTTGCATCCTCATTATTAGGGGAGGAGGAGTCCTGACACTTGACTGCTCGGCAGAACATCTCACTATGGCGGACAGTAGGGGGTGACAGTGAGGTCAGGCTGTCCTAGTCCACCTGGAAACCAGACCGGACCACCAGCTTTGTCAGCTAATATTATCATGAATGGACAAGGCCTGCATCGGCCACGCTCCTGATGCACGTGCTGTCTTTGATTCGGGTTTTTAAACACTTTTTTGCAATTAGAGGTGGGGAAAAAAACAGCAGACAAAAAGAAAAGGTGTCCCACACTTATTCCTTTGAAAGTCCTGAGCTGGGGGTGGCATAGCCTAGTGGTCAGAGCGTTGCGCTTGTGATCTAATGGCCCAGGATCGAGCCACCACGAAGGCGCCCGTTCAAGAGGATTTTACCCGGGAGTTAACATTAGTACTGACTCCAGGCCGCCCAAAACCCTGCACATGAGACTATACACCGAGGCCATTGTGTGAACGCACGCAGAACATTTTGCACACATGTTAAAACCCGTTCCGACTTCGGAAGAGTAGGCCACTTTGTGCCCGTAGGAACGGATAACAAGATTTTAATAACGCATGTACACAGGATCTGGTGTCGATTTTAGACACCATCCCCGAAGTCGGAAAGCAGCTAACTTACTGGTAAGGTGGGTAAAAACAGCCGCATACGAAAAATCTCACCATTGCTGAACTTTGGAGCTGTAGCCGAGGAACGGAAAACAACGTCTTTGTCCCTCTTGGCAAAAAAAAATACACACACTTATTCCTTTTCCCTCACAGTGAAAACATTGATACCTCCGTTCTATTCACTTTAAATGTGTCTTCTTGCTGGACCAAAAACGCATAAGAATGATAAGAAGAAGAAGAATGAGAATCATAATCGTGATAATAATGATAGAAGTAGTAGTAGTAGTAGTAGTAGTAGTAGTAGTAGTAGTAGTAGTAGTAATCAACTCCTTTGCCTAACACCTACAGCCTGTCTGAACTTCCATCCACCTCAAACAAAGTTCGAAACATACGCTCCAGACTGGATCAGACTCATTTCCAGCCTGCGCCTCCTGATCCCCAGTTCACTGGCACTCTTCTCTTTTCCTTCTATCCCACAAGTGAAAAAGAAATCGTGACAATTCTGAAGGAAATGACTATAAAATCATGAGACCTTGATCCCATTCCTGCTCCTGTTTTCTCACAATGCCTTCCACAACTTGTACCTATTATCACTAAAATAGTAAACTCATCTCTTGTGTCAGGAAATTTTCCATCAGCTCTTAAAACAGCAATAGTCACACCTCTACTGAAAAAGCACGACCTCGATCCCAACATTGTGAAGAATTATAGACCTGTCTCAAACGTACCCTTTGTCTCTAAAGTACTAGAAAAAGTTGTTTGTTCTCAAACAGCTCAACAGTCACCTTCATTCCAATGATCTCCTTCCCCCTTTTCAATCTGCCTATCGCCCCAACCACAGCATCGAAACCACCCTAGTCCACACTTAAGATACACTTCTACTTGCTTCTGATGCAGGAAAAATCTCCCTCCTCGCTCTTCTTGACTTATCTGCAGCCTTTGACACTATAGATCACTCAATTCTTCTTTCTCGCCTCCAAAATACGTTTGGTATTAACGGCACAGCCCTCACCTGGTTTACTTCATACCTCACAGACCGGTTCCAGAAAGTTATTGTAAACAAAATTCATTCAAAACCTGTCAAACTGGAATGTGGAGTCCCGCAGGGATCAGTCCTGGGCCCTGTTCTCTTTACTCTCTACACTGCTCCACTCTCACATATAATAAATAACCACCATATTGATCATCATTTCTATGCCGATGATACTCAGCTTCAGTGCAGTGATACTGTTGAAAACTTGATTCCCTCCTGACAAATATGTCCTACTGCCTTCAAGACATTCAAAACTGGATGACTCAGAACAAGTTACAACTTAATTCCGATAAAACCGAAGCCATGCTCATAGGGATCCAACATAAATTTCATCTATCGCAAAAACTTCAACAGAATTCAGCAATACGTCAGTTCCTTTGTCCAACTCTGTGAAGTATTTGGGAGTAGTTCTTAACAACACACTCTATAAAAAAATTAATCACCCAGACCTGCCAGTCTTGCTACTATCAATTACGGCGCATAAGCGCGATTCGCAAGTATCTGTCCACTGATGCAACTTCCAAGGTTGTCACATCTCTCATTCTTTCACGTTTAGACTACTGTAGTTCTCTTTTGGCTGGCCTACCAGCATCATCTATCCACTCTCTTCAACGCATACAAAACTCTACAGCTCGACTGGTCCTAAGAAAGAAAAAATCTGAACACATCACTCTTCTGCGATCTCTTCACTGGCTGCCTGTCTCACAAAGACTGGAGTATAAGATTACTACCCTCTGTTTCAAATGTCTCCACAAATCTGCACCCTCTTATCTCTGTAACTGCCTTCACCTGTATACTCCATCCCGTTCCCTTCGTTCAGCCGCAGATACTTTGTGCTTTCGAACACCCAGATTCAAACAAACCACTGTTGGCCGACGCTCCTTCTCTGTTTCTGGTCCATCCACCTGGAATGACCTCCCTCTTTCACTTCGCCAAAAGCCTTCACTTGATACCTTCAAATCCAGCCTCAAAACACACTTATTTCCTACCCGAGACCTTTTTTCCCCCACATATCTGTCCCTAATTTTCAACAGCATCTTTCATCTCCTAAGTGTGTTCCGAGTGTGTGTTCCGAGTGTGTGTGTGTGTGTGTGTGTGTGTGTGTGTGTGTGTGTGTGTGTGTGTGTGTGTGTGTGTGTGTGCACGTGCGCATGGATTTGACATCTGTTGTTCATTATGTTTAAGGAGAGTTGCATGCGTCTAAATGATTTGAGTGCAAGTGCTTCGATTCGTTTGTTGTTGTTTTTTACAAGATTCAGCGCTATATAAATTCCATAAGTTAATAATAATAATAATAATATAATAATAATAATAATAATTTTTTAAAATGACGACGACGATGATGATGAATGATGATATGATAATAATATAATAATGATGATGATAATAAAAATAACAGCAGTAATAATAATAAATCAAAAAGCATATCTGAACTGTTGCCAATGCAAGTAAGTGTAAACCTTCACTTGCTGCTTTTATCATCTGACGTTTATTAGTCGGTTTGACTGAGGGAGTGAAACCTTACCACTTGTGTTTCAATTAACCCAAATATATACTGGCAGCCTACATGGTCAACGTGATAATCAGTTTGTCTGTTTGACTTTCTTCTTCCTTCCTTCCTGACTGACGTTTTTAATTAACAGACAGAGGCTGAGCTTAGAGGCCAGTGACAGTGGCGTCCACATTCTGGTACAGACGATGTAATAATAATAATAATAAATAATAAAGATGAAACAAATTTGAGAAGTAGTAGTAGCGGCAGCGGCAGCAGCAGTAGTAAAGTAACTTCCTGTACTTGCAGGCAAGGAAAACATTACATACATATTGAAAAAGAGAATAAGGGGAAAATTTCGCGGAGATAATCAAATCAAACGGCGTCAAGCAGAATCCCCCTTGCCCTGTCTGCTCCACTCTGTGTTCCAGAGAAGCAGCCAACTACAGTGCTGCAGGCCGACAACAGTGATGCGATAAAAACGCTCTGCTGCAGTTAAGTAGTGTATTGTATCCTGTTCCATCATATTGTATTCCTTTTTGTTGCATTCCTTTGTATTATGTTCATTTTGTATTGTGTTGTAATGTACTTTCAGTCACGGCAGATTACTCTGCCTGAAATTCGGGCTGCTCTCCCCGGAAGAGCGTGTCACCACAAAAGCAGTGCCACCCACTTTAAAAACAATTTATGTCTGCATGTGTATTAATTTGGTTTACCTTGAGAGAGTCCTGTCTACAGAAATTTGCCGAGCACAATTCTCTTCTTGCCGTGGGTTCTTTTAAACGCGCTCTATCTACACATTGCATACGGTTTATCGTCTCACCGAAAGACTAGCTCTCAGACCATGACTCAGGGTTAAATGGATGGGGAAATTTGGGACACAAAAGGAGGATTTTGTGACAAAGTCAGTCCTGTTTCCAGTACTGCCAGCAATTGGAGAGGCTGGCTGAAAGCAGGGAGGTAGTGGCTGAAGGCCGGCCCAACTTAACACACGGCCACCCTGAAAGCTGTCCTACACGGGAGACTTCAGTCATCATGACCCCGGGTGTTGTTGGGCCCCTTCCTGCCAAAACTACATTTTGATCATTTTTCAAGGAGGTCTGGTGCAGTCCTTTGGGGGTTGGGCAGAAGTCCCAATCAATATTCTTTCGGTATACACAAAGGGAGTCCATAAACAAAACGGTTGGCCGCTGGCCACATCGTAAAAAAAGACTTTGCTCTGGAAGCGGTGAGGGGTGAGTCTAGGTAGTGGCAATATCTACTTTTTTTTCCCGACTACTGAACAAACCCTAACCCCTGCCCCCTTAAACCTGAGCAATTTTAATTTTTTAAATAAAAATTGTGGTTATTAAGTCCCTAGAACCCACTTCAGAGGCCTGACCCCCCAATTATAAAAAATTTAATTTAAATAAAAAGTAACGCTATAGGAAAAAGGGAGGGGTACCTTTTGAAAACTAAGAGACCCCCATGGAGGGAGACGCCCATTTCCTCAACCCACTCGGGGTCAGGTTTTAACCCAACACCCCGGACCGTCAGGCGGGAAAAAGGGGAGGGCGGGTCACACTCACCAGTGGGAGTCAAGGGAATGGGCGCCAAACCAAAAGCTTCCTAAGGGCCCACTGCAATGAATGTGAGAAAAAACAAAACAAAAAAACAGGGATCTCACCGTAAAAGATAATGAACCTCCGGGTGGGAGTCAATTGGCTCTGGAGAAACCCAACCAAAGCCCAAAATAAAAGGAGAACCCACCAAAAGGAAATGTAGGTTTAAAACCAAAAGGAAGAGTCGGGAACCCAACAAGAACTAAAAAGATTAAAAATTTATTTTTGGGGTTTTTTGGGGGGGGGGAAAAAAAAAAATATTTAAAAAAAATTAAAAAATTTTTTTAAAAATTTTTTTTTTTCTCAACTTTCTGCAAACACCCAGAATCCCACCACATCCAAGTGATGCTCCAACATCGACTATGAAGAGACCAAAGAAAAATTCTATGAACAACTTGAAAACGTGATCTCAAAAACCCAAAAAAAAGACATTCTTATTGGGGAAGGCGACGGAATGCAAGGGGGACCTGATCCCCATGACACCTGGGCAGGAACCACAGGACGTTTTGGACTAGGAAAAAAAATGAAAAGGACAGCGGCTGCGGAATTCGAAAAGAAGCACAAACAACCTGGCAAACCCCCCTCCATCCCACAACCCACTAAAACCCAAAACGGGCCAAAAGGGTCTTTTCACAATAAATTGACTACATTTTGTCCCCCCAAAGATTCAAATCCAGCAAAACAAGGCAAACACAAAAACATTCCCAAGCTGACAGGGCATGACCACGAACTTGTATTTACCACCATCAAGCGAAACTAAAGCAAAAAAAACAGAAAAAAAACCCCCCCTAGTTTTGTCTGGAAAAACTCAAAGCCCAACAGGGGTTGAGATCTTCCAAGCCAACTTTGGGATTTCCTCCGCCGCACTTACAGCCATTGACAATTGTTGAAAACACTATCAACAACATCAAAAAAAATGCTAATGACAGCACACAAGAAACTTTTGGAAAAAAGCAAAACAAAGAAACAACCCTGGGGAAAAATGAGGTTTTTGACCTCTGCGACAAAAGAAGAGAGCTTAAGAAACAAAATTTCACAAGTCAAGAAGCCAACAACAAATACAGAAATAGTCCCACAGAGAAGTGGGGAAAAAGATGAAGAACCCAAAGAAGCGTGATAGAAAAAAACAATGCCACAGCATTTAAGTTGGAAGGGCCCAAGGGAAACAGCAAAACAGCTTACGACACTCTGAAATCACCAGCAAAAACCCACACACCCCAAAGCCTTTTTATTGAAGAAATCAAGGAACTTTTAAAGGAAGCAATCCATCCCCCCAAAACCGGGAGGGAAATACTTTAGGGATTGTATAACTACCCACTACGCCCAAAACCAAAAATTTCGGGAAAAAAACCCTAACACCAAGATAAAACCCCACAATACAAGGGGGTAAGTAGACACAGCTTTAAACAATTGAAAGAAAAAAAGTCCCCGGGAAATCAATAACATCCCACGAACTCATAAAAAATGGGGGGAATGAAACAGCAAGGCGTTTCACAGAATTTTGGGTCAAAGATTATGACCCCAAAGAATGGCCAAAAAAGGACACAGTCTCTTGTAATACCCCTACCAAAAAAGGAAACCTAAAACAATGCCAGATCACAGAAAAACATCCCCCATAACCATCCTAGCAAGATCAGCCGGGGATCCCAACAGACTGAAAAAAAAACGGAAAAACTCCTGGGAGAAAAACAAGGGGTTTCCCCAAAACCGCACAATGGAACAAATTTTCAACCAAATTTTGATAAAAAAACATCTCCAACACCAAAAAAACTTGTAAACACAATTTCACAGACTTCAAAAAAGGGCCCTTTTACAGGGTATGGCATGACAGCCTCTGGCAAGTACTCAGGCACCAACATTGACAAATGCCTCATCAAAGTCATCAAAGGGACGTACGAAACACAAGAAGTGCAGTTTTCATGAACAATCACATGGGCGAGTTCTTCAAACCACGGTTGGGGTCCGTCAGGGCTACCTTTCTCCCCCTGTAAATTTTCAACCTCTTCCTCGGAAACATCAGACAAAGACACGCAAAACCCCCACACTTCCACCCATTGGGGAAGACCCCTTTTCAACCCAATTTGCAGATGACATGACCTCATGGGCGGGAGCAAACAAAAAATGCAAAACCTCACAGATATCTTCAATCGGCGACAATACGGCATGGAGGTCAGTACGAGAAATCAAAAATCATGATCAACAGCGCTAGTAATGACAGCACGGAAATAAAAATGAATGGGGAAATCGGAAAGGTGACCCCATCCAAACAAAAAATGGCACATCAAACAAAAGAAGTAAAGCTCGCATTGCAACAGCAAATCGCTCTAGCCAGACTTGGGGGATCTCAGAAGCAACAACATCAGCTTCTGCACCAAAAACACCCCACAAATCCCCGTGATATCTTCCCCTATTGGGTGTGAACATGACCCTGTCAGCAGAGCTAAGAGGAAATCCAAGCAATTTCGAAACAAGGCCAAGAAACTCCTCAAAATATCATACAAAAACACAAACCAACAACTATTGAAAGAAGAATCAAAAAGCGTGTGGGCCCCCAAAACCCTCTCTCCCCAAAAGAGGAAAAACTGATGTGGTTTGGCACACCACAAAAGACACCTTAGCTAAAACCATCTTGCGGGAACGGTTGAAGGCAAGAGAAGAGGTAAGGTAAAAAGGGAAAGGCGTCCCATAACCTATAAGGGCGTAGGGAGCGGGGGCGCAGAGACCCCACTTCTCTAGGGCCCAATTGAGGGGGGGCGCCCATCTCCTCCCCTCGCTGCTTTACCTTTCCCCACCCTAAAAAGGGCAGTACCCATTTACAGCTGGGTGAACGGGGAACGTACTGAAACCAAGGCGCGCAAATGGGCACCCATCCCAAAAGGTACCACGCTCGACGCGCTTAACTTGGGTGGGGAAAGCGAGTGCTCCGACCACTGACACCCGCCCGGAAAAAGAGGGCCCCAAAAAGAAATCAGGGTTACAACATCAAAAACTGGACCCCCCCAAACCCCGCAAACCTACTACCACCAGGATCGTGAAAGCAGGAAAAAAATTCGGTTGGGTTTCCCATGTCCCGCCCCGTCCTTTGGGACATGGGACTGATGAGGGGGTGAGTGAGTATAGCGCTATATCTTGCAAAGACAAATCAACGCTGCATTCAACATATTTTACAAAGCAGGTAGCCAATAACTATCAATAGTTAAAAAAAAATTCAAATATACGCACCTACCCAACACCAAACACGGTTTTTTGGGTTTGGCAGGGAAGGGATTTGGGGGTGTTGAAGGCAGGGGGGAGCTTTGAATAAAAGGGGGAAAAGTTAGGTTTGAAACAAATATGTCTTGAGGGTGGATTTTAAATGGTCATATGAGGGCCTCTGTCGAAAGAGAGAGGAAGGTCTTTTCCCCATGGGGTGGACCCAAAAAAGGAAAAGGGGAACCCAAAAGTGGATTGTTAATCTAGGGATTTGTAAGCACAAGGATCTGCAGCAGAGTGGGGGGAAAGAGAAGGGGTGACAGGTAAAATTCCAGAGGAGGGGGGTGCGTTTGGGAGACATTTGTAACAGAGGGTGCTGACCTATTTTACTCTCTTGGGGGACAGGGAACCAGTGGAGAGATCGCAAAAAGAGGATAAAGTGTTCAATTTTTTCTTTCTGAGGACAAGGGGAGCTGCAAGTTTTGTATACTTGAAAGGAGTGGATAGATGTTGCTGGCAACCACAAAAAGAATTGCAAAAAGTCCAGACTGAAGAATGAGAAAACAACAAGTCGAATATTGCATCATGGACAGGGACTTTCGAATGCAATGATACGCCCTAATTGATAGTAGCACACTGGCGTCG
This sequence comes from Rapana venosa, assembly GCA_028751875.1. Classification (NCBI taxonomy): domain Eukaryota; kingdom Metazoa; phylum Mollusca; class Gastropoda; order Neogastropoda; family Muricidae; genus Rapana; species Rapana venosa. Next base: position 35,784,700 of record CM054153.1, read on the forward strand.
GGTGATGAATTTTTTTCATAGACATGTGTTTTCGATAACAACTCCTAATACTTCAAGCAGTGGACAAGGGGCGATGTATAGTTCATTGAAGTTGTTGTAAGGAAGAGAGTTTGGTTTTGGGCCCAAAAAGCACTTTTCGTTTTTAAATTAACTTGTTTTTTTATCATTAATTGGATAACTTTAAAAACGTAGGCCCTATTTGCAAGAGAGAAGCAGATTTTCAGGTACCACTGCTTTAATCTGAGAGTCATCCGTAAAAATGAAGGAATGATGACGGTTTTATTATATGTGATAGTGGAGCAGTATAGAGAGTGAAAAGA
>CM054153.1:35785519-35855519 GCA_028751875.1 Rapana venosa
CGATACCTTGTCACACACCTTGGTGAAGAGAATAAGCTATGGAGCACCTGGATAGAATGACTACAGCCAGCCTTCACTGACCACCGGACTTTGCTAGGCCTGTAGCTGTCAGTTGTCAGCACTGGACATTATGTGAGGGGTCAGGAAACCAGCAGGTGTTGCCATGATTTATGAAGACTGGGAAGAGGACTTTGTTCAGTATTTGTCCGAAATAAAGGAGAGAAAAGAGTTCTAGTCTTCTTTCATTGCATCTTTCTCTTCCCCACCCACACTGTTCATTGAAGTTATGTTGGCGTTGTTCTGAGGTTTTTTTAAACCAATCTTCATTCCGAAACAGCATATTGTATATCATTCAACATCATAAGCAGTTCTCTTTTTTAAATGTGAAAAGTGTGATAAAGAGAAAGGCTTCCAAACATAATAGCAACAACAAAAATCCCACAAACATGTATACACAAATTAACCAGAGAAAACAGCAAACGGCTACACATAAAGGGGGGAGGTCGGATTACAACAAAAAGTGGGAGGTTGAATTAAACACAAAACCCCACCTAACACCCACAACCCCCACAGAAAATGTTGTTCTGACTCTTGTTAGTGCTGCTTCTGCTGCTTGTCTTGTGATTCTTCTCGTTGTGTGTTCCTCAGCTTAACACGCTCTAGGCTACTCACAACATGCACTGTCTTACTCATCACATCTGGAATCCCTGTGAGACTACATGTACACACTGGATGAGACGTGTGAGTGTATGGTGTGTTCAAGTCTCAGCTGTCAGTGTCACCAGGTACGTATTAGCTGCTGTAGTTCATGACGCTGAAATCAGGATCCTCCTCCTCCTCCATTTGCTCCGGTCTTCACTGGCCCTGCTGACTTCATGGATTCTCAGGCCACAGGATTCAGTGATGTTGCCAGTGAGAGAAGCTGGTTGTCTGTCTTTGTTCTTTTTGTTTTGTGTCTTGCCTTGAAAAACAGTCTTCATGAGGTGCGTACGTACCTTGGTTTCATCTTGTTTAGACTACACATCCTATTTTCCTTTCATTTATTGATAGTTCCTGTTCCCAGTTCGTGTAGTACGCTTTCATTTGTTCTTTATCGTTCCATCTGACCCCAAGCAGCATTCTATAGACCACCTCTCAGCTGCTTCGATTCTCCTTTCATCTGTTCTTGCTGTCCAGGATTTGCAGCTCTACAGCATGACGGCATATAACAGCATTTCTCTTTTATTCCATATCTAGCTTGTAAGGAATGCTACAATCTTTCCAAATGTTCAAATTGATCCTTTTGCGTGTAGCCATGTCTATTCTTGTTTTCATGTCTTTGGCATTTGTTTTGAATGAGCCGAGATATTTAAAGTCTTTGACATTGTTTAAAGGAGTTGTCAATCTTATTTCATGCTCTGTTTGGCAAATGGTTCTGGCAGCATGCAGCACTTCTGTCGTTCTGGCATTGAGCTTGGCACTGGCTCTTCTTCCTGTTACATCTACTCTGTGCAATTAGCTAGTATTATTTTTACTATCATCCTAGCACAGAATTGTTGTTTTCCACTACCTGTCTTGGGGCCCATGTCTTCGATTATCGAACTCCTTCATGACTTGCTCTATGTCTATATTGGAAAGGTGAGGTGAGAGGCTGCATCCTTGTTTAACAACCTTCGAGATGTTGAAAACTTCACATATTTGATTGGCCCACCAAATAGTTCCCCTGTGGTCTTCATAAAGTGAGGAAATTACGGAGAAGATATATTTGTAAAAGTTCGTTTTATACACTCTAAGATACTGGTGAATCACACTGTCAAAGGCTTTGGGGAAGTCTTTGAAAGTGATAAAAAGTTCTACATTCGTACTGTTCATCTTTTTAATGTTTCGGGGCACGAATCACATGTCATTTTTCTGTTTGTTCTGTAGCCTGCCTGACAGTCTGATAGTTGAAACCCTACTTTTTGTTTCATCCTATTCAAGATTATGATCAGCAGGATCTTGCTTGCACATGAGATAATTATGGGCTATTGTTCTGTAGTTACTGCAGTCGTGTACATTTTCCCTTCTTGTGGAGCATGACACATTCTTGTGACTCCTTGTCTGTGGGCCACTGACCGCTCTTCCAGATTTTACAACATCAGTAATGCATGGCTCTCAGCCTGTTTTCTGAGTGCTTCAGCAGTTCACCTGGAATGGTGTCGAGGCCTGGTGACTTGCTGCTTCTGAGTTCTTTGATGGCTGTCTCGACTTCACTGATGAGGGGTTCTGGCTCTAAGTCAGTGCTTTTTGTGTCAATATTTAAATCTTTGTCAGTTTGAGGTGTGTGTGTGTGTGTGTGTGTGTGTGTGTGTGTGTGTGTGTGTGTGTGTGTGTGTGTGTGTGTGTGTGTGTGTGTGTGTGCGTGCGTGCGTGCGTGCGTGCGTGCGTGTGTTTGTGTGTGTGTGTGTGTGTGTTTCTGTCAAAAGCATTATTTAAAAACTTTATAACTATTGTTATTGTTATTGTTGTCGTTATCGTATCTCCCTCTTTCCACTGCCAGACTGTCAACACACACTGAAGGAGAAGTCGTGCGTGTATGGCTGTTTTCAAGTACCTCTCCATAGAGGCTGCCATAGTCCGACTTCAGAGGACTTCTTTCTTTGATGGAGAGCACAAATCTTTGTGCTAAGAGCTTGTCATGGCTGAAGACAGTCTCAACACAGCAGTTCACAGCATAATAATAATAATATATGGAATTTATATACCGCCGAATCTTGTAAAACGAACAAATCGAAGCGCTTGCACTCAAATCATTTACGCGCATGCAACTTTCCTCAAATATAATAAAGAACATATTTCAAATTTATGCACATGTATGTACACAACACACACACACACACACACACACACACACACACCGCGAACACACTTAGGAGATGAAGGATGCTGTTGAAAAAGTAGAGACGGATATGAGGGAAAAGTGTCAGGTAGGAAATAAGTGTGTTTTGAGGCTGGATTTGAAGGTATCAAGTGAAGGTTTTTGGCGAAGTGAAAGAGGGAGGTCATTCAACGTGGACGGACCAGAAACAGAAAAAGATCGACAGCCAACAGTGGTTTGTTTGAATCTGGGTGTTCGAAAGCACAAAGTATCTGCAGCTGAACGAAGGGAACGGGATGGAGTGTACAGGTGAAGACAGTTACAAAGATAAGATGGTGCAGATTTGTGGAGACATTTGAAACAGAGGGTATTGATCTTATACTTCAGTCTTTGTGAGACTGGCAGCCAGTGAAGAGATCGCAGAAGAGGAGTGATGTGTTCGGATTTTTTCTTTCTTAGGACCAGTCGAGCTGCAGAGTTTTGTATGCGTTGAAGAGAGTGGATGGATGAGGCTGGTAGGCCAGCCAAAAGAGAATTACAGTAGTCTAAACGTGAAAGAATGAGAGATGTGACGAGCTTGGAAGTTGCATCAGTGGACAGATACTTGCGAATCGCGTTTATGCGCCGTAGTTGATAGTAGCAAGACTGGCAGGTCTGGGTGATGAATTTTTTCATAGAGAGTGTATTGTCAAGAACTACACCTAGATACTTCACAGAGTTGGACAAAGGAACTGACGCACTGCCGAATTCTATAGATGTTGTTGTGATGGAGGAAAGCTTATGTTTGGTTCCTATGAGCATGGCTTCGGTTTTATCGGCATTAAGTTGTAACTTGTTCTGAGTCATCCAGTTTTGAATGTCTTGAAGGCAGTAGGACATATTTGTCAGGAGGGAAGGCAAGTTTTCAACAGTATCACTGCACTGAAGCTGAGTGTCATCGGCATAGAAATGATGATCAATATGGTGGTTAAGAACACTATGATGTGATGTAGGCCTTGCCACTTTGCCGTCATCAATAACTGACTATCTTGGATCTTGGCCAAGCTTGTACACAAGTCAGTTCGGCTTTTTCATGTGTTTTGTTATGCTATTTTTTTTCTTCACACATGGAATCCATTTTATGTATGTGAATTAGAAAGGTATCTGTTTTTCCGATTTTAAAATTATTTCATTTCGAGGATAATCGAAATGATACGGGGTAATGATATCATGTGCTTTTTACACCCAATGCCCGTGTTTATGCGATTTTGCACATGTCATCCGTTCCTACCTGCTATCAATGGCCTACTCTTTCAAAAAGCGAACATGGTTTTAACGGGTGCACAAGATGTTCTGCGTGCGTTTGCACACCTGGTTGATAAACTCTCTGAAGGACTGTTGGGGCAATGGAGCCGGCACCGATGTTCAATCCAGGGAGACAATCCCCTTGAAGGGACGCCTCAGACCTCTTTTGAAAAAATATGTATGTAGATTTGTGTAATTAACGATTGAAGGAAGCGGGGACCATGGCGCTTTACTGTTCTACTTCTATCTCCACTGTATTCTCTAGCTAGCAATTTGCATCAAAAATACATTGGACATGCGCCATCAATATTCTTTTTCCAAAACTACTGTAGGCTACACGTTTTAAACGCAACATATTTTTTATGTAGTGACACACACACATACATACATACATACATACATGCATACATACATACATGCATACATACATACATACATGCATACATACATACATACGTACATACATACACACACACACACATACACACACACACACACACAAATTGATTCAAGTACACAACTTTAATTTTGATTTTGATATTCAATATCAATTCGTAAATATTGACAAGTACAAACTAATGAAAACTTTGAGGACTGATAATTATAACAAATGTTCAGACGAAAGTTGACTTAACAACGAAAAGACAAAAATATTTTTTTGATCAACATCTTGCGGTCACAACCTTCATACCTTCTTCAACGTTCCTATCACTATAACTACACTCACAGTTCTATCTGAAATACGCGGCAAAAAATACTTCAAATACAATACAGAAAAGAACAATCTTAGGGCACACACACTCTCTCTCTCTCTCAGACGCTGAGTGTATGTGTGTGTGTGTGTGTGTGTGTGTGTGTGTGTGTGTGTGTGTGTGTGTGTGTGTGTGTGTGTGTGTGTGTGTGTGTGTGTGTGTGTGTGTGTGTGCGCGTGTTTGAAGGAGAGAAAGAGACAGAGACAGAGAGACAGAGAGAGAAGACAGACAGACAGACAGACAGACAAAGACAGGGACATTGACAGACACATGGAGAGAGAGAGAGAGAGAGAGAGAGAGAGAGAGAGAGAGAGAGAGAGAGAGAGAGAGAGAGAGAGAGAGAAGAGAGAGAGAGAGAGGAGAGAGAGAGAGAGAGTGTAATGATACGTTTTGAATACACCTGTGTCTTGTCTCCCATGTTATCAAATGCATTTTTCCGATTTCTCCTCTGTATGATTTCAGAATCAAGTCTGACACTCTAATAGTTGTTTGTTTGCTTGCTTGTTTGTTTATTGGTTTGTTTGTTGTTTGTTGTCCTTCCTTGCATTCTTTCATACTTGTGAGTGAGTTAATATTGCTAAGCTGCGAAGATCAATATGTACTATGAATGGTGCTTACGTACATGGCAGATTGTTTTATCCAATAATTATGTTTGCTTTTTTAATGACAGTGCTGGGATTTTGTTTTTGTTTTGTTTGTTCTTGCAGACAACTGGTATGCATTGAGTGTCAATGCTAGAAGACTTTGGACAAAACTTTTATCACTTGCAGGGTTTTGTGCGAGATGTTACTCTCATGAAAAGCTCCGGGTTGTGTGCCGCAATTTACTCTTCCAACAATATTTTCCATACCTTTTTAAAAATGTCTTTTAATATATACTTATTTTACTTATCTGTATCTTTTGATGTTATGTCTTATGGGTTGTTGTTTTTTTATGCTGTGCTCTGTGGTATTTTGTTTCGATTCTGCTTTTAGGGAGTCTTTTGTAATGATCATTGTGTTGTTGGAAATGTTTCTGGTCTTCAGATGGTTTTGTGTGTGTCTTCACTGTTAGTATCTCGTTGCTTTATACAAATGTGTGTGGTTACATTTTCGTTTAACTGGAAACAAGTGGAACGCTTGTTTAAAGCTGCACACACATACAAGCATACATACGCACGCGCGCGCACGCACACACACATCACAACACGCGCGTGCGCGCGCACAGACACACACACAAACACACACACACACACACAAACAATATCTCAACAGCAAGAAGAGTGAATAGTTTGTTTTATAGAATAAAACTTAATGCATTCGTAACCAAATTCAGTAGACACAGTAAATGTCTGTGTGGTGAGAATATTTCTAATACTCATATAATATTTGAATGTAAAAATACCAAAGGTTTTTTAACCCAATTTTCTGAAAACTCCCTTAGAAGCATATTCAATAATTTGAATTTGGCATTTGATATTGCAACAGGTCTCTGGCATAGTCCTATAGGACATTTGTTATAGTTTCATTAACGTTAATCACTTTTTATGTTTTTGTTTCGGTTTTTAAACTTTTTTTTATTGTATCTTTTGCTTTGTGCGGTTTCTTTTCATGATTAGACTACTTTTTTCCCCCTCGCATTTTTCAGTAGGGCCTCCACCACCACCTCAACTCTCATACACCCCTTGTATATATATTTTTTTTCTCGTCTAATATCACTGAGAGTGAACAGACGTAAAATCGAAGACAACAACAACAACAACACACAAACAAACACTCTCTTTCTCTCACTCATCACTCACACAACCAAGCAAACAAAAAAGCACTCATTCGATCAATTAACAATGACAGTAATCTTTCGTGCACAGTAACTAAGAAAACCATCTAACTAGTAACACTAATAAAGCATCCAGGTAGGAAAAAGAAAACCATGACAAAAACAGTACTGGCAAATATGTGACACTCCATCACAAAATGAGTCACATTGTACTGTTAGTTATTTTTTTTTATTGTTGGCATACTATGAATCTGAAATAATATAAAAAATATCCAAAAGCTATTAAACGACCACAAAAACCAGATTGAAAAATGACAATTCTATGAAAAGAAATTACAAGTTAAAATGCTAAACTCAAGGAAGTGACAAAACTAGAAATTGAACAACTTTGCGTTGTAGTATGTGGTCAGCATGATGGATTGACGTTTTTAAACACGTCTTTTAAAGCAAAAAGAAACAAAATTACGTCTCCATAATTCAGTACAAGGTGGAAGAATGTTGATAGTTTTCAACTGAGAGAACTCTCAAATATTAACAGCCTGACCCCCACCTGCTTAACATGGTACCTAGCGGAAAGTGGGTCCGGTGCAAGGTGACTCATTTCCGGGTGGAGGGTCACATATATCTATGCAAAGTCATTATGAATCTATTCATTCATAAGGAGAAGAGTAAAAAGACAGAACAACAGACAGTAAAGAAAACACAGCTACAGACGAAGGTAGATATCTTCAAACCAGACCCCCCTACCATACCCTACCCAGCCTACCCCCTGATAGAACAAGCCGAAAGGACACAGAAGGAAGAACTCAAAGAGAAGGACACAAAACCGACACAGGATCTGAGAAGCTGACACAGTTCTGAATCATCACATCCACTGGTTGTAACATTTATTATATACAACAGATTCCAAACATATAACAACAATTTGAAATGTCCAGTCCTCTCTCTCCCAGCACGTCTCTCCACTCTTTGCATGTCAACACAACCTTTCCATTATTAGTGATAAAAGGCATGAAATTATACAGCCAGTGACACAAAGACAGAAAAGTCGACACACTCTGCGCCAGAGAAGAAAAGGTAGGTAAAACACTACTCCTCTTGTATATACAACCACACGGAGAAAGAAAGACGTCAATGCTCAAATCAGCTGTTAGAAAAGTCACAATCACATCCATTATTTCTTTGAAATAAAAAAGGGGGGGGGGGAGAAGAATGACGCCAAACATTAATGCTCGGTCTTCCAAAGTCATAAAGCTTCTCTGAAAAACAACTGTGTTCGTTCGAAAATCTGTTACATCTTCGTGCATAAATTATTTTCGTTAGGTTTTAAAAGATACCAGTCCTCTTATAAAGGCTAGGATCCATGACTGATTCATGGTACAATTTATTCTGTGCATCATCTGAGAGAGCGACATACAGAGACAGCGACAGAGAAACAGAGTGACAGGGATAGAGACAGGCAGACAGACAGAGACAGGGACAGAGAAACAGAGCGACAGAGCCATAGGGACAGGCAGCACTGTATGTCTGATCAACAGACTACCTATTTTAACTCCTTTCTGAATGAAAAGAAAGAATTTTACACTGTCACTAAATCAAAGAAGTTGTGCATAATATCACGAGATTCTAAATAATGAATTAACAATAGAAGATAACATAAATGTCAACAGAATTAATAGTCAGATCATTCAAGTTTGTGCTGGTTTTTTCTGTTCATGATTCACATAAAGCCAGGATGTGTGTGTGTGTGTGTGGTGTGTGTGTGTGTGTGTGTGTGTGTGTGTGTGTGTGTGTGTGTGTGTGTGTGTGTGTGTGTGTGCGTGTGATATCTGGCATTAGTTTATAGTAGTGGCAGGAGCTTTGTCTTCCGGCATCCTGTCGCTGGCAGTTAACCAAGCGGTCCGGTCAGTCAGCCAATGAAAGAAACCAGTAGAGTTCTACTTCAGTTTTGAGCTATTGGACAATGTTCCCTTCTCTCTGCGGGGATAGCTATGCCCAGCTGCGAATGAAACCAGCGGGTGCCAAAGAAATGACCAAAGCTGGCCACGGCTGAGTGATTTTCTGATCACAACAGTGTCAGTAAAGGGACTACCGAATAACCAGTGTCAGTTATGTGATTTAATCATCACTTTCCACATACAATAAGTTTGCTCACAACAATTTGAAAAAGAACGGGCCTAACTCTACGTTAGTATCTATAGTTCTGGTCGGCTTGGAAGTGTTTGTAAAGGGTAAAAGACTAACATATGTACCATCTATACATCCACTACTATTGTTTTGGCAAAAAATATAGTTATTGTCGAGTCCATATTAACAATCAAGTTATTTATACCATAAATGAAAATCGTATTTTGGCATTCACATCTTTTCTGCAACAGTTGTTGACCTGTGACCCTTTTCAGTGCAGTGCAGCAGTCAAAGATGCTTTCAGACCAAAACGAAGAGCGTTAAACACTACCTCCAGCTCAACAGTGTGTACACAAGATGACAAGTGACTGCACAGTGGCGGTGGGCTAGTCACTCCCCCAACTGTCATCAGTCTCCTGGCATAGCTGGTGTGGGTGACCGTGTCCAAGAAAGCCCACAACACCCACACCACAGACTGCACTGGAGGTGCACACGTATCTGCCAGCCAGAGAAAGAGAGAGGGAATCCTTTCCAGTACTTATCTACCAGAAAACAGACATGCCACCATCCTGTTTTTCCTCAAAAGAATGTCCATCATCACCTGTCCATCAAAACACGTGTCCAGTATCTCACACGCACAAAACTAACTGTCAAGTTCTGCTACGTGTTGGTGAGGTATACAGTAGACATGGCGGCGTCACGTGTCGTGCATTGTGATCATTGAAGGAAGGGCCCAATCCTCATAGAGCTGGCACCCTGTCACGCTGACTGCCACTGTCCCAGAAACAGTCTGCACCCTGTCCCTTTAGCTCTGCCAGGCTGAACAGCTGTAGCGTGCTTCCAGTCTGCCAGACACACGCTGTGGTCTGCTCTCCTTCTCCTGGTGATGCCGGCACTGCTCACACAAAGACTGCAGACAGACCAGTGACGGTGGATTGTGGACACAGTGACCTGTGGTCAGTTGCAGTAGTTCATTTCACGGACATGTGTGCACTGTTTGCACTCCACGCGGCAACACCAGTAGAACTTGCAGTCACAGTCGTCCTTTTCCTCCTGGATCAAAGTGTAGTAGCCACGACCACAACACATCAACGTGCAACCGTCCAGACCATAGCTGGTCTTATTGCAGCGTCTACCCCGGGTGCCCAGCGACCCTGTGTCTTTGTTATACTCGCAAAAGTCCGGAGACTCGTTGAGGTACACCAGGTCGTTCTTCCTGGGCCGTTTCTGGTGTTTGGTCACACGCTTTAATCGGCGGCGTTTCATGTCGAAGCGGACGAAACTGGCGCCGTCGAATTTGTCCTTGAGGGCGGCGCCAATGGCTCTGAAGGAGCGCAGTTTTCGCCAGCAGACCTTGACAGAGCAGGAGCCCGACACGCCGTGACACTTGCAGACAATGTCCAGACTGTCCTTGGCGATCTGAAACAATCCAGGACAACTATCAGACTAACGTTTAAGGCATGGCATGGCATGGCATGGCATGACACTGGGCAGCATATTGATGATCTTCCTAACGGCACTGTAGGTACTGGTTTGCATGTCAGTTCCTAGCTCAGTGCCAATGTGAATTCGATTATGAAAACACATTACTCTCTACAAATCGGGGCTTTTGGTAGTATGAATCTCTGAGTTCTGGAGGTATTGCTAATGAGGTAGATGCTAGTGATTTCATATGACTCACTGTATAAGCAAGTAAACTCACCTACAGAGTGTACAAGTGACAATGACCTACCATTACTGGGGGAGTGTCAACCTGAAGCTCATCAATAGCCAGACTAGAATAATGCCTGAATATGGTGGAACCAAACTACTTTAAACACGGCTGCAATGACTCTAGGTTCTACAGATCACAGAGATTGATCAAGAGTTGGGTTTGGCGGTGATGACGGTGAAGGGGGGAGGGAGCCTGGTGGGTAGAGCGTTGACCCTTGCAATCTGACGGACCGGGTTCGAGCCACCACAGAGACGCCCATTTTCAAGAGGAGTTTTCACCTTGAGTTAATATCAGTGCCGACTCCACTCCTCCAAAATTCCTTCAGGTGAGATTATAAACCAGGGTTTCTTGTGCAAACGCACACAGAACATCTTGTGCACATGTTCAAACCTGTTCTCCTATTATGAAAAGGCCATTGCTTGTGGGTGGGCTGGGATGACAACATTGACAATACTGCATGCACACGGCACTGGCAGCTCCCACAGTGATGGCTGGGGACTGGACTGAGAGGCGGGAGGGATGATAATGATTACACTGTGGCCGTGACACTCTAGAACAGCAGCCTTAATATCAGACACAGAAATCTGCTGTGCCTGTAAATGGTGTGCAACAACTTACAGCACAGCAAAGCACAGCACAGCACAACACAATACAATACAGCGCAACACAACACAACACAGCACAGCACAGCACAGCACGACACAGAACATACAGCAATCCAGTCCAGCTAGCACTAACTAACCTTTCGGCCTGCCCCGTTGTTCCACAGGTTCATGAGGCCGTCAGCGTTGAAGCGCAGTTCATTGGCGTCCACGAAGTCCTTGGAGAATCGGGCGCCGTAGCGAATGTTGTCGGAGCAGCCGCCCCACTCAAAAGTGCCGTCAGTGGCGTGTCGGCGCCGAACCCGCCGGTCACAGCCACATTTCATCAGCTCCCCTTTGGAGCAGGCGCGAGTGACCGCGTACATCACTCCGGCACTGGAGATGGCGTAAATGTAGGCCGTCTCCCTGCTCTCTGCACACACACACAGACACGTAAACAGACGGCACAGATGTTGGTTTTCTAACTGCTAACTGTACGCACGCACGCACGCACGCACGCGCGCGCGCGCGCACGCACACACACACACACACACACACACACACACACACACACACAATAACAGACTGCACAGATATAACACATGTTTTTCTTTCGAGTTTTACAATAACCTCCAAAACAGCAGAGGAGGCAGCTGCTGTTTTGGAAATAGGGCAGAAATTTGATAATAGTGGAGATGCCTTGCCCACAGTACATCCTCAATATCTCGCCAAGAGGGCATACGGACAGTCAGCGTTGGAGATGTTCCCCAAAGGCCAACTAGCCCCTAGGGCTGAAGCACATGACTGTGCGAGTCAAGCCTCCTAGTCAGAAAGTCATAGTCAATCACTAAAGACTAAGCTGTAAAGTGGAATTCCATGAGTGGGAAAGAAAGCCACTGATCATACAGCCTCTCCCTTTGCTGTCAATGGTTTAATCAAGAACTGTGATAAAACCCAGGTGCTGAAGACACAACACATACAGACACATGGACAAACTGTACACACAAGCAAACGCGCGAGCGCGCGCGCGCTCACACACAAACACACACACACACACACACACACACACACACTCACACACACACACACACACACACACACACACACACACACGATCAGACTGCACAGATGGAGGCTACCTGATGGTACCCCGAATGAATGTAGGGGGCCCTTCCTTAAGAATAAAAAGCATTCCTACTTAATAAAATGTCTATGCAACTATTCTCTTCATCACGATATCTATATAATGTAACTGTTTTGTTTTCTTTGCTGTTTTTATTTTTCATCTCTTGCATTGTTGCTTCTTTTCTTTTGGTGTTTAATTATAAATGTATTGCAGGGAATATCGGGGTTTACGTAAAGTCTTCATGTCTTGTTATAGCTGTGCCAGACAAGTAACTTTTACAAATAAATATTACCCACTAAGTAGCATACCCAGTGCTAATAACCTGATACATATCGACTTGTTCCGCGTCACTGCTAACAGCAGTAACAGAAGGGGAGGAAGATTCTCACCTTGCTCAACACCCATACACTTTCAGAAAGACATGCGGTGCCATTAACAAAAACACATAATTTTATTTTATCATCATAGGGCTTTTGATGTCATTACCCGAACTCTTTTCTTGCTGATCTACACCACAACGCTTGCACTGCATACTCAGAAACAAACGTGTTTTGTAATCAACAAAAATGACAATGCAACTGTATTAATTTTTTATCAAAAATATATTGTTCAGAGCTCATGGACTAGCTTTAAGATATTACATCTCAAATCATTCACGCACACACACAAAACAGACAAACAAACACACACACACACGCACACACACACAAGCACGCACGCATGCACGCACTTTAGTGGTGGCGTTTACAAAATCAAACAGTGTGACTTTGAACCAGGCCGAACTTATTGATCAAATGACCATTTTTTTTCTGAGAATTCCATGGCTGTATTGTCAGCCTTATCACTTTTTCTTAAAGATCAAAGTCTTTGCTCGTTTGGTGCTAAATATCAAGTAAACAACGACAAAATTGCCCCTACTCGGGAGTACTGCCACATTAAGGAGTAGATTTAAAGTAGATTGCAACTTGGGTTTCAATATGATTTTTGTATGTTATTTAGTATTGTGTGTATGTCGGTGGTCAGGAGGGAGGGGGGGGTGGAAATCGCAAAGATTTGATCGATTTCCATATTTTATTGATTGTGTTGATGTATGTATGTTGTACAAAGTCAAGGCTTGGCCTAAAATCTTCGCCTTTGTGTATTAAAAAATCATTCGTTCTTTCATTCATTCATACCGTCTCTCCTTCCCTCCCTCCCTCTCTCTCTCTCATTCTCTCTCTCAAAGTGCATAAATGCACTTGCTGATCTGCACTAGTCTTTTTTCTGTCTAACTCCCTCCTCAACACCAAGAAAAAGGAGGATGATAGCCCTGGTTTTTTTTTGGGGGGGGGAGCATCTTTACACCTGGGTGACTTTAAACAGGATGAAGAGCCCAGACCATCGTTGCTGAGCTAAATGCAGCCTCCACATCTGCTCTACTTGTCTGTAAGGATGGGACAAGAGATGGGAAGGCTTGTTTGCACAAGTACACACACACACACACACACACACACACAGACACACACACATACATGCACGCACGCACGCATGCACGTATGCCTGCACATACACATGCACACACACTTCAGCTGCCATTTTTGATCCATGAAAAGATCACATACCTAGCCCACAAGTAGATCTGTATTTGCACACTTATGTCAGTTCAAAATAGATGTTACTAACACTGCTAGACTTATAAACGTTCCACACGCCAACTTCTTGACCTGGTTTGCAAACGGATAGAACAGCTCACAGCGGCAGACAAGAGTGAAGGAACGACAGACGAAATTCAGTTTACTCAGGAAGAGTTGCAAGCATTCCACCTCAGCCCACAGATGATAACAAGGAAATTTAGTCAGAGATTATCAGCCGCCTTCTGTCTCCCACACCGCAACCACACAGCTTCCCAGGGGAGAGAGGGCCCGTTTCCAAGAGACTGTCAAAAGCGCGTGCGTCGCAAATCATCTGTCTAAAACGTTCTGTTTATCAGTGTACGTGAGGTCTGTCTGTGAGACTCTATTGCCTTCTCCAAGCTCTTTGCCCAATTATTCTAGATTGATTTGGTATGTGAGGCTCCTGATTTTGTTTTACTTCACTTAGCCATCCTCTGTCAGTTCAGCCCATTTATGGAAAGAGTACAAGAGTGAAAAGAAATGGAATTTTGAGAAGAGAATGCAACCCCCCTCCACCTCTGACCCCTGAATTTGTTTATGGACTCTTAACCAGTATAAGAGAGTATGATGACCTGTTCACCAAGGTAAGAGCTTTAATGTGATCTCTGGATTTTGAACACTGAATATCATCATTAACTAATTGATTGAATGATTAACCTAGGGTTGATGTCAAAGCAGATGCTTCATAGCAACGGAATCAATTTTCATATTATGCACTGATAATATTAACTTTGTTTAAGAAAAACACACAAATGATTATATGCTTTTAAAAACTGTGAGCAAAATGACCAATAAAGTAGGTCTCTCTTTTTCCCCCCACTCCTACTGTTTACTGCATTCATGTCAAGATGACCAGATACTAGGTGTAGCCCATATACCCTGACTGAAGTGTCGCTTGCTGACAACCAAAGCACACTCCATTAAAGTATAGAAGGAACAGCTGCACAGACATGCAGACATCCTGAACATCAGCTGTGAATGCAGAATCACACACAACAGCACAGGGACGACAGATCACGTCAGCAAGACGTTATTACAACCAGCCCCATATCACAATTTAAAAACAACAACACCACTCAAGCAAACCACAGAGTTAATAACTCTCTGTCCAAGAAGCAAAGCTGGGCAGAAAAAAGGGGAAGAATCTTGAATGAAAACTGTGTCAGCTGTCTGCATGATGTCCTCTTACAGCACTGAATCATCCATGGACACTGAAGCCAAATTTTATGAGGCCAATCTTGCTCCCATCTTATCAACTCGTGCCAAACCCAAACCCAAGCTGTGTAGCAATGTCTGACAACGTGTGTGATGACAGTGTCTGATAAACAGCTGGTGAACGTAGGAAAGGCCAGATCAGAAACACAGATAGCAGACACAGGGTTGGGGTTATACCTATCACCCAACACACCGAGCAGCAAACAATCATGGGGTGCAGACTTTGCCACAAAGCTGAATAACTAAAGGATTCTTGAATTCTGCCATTCCAAATACTAAAGCTTTACAGCCAATGGCAGACTGTGTTTGCAGTGGATTAATGAAGTCTGAGACAATCTCTATGCCACTGACATGACACTCTTCTTCATTTCTCCATGACACCTTCCTTGTAGAATCTGCAAGAGAGAACAAACTAAAGGGAAGTAAGTACACCTTGCACATCCCAGGATGACATCTTTTTATTGCCTTGCAAAGGATTTCTCAAGCCCAGTCCCCTCACCTCCTCCTCCCCTCTAAAAGAGAGAGGATAGCATGTAACCATACAGAAAGAGAATGCAGCCTGGAGCAACAGTCTTCAGCTGTCTGCAGTTTATCTCAGCCCCAGCCACTGTGGACACTGAGCCATCCTCCTCTTCCTCCCTCTCCTCTATCTCCTCCTCTTCTATCTCCTTGTCCTTCTCCTCTATCTCCTCGCCCTCCTCCTCTATCTGACTTCTGACAGCAGTGCCATTGCCAACACTGCACTCAACACTGCCAGACCGCCACTTGTGAGTAGAGGAAGGAGCAGGCAGGGAGAAGCCTGGGGGAGTATCATCAAGGTGGAATGGGGCAGAGAGGAAGGTGTTTGCCTTGCTGGTGCACGCCTTGTGAGATGAAGTTTGAGGACTGTTTCTGACAAGTGTCTGGTGTTGACACACGTGAAATGAAAACAGCGCATGACTGGCATGTGGGCAGAGATCTTGTTTGAAATAAAAGGGGAAGGAGATGGTGTCTGATCTGCAGTGTAGTTTTTTCCCTTTGCTTGGTGTGTGCTGCTGGCATGTTCTCTCTTTCTTCTTCGACTGCTTTTTGACGCTTTCTTATCATCATTCTCATCATCCTACTTACCACTTTTATCACAAGAAGCAAACTGCACATTTCTCTATATGGAAAGGCATTTCAGCGCTGGTTTGCATGTTTTCCTGAAAAGATGTCCGGCAAGAGAGAATTTCCCTTACACATTACACTATTTGGGCCAGATGTTCACCACCTCATAAGCTAATTGGCTTGTGAAGCTCTGGGTGTGTTAGGTATTTTTATGTCATATATTGTCATGTGAGCACATTTTGGTTATGGTTCTTCTATCGAAATTAAGAAAAAGAGGAGGGTGTGTGGTGTGTCCATGGAAATTTGTGACATTGTGTAGAGGTGTTTTCTTCCTCATAGCCAACCAGGGGAGAGAAGGATGAAGTTGACTCACTGGCCATTGCACCAATAGCAAGAGTGCCAGAGCTAGATGGAAGCAGAGAGGCAGAGGAGGAAAGAGGACACCATGCCTGGACTTTGCCTGTTTGGAGTTTTGGCCTGATGTTTGAGGTGGCAGTGGGAAATCTGTCCCCACCTCAGCAGGAACTAAATCAATAGCTGATGGCAATTCAGTTGCCTTTTGTAGTGGCATGAGCCTGCAGTGATACAGGTGAGTAGCTTGGTTAGGTTATCAAAGAAGAGAAAGTGGGAGAGAGAAAGGAACTTCAACAGAATAAATAAATGTAAACACTAGCTAATGATAGTTTATCTTTTTTGTTGCGGGATCATCAAGCGACTTCAGTAAGTAATAAATAAAGTGAACTGACATAAAAAAATGAATAACTGTTAGATATGATTGGGGCTGGTAGTGTTAAGTATAAACAGGCCTTTGGTTGCTGTATCATGGAAGTTCTCTGGGAGAAGAAGATAAGACCAGGAAGGTCTAGTTTGTTAAGAATTTGGGCCCAATTCTGAGTATTCAGATCTGTTGTTGATAATAATGGTATTATTCACATAAACCAAGGACACTGATGTGATGTTATTGTAAAATAACTTATTGCACAATGAGGGTCTATGGAAAAAATGATTTTGAAATATTTCAGATGTGCAAATGTGTAATTATATTGAAATGTTATGCATTGCCCATACGCTTTCTTGATACATTTTCAAAGTAAAGGAGGAAATTCTAAGGCTGAGAAGAGGATCTGAATGCATAAGCCTGTGTTGGATTTGAATGTGACTGGAGTGTGAAACAACACAGTTTGTCTTTTCTCTAGTGACCGAAGGGTGTGTGTTTGACATGTACACCAAAAGGAAATGCGTCGAGTCGCGCATAGGGCATGGGCTTAGAGTCTTCCTGCAAATAGGGCATGCACTCTGTCCATGCACTCTTGTCTGTTTCTGTAGCCATAACTTTGAAAGTCATCTGCTAGCAGTGCAATGCCACGACCTGTGTGATCAGCTGTGCTTTACTCCATAACTCTGCTCACAGACACTGTTGTGTCCCTTGGTCATTCTTTCTACATCCAACAGATTGATCTGTATGTCTTTCTATTTCTCCTGCTATATTTCTCTCTCTCTTCCTTCCTTTCTGTCTGTCTGTCTGTCTGTCTGTCTGTCTGTCTGTCTGTCTGTCTGTCTGTCTGTCTGTCTGTCTGTCTGTCTGTCTGTCTGTCTGTCTGTCTGTCTGTCTGTCTGTCTGTCTCTCTCTCTCTCTCTCTCTCTCTCTCTCTCTCTCTCTCTCTCTTCTGGCAGTCTTGTTTATCTCTCATTTGTCTGCATGTAGGCATGCCTGTCTGTGTGTGCCTTAATCCATGAAGTGTTTTTGTAGAGCTTGCATAAGTGGCGGTGGTATTTTCACGTCAGCCAGCCAAAAAACATGTCACTCACACCCACAGACACATCCATCTTCCTACACCTTCTTGACGTTTGACGTGATTTGCAAACTGGCACATCACTTGACAGCAGCAGACAAGAGCGGAAGAAGAGCAGAGGAAATTCAGCTGGCTCAGGAAGAGTTGCAAACATTCCACCTCAGCCCACAGATGATAACAAGGAAATTTAGTCAGAGATTATCAGCCGCCTTCTGTCTCCCACACCGCAACCACACAGCTTCCCAGGGGAGAGAGGGCCCATTTCTGAGAGACTGTCAAAAGCGCGTGCGTCACAAATCATCTGTCTAAACGGGTCTGTTTATCTATCTGTGAAGGTGTTACATTTCCCCCAGACCTGCCACACTTTGCTCAACTATTTCAGCTTACAACGGAATGTGATGGTGCTCGTTCTGATTCTTTCTGTCTTTTCTTTTCGTTATCTGTTCAATGTGGCATGGGAAGACAATAGAAATAGTGAAGGAATGAACAAGAGAGAACGCTGCAGTAATGACAGCATGATTGTGTGCACGTGCGCCTATCCACACACTAAATGAAGGGATTTTTTAAAACTAATGTTGTTTACTTGTGCTTTGCAGAAATCTCAATCCTTCTGGTGACAATTACCCGTGGCAGAGTTAAACATTTTTTCCCTAATTGCAGTACACATGCCCCTCTTTTGAGTGGAAGCACTTTCATTTTTCTCTCAAATAAGATTCAGTGCGTTGTTGTTGTTGTTGTTGTTGTTGTTGTTGTTGTTGTTGTTGGTGTGGTGGTGGTGGTGGTGGTGGTATCATTATTTTTGTTATGATTATTGTTATCACCATTAATGTTGTTGTTATTGCACGACGTCGTCGTCATAGTAGTAGTAGTAGTAGTAGTAGTAGTAGTAGGAGTAGGAGTAGTAGTAGGAGTAGGAGTAGTAATAGTAGTAGTAGTAGTAGTAGTAGTAGCAGTAGCAGTAGCAGTAGTAGCAGCAGTAGTAGTAGTAGTAGCAGTAGTAGCAGTAGTAGTAGCAGTAGTAGTAGTAGTACTAGCAGCAGCAGTAGTAGTAGTAGTAGTAGTAGCAGTAGTAGCAGTAGTAGTAGTAGCAGTAGTAGCAGTAGTAGTAGTAGTGGTAGCAGCAGTAGCAGTAGTAGTAGTAGTAGTAGTAGCAGTAGTAGCAGTAGTAGTAGTAGTAGCAGTAGTAGTAGTAGTAGTAGTGGTAGCAGCAGTAGCAGTAGTAGTAGTAGTAGTAGTAGCAGTAGTAGCAGTAGTAGTAGCAGTAGTAGTAGCAGTAGTAGCAGCAGTAGCAGTAGTAGTAGTAGTAATAGTAGTAGCAGTAGTAGCAGTAGTAGTAGTAGTAGCAGTAGTAGTAGCAGTAGTAGCAGCAGTAGCAGTAGTAGTAGTAGTAGCAGTAGTAGCAGTAGTAGCAGTAGTAGTAGTAGTAGTAGTAGCAGTAGTAGTAGTAGTAGCAGTAGTAGCAGCAGTAGCAGTAGTAGTAGTAGTAGTAGTAGTAGTAGTAGTAGTAGTAGTAGTAGTAGTAGTAGCAGTAGTAGCAGCAGTAGCAGTAGTAGTAGCAGTAGTATCAGCAGCAGTAGCAGTAGTACAAGAAGGAAGGTGCCTGGATGGTTAAGACCTTCACCTGCCTAACAAGTAATCCATGAGGTTTTTGGTTCGATTCCCAGCCTTGCCTTTTCTCCATAATTTGACAGGAAACTCGACCTGAACTTCAAAGTCTTTGGAGTGACAACAGATACCCAGGCCCCGTGTGACAATAGATACCCAGGCCCCGTGTGACAATAGATACCCAGGCCCCGTGTGACAATAGATACCCAGGCCCCGTGTGACAATAGATACCCAGGCCCCGTGTGACAATAGATACCCAGGCCCCGTGTGTCAATAGATACCCAGGCTCCGTGTGACAATAGATACCCAGGCCCCGTGTGACAATAGATACCCAGGCCCCGTGTGACAATAGATACCCAGGCTCCGTGTGCCAATAGATACCCAGGCCCCGTGTGCCAATGCACGCACAACATCTTCCGCAAATGTTAAAAACTCGATCCGCCATTTGGAAGAGTAGGCCATTTCGTGCCGGTAGAAAGGGATGACAAATTTGTATATATAAAAAATGCATACACACATGACACATGTTTAGACACCATTCCCGAGAGCCGGAATGCGGCTACCTACATGGTGTGTGTGAGGGATGGGGGGGGGAGGAAGGGGGGGCGCATACGCAATAATCTCATTATGGGTGAACCTCTCAGCTTGAGCCGAGAAACATATTATTATTATTATTATTATTATTATTATCATCATCATGATCATCATCATCATTATTATTATCATTATCATCATCCTTATTATTATTATTATTATCATCATCATCATCCTTATTATTATTATTATTATTATTCATCATCATCATCATTATTATTATTATTATTATTGTTATCATTATTATTGTTGTTGTTTTTATCATCAGCAGCAGCAGCAGCAGCATCATTGTTATTATCATTATTATTATTGATGTTGCTATTTTCATTACTACTACTACTACTACTACTGCTGCTGCTGCTGCTGCTGCTGCTGCTGCTGCTGCTGCTGCTACTACTACTACTAATCATTTTAAAATTATACTATTATCATTATTATCAGCAGCAGCAGCAGCAGCACTTCTTTTTGAATTATCATCATCCTCTAAAATCAATTATTTGTTTCTCCATTAAGATATATAGTGCAAAGCAAAGAAATTCAGTTATCACATACCATTTTTTTTTATATAAAAAGTAAGCTCCTCTGAATAGGGGTATGGCTGCCTATAAGGTGACGTACTAGAAAACAGCGTGATATACAAGCTTCCCATCCAGTACTGTGTATTTAGTAATAATGATAATAATAATAATAATGTATGGAATTTATATAGCGCTGAATCTTGTAAAGCAACAAATCAAAGCACTCTCACTGTGATTCCTTCTTCGTCGAAAACTCAGACAGCAACTATTGTTGTGGTATGAGCGAAAGTGCGCTGCGCTGCCGTTAAGCGCCTGGCAAGTCAGTCCCAGCACATCAGAGTTTGGCATGGAAGATAATTGCCATCTTTTGAGTTTTTTTCTGGAAGAAGAACTGGCCAAGAGAGCAGAAAATAGATAAGAAAGAGGTGAGAGGAAGAAAAGGAGCAAGGCAGAAACAAAGACAGGGATAGAAAAGAGGGAATTCCTAGCACAGAAGGTGGGGATGCTATTTATAATGACAAACCCCCGGCATCCCCACGGCTGGACTGGGATTCCTACATGTGTTGAGCAAGATGAAGTTCGTTTTCTAAAGGTGATACCAGGGTACTAAGCAAGGAAACGTCCAACTACAGCGGATGAGACTTGAAACCGAGATCCCGTGTGCGAACGCACGCAGAACCTCTTGCGCACACCCGTTCCGCTTTACGGAAGAGTAGGCCATTGTGTGCCGGTGGGAACGGATGACAAAATTTACAAAGCTGCATACACACGGGGCCCCTGTGGGACTCCCGGGGTATGCTTGCAAAGCGAGCATTGCAAGAATAGGATCCCTGCCCTCCAACCAGGCATGTCGTAAGAGGCGACTAAGGTGGAACCCTTCCTCCAGGTTGGGGGTTGGGCACAGGGCTAACAACCCTGTCCCGTAAAAGAAGACAAGTTACGGAAACAGCAACAGAGAAAACTTCTACTTTTGCGTGCGAAGGACCTCCCGGGTGTGGTGAGACTCGTATGAATGCTTATGGACAAAGACTGTAGAAAGTGAGATGAAGGCCATGCAGCACTCTTGGGGATCAGTGACTAGGTTGGCCCAGGATAGGCAGGAGTGGAAGCGCTTTGTTGCTGCCCTACACACCATTGGGTGAAATGGTTAATGATGATGAGGATACACATGGGGACTGGATGAAAAAAACACATGAGTGCTTATCCCATTGTCCTCAAAATAAAAGAATAAAAAATTTGTATCATCTGTGAGAGAGAGAGAGAGAGAGAGAGAGAGAGAGAGAGAGAGAGAGAGAGAGAGAGAGAGAGAGAGAGAGAAAGAGAGAGAGACGCTTTTGACGCTTTGACCAGTTTATTGTCATTGCCCAATGTGGCCTATTGCCAAGGGGGGTTATACACGACTTTCTTTTGTAAATACAAATAAATACAAGAAAAATCACATGATGCATTTAACGTAATGAAAACCAAAAAACAAACAAACCCAAAAGAGCTCTCTATAAACGGATCCGATTTTAAGCTCTGACATGAACTCAGTTTCAAACTGAACACAAAGTAATAGCAATGATGAACAACAGGAACCAATAAGCAATAACTAAAATAATAAAAAGAACATTCTAGAGTGCTATATTAGACCATCCAATGAAATTGTATGTGAAATTTTCAAAAAATATTCTTGCTGGAGATGTTTCTTTAGGTGTGTCACAAAATGCTGGAGTTTACATATTAATATAATTTTACTTTAGTTTAGTCACAAATGTTAAACTAATTGGAACTTAGCTGTAATTGTCGTAATTTCAGTGCGTCAGCAATAAACTTTGCAACCGATTTGATCACAATATCATCATCAGACGATAAGATAGAAAAAATATCTTGCCTTCCGAAAGCTTCTAGATTGAGAACACCACAGTTTTCACGTATGGAAACATATGATTGACAATGAAACAGGAAATGCACTTCATCATCAAGAATATGACCACACATAGGGCATGGGAACTGTGTGGACGTCTCAGGTTGAAACCATCTTTTGTTTGCATTGAAACCGAGTGTTCTTAGTCGAAATCTTGCATAATTTAGTCGGTGCCATTTGTCAGTGACTATTCGAAGATACTTTTCAGCTTGAAAAGCACACTTAAACGAAAAAAAACAGCAGTATTTATCTTTACTTTCCATGTCCGAGTGCCAATTTTGTTTAAATGAACAAATGAGTCTGTCTTTCAATTCAGAAATAAACCCATGCTCGCTACCTACTTCCTGAGACAACCACACGATTCCAAAACCATGTTGTGATAAAAACTGTTTAACTTGATATGCCCAATTCTTCTTACCCAGCTCCATTTGTATAACCATCATGTCATAAGATTGCCTACATAAACGTGACCCTGGAAGTTTCAGTAGTTTTAGCCAGTACTTAATACACTTAACAGACGTTCTGATGTTTAAAGGATATCTTCCCGTTTCTCCATATAGTACAGTATTTGACGAATGGATTGGGACATTTAAGAAACGTTTGATAGCATATGTATTTATTTTTTTCTATTTGTGGATTAACAGTAAGTCCCCATATTTCAGATGCATATGTAAGTAAAGGTTCTATTTGAACATCAAACAATTTCCAAAATAAAGAACAATCTACTGAATTCAACTTTCGTAACGTTTTTAAGATTTCGAGAGATTGAGAGAGAGAGAGAGAGAGAGAGAGAGAGAGAGAGAGAGAGAGAGAGAGAGAGAGAGAGAGAGAGAGAGAGAGAGAGAGAGAGAGAGAGAGAGAGAGAGGAGAGAGAGAGAGAGAGAGAGAGAGAGAGAACGAGAGAGACAGGCAGACAGAGAGGGAGAGAGGAAGAGAAACAGGCAGTGAAATATCCTAGGGAAGGAGGAAGGGGAGTAATATGAGGAGTTACCATTTAGATATCTGTCCTCCCCGAAGTCAGAATGCGGCTACCTAAATGGCAGGTAAAAAGGGTCGCATAAGCAAAATATCACCGATGATGAACGTCGGAGGAACGAAAACAAACCAAACTAAAAAAAAACACAGTATGTTTGTCCACATCAAAACATAGCAAAGAGCTCTCTGGCGTTTTGCCCTTCGTCTGAAGTCAAGAGCTGTATGTGATACAGGTGATATCAGCTGGCTGCTGACAGACAGACAGACAGACAGACAGACAGCTCCATCATACCACTTGATAAATGGGAGGCAGCCTGATGAGGGCAAAACATATCTTACTGACACTCACCCAACTTTTTTTTTCATATTTACCTGACTACATCACCGCCAAGATCTCACAGAGTCCCGCTCCCCCTCTTCCCCTCACCCAACCTATTTGTGATTTTATTTTCTGGCCCCACCCTCCCCATCCCCTCCCCTTTCCACCACTTACAGAGCTGTCATCTGACAGTGCCAGACAGTGACTTGCCTCAGAGAGAGAGGTGAAGAGAGGAAAGCATCTTCAGCTGTCTGCACTTTATCTCAGCTCCAGCCACTGAGGACACTGAGCCTTCCTCCTCCTCCTCTATCTCCTCCTCCTCTATCTCTTCCTCTTCTAACCCCTCCTCCTCTAACTTCTCCTCCTTTAACTCATACTCCTCTGTTTCCTCCTCCTCAATCTTCTCCTCAATCTCCTCCTTTATCTACTCTAACTCCTCCTCCTCAATCTCCTCCTTTATCTACTCTAACTCCTCCTCCTCAATCTCCTCCTTTATCTACTCTAACTCCTCCTCCTCAATCTCCTCCTTTATCTACTCTAACTCCTCCTCCTCAATCTCCTCCTTTATCTACTCTAACTCCTCCTCCTCAATCTCCTCCTTTATCTACTCTAACTCCTCCTCCTCAATCTCCTCCTTTATCTACTCTAACTCCTCCTCCTCAATCTCCTCCTTTATCTACTCTAACTCCTCCTCCTCAATCTCCTTTATCTACTCTAACTCTTCCTCCTCAATCTCCTCCTCAATCTCCTCCTCTTCCTCCTCCTCATCCGTCTCCTCTTCCTCCTCCTCCGTCTCCTCTTCCTCCTCCTCTATCTCCTCTTCCACCTCCTCCTCGTCTATTTCTTCTTACTCTATCTCCTCCTCTTCTCCCTCTACCTGACTTCTGGCAGCAGTTCCATAGCCAACACTGCACTGTACACTGTACTTCCAGATCAGACAGAGCGCCCCCAAGATCACAGGACGAGGAATAGAAGGCAGTACAGGAAAGTGAGGGGTGGAAAGAGGTTTGGGGGACTGCACCAAGATAAATGGTGTTTGTCTTCTTGCTGAAAACCTTTGTCAGATAAACGTGGAGGAAAATTTTCAATTATGTAGAGTTGACAGAAGGGAAAAGGAAATATAGTTCTCTGTCTCTGTCTCTGTCTGTCTGTCTCTCTCTCCCTCCCTCCCTCCCCCACTCTCTCTCTCCCGCCCTCTCCCTCTCTTTCTCTCCCTCTCTTTCTTTCCCTCTCTTTCTCTCTCTCCCCCCTCTCTCTCTCCCTCCCCCTCTCTCTCTCCTTCTCTCTCGCTCCCTCTCTTTCTCTCTCTCCCTCTCTTTCTCTCCCTCCTTCTCTCTCTCTCCCCCCTCTCTCTCCCTCTCTTTCTCTCCCTCCTTCTCTCTCTCTACCCCCTCTCTCTCCTCTCTCTCTCTACTCTCTCTCTCTCTCTCTCTCTCTCTCTCTCTCTCTCTCTCTCTCTCTCTCTCCTGGTATGGGCAGTGCAGTGCAGTGCAGGGACTGGGGAGTAAGGTTGTGCATCTCTTTGCCTCTGCAGAGATCTTCGTCGCACACACACACACACACACTCTCTCTCTCTCTCTCTCTCTCTCTCTCTCTCTCTCTTCTCTCTCTCTCTCTTCTCTCTCTCTCTCTCTCTCTCCATAAATTTAGATATATAGAACATGATGATGATACCTCAGGTTGCTATGCCCATTACGTAAGCAGACAGTGGAAGATGAAGTTCATTTTGTGCTGTGCTGTCCAGTATTAGAAGATGTAAGACAGAATTACATTCCGGTAAAGTATAGTAGACAGCCTAATTTATTTAGATTCTGTCCCCTAGATGGCATCTAGTCACCCTGAGATTGTGCGCAGCCTTGCTTTATATTTGTGTAAAGCCTTTAGAATAAGAGATATCTTGGTTTCTTAAGTCATATTTTTTGGAACTGATTTTTTATTGTGGTAGTTGTGGGTATACATTAACACTTTGTTTTTTTGGTGTTACTTATTTTTCTCACTAAAATACTAAGCAGTTTGGCAACCCCCCTTCATGTATGGGCCAATGGCCTTATTGTGAATAAATCTTTCGAGTTCGAGTTCTCTCTCTCTCTCTCGTTCAGAGTTCTCTCTCTCTCAAATAGCAAATCTCTGTTACCATCATGGTTGGGATGGGCAAAAGAAGTCACCTTAACTCCTGCAGCAGTCCACCTGGCCCTGCACTGGGTTTTTCAGCCAGCATAGCTAGTGAAACCTGGTGGAGCCCATCTCTCTCCAAGCAGGAAGGTGCATGCTGGGTATGTTTGTGCCATCGATTCCATGTACCGCGCTGGCCTGCTCTTTGAAGAAACCATGGATTGTTTGTTCTCGGGCGTGCACAAGGTTGTCCTTGTGTCCGCTCACTGAAGCAAGGCTTAGGGTCTCGTTCAGGAGACTTTCAGAGAAAGGGAGTGAACGCCAACAGTTATGAACTCTGGGGCAAAACTGCCTTCCAACAGGACAGATCTCTCAACGGAGATCCGAAGTCATTACCGTCAGCTCCTGTCATGTCATGACATGTCATGTTGCTGACAGCCCTCCCTCCACCAAGGCCATATATAGCAGGGCTGTCTGTCACCTTCTTCCATCACACTCACCTCCAAGTCAGACTCATCAACGTCTATCTGTTTACTAATCCCTGTAAAGTACTTTTGTGCCTTCCTCGGCTAGAGCTCCGAAGTTTACCAATGGTGAGATTTTGCGTATGCAACCTTTTTTCCGCATTTAAAGCAGATGCATTCCGACTTCAGGGTCGATGGTTAAAGAAGACACCCGAGAGCATGCGTTTTTACATTTTTTAATCCGTTCACTCCGGCACACAAGGGCCTACTTTTCCCAAAGCCAAAACGGATTTTTAATGTATGCACAAGATATTCTTGCATGCGCTCGCACACGGGGCCTCGGTTTCGAGTCTCATCCAAAGGATTTTCAAGGAGTGGAGTCGGCACTGATGTTAACTCTAGGAGGAAAACCCCCTTGAACGGGCGACTCGGTGGTAGATCAAATCTTGGATCAATCCCGCGTCATCAGGTTGTGAGCGCAGTACTCTAACCACCAGGCTACCCCCACCCCCCTTTCAAATATTTAACACCGTCAAGCTGAAAAGCAACAACATTAAGTGACAAAGTTCCTAAATCATTTCCTTCTATAATGCCAATAAAATAAGGTCATGCTGAGGTCGCCATCCACTTCGCTTAATTCATCATCCCCAAGTTTACAAAACAGCGTAAAAAAAGATAATGAACATTTCATTGTATAAAAGCACAAACACCACTGCAGAATGGACATCCTGTGCCCATCCCAGTGTTTACACCATCACTACCTGGTCGCCAGAACAAAACAATACAGGCAAAATGTCATAATGTACGATAAAGAAAATATTTGAGTGGAACTACATACTGCGGAAAGCCGACAGCCGCAAGGAGTGGAGGAAGCTGGTTGCAATATATCTTCAATGATGTCCCACTAATCTGACAGAAACTGTAAAGATACTAGGAAGTTGAAGAGAGAGAGGGGGGGGGAGGAAGGGAGGGAGGGAGGGAGATGGAGAGAGATAAGAAGAAAAAAGAAAGAAAGAAAGAAAGAAACGAAAAGAAACAAAAAGAAACGAAAAGAAAAAGAAGGAAGAGAAGAAGAAGAAGACCAAGAACAAGAAAGTAGAGAAAGAGACATACAGAGAGACAGACAGACAGACAAAGGCATCAAAGGCATACATACTTTAAGATTTGCAACATCTAAACATTGGGAAAAGGGGTTAAGATAACCTCGTATTTCTTACCCCCAATTTGAGGTTACCAGATAGATATTTGCAGACTCCCTTCCATCCCTTCCCCTACAGTCCCTCCCCTCCCCACCCCGCCTCCCCAAAGATGCTGCTGCTGCTGCCTTTCATCTGAAGCGAACACTTCTCTGTGATAACAGTGACGTCAACTTGCTGCCGACAGCTCCATCATGGGCGCTGATAAATGGAAACCTGAGGACAAACATATCTTAGTGACACTCCACTCACCCCGCCTTTTATATGGACGTGACTGACTACCTCAGCGCTAAGCCAGCATTGCACAGAACCGAAAACCCATTACTGGCTTTATTTTCTGCCCCCCCCCCCCTCCCTCCCCCCTTCATCTTCCACTTACAGAGCTGTCATCTGACAGTGCCAGACAGTGACTTGCCTCAGAGTGAGAGGTGAAGAGAGGAAAGCATCTTCAGCTGTCTGCACTTTATCTCAGCTCCAGCCACTGTGGACACTGAGCCTTCCTCCTCCTCCTCCTCCTCCTCCTCCTATATCCCCCCTCCTCCTCTTCCTCATCCTCTTCCTCCTTTTTTTATATCCTACTCCTCCTCTATGTGAATTCTGGCAGCAGTGCCATAGCCAACACTGCACTACACTGCCAAACATGCCACCAGTCCACAGAAGCATGAAGTGAAGGGAGAAGAGAAGTGAGATGGGGAGGAGGGGGAGGGGTTGGAATAGGATCAAGACGAATGATGTATGTTTTGTTGCTAAAAGAAGGGGGAGATGAAGACGTTTGAGGAATATTTCCCACAAGTGTGCAGAGTTGACACAAATGGAAAGAAAACACAGCACTCTGGTGATACGCGAAGGGCAGGGGGAGGCAGAAGATATACATCTGCTTAGCAACAGCATTTTTTCTTTTCTGCTTCTTCTGGCCTCCACCCACCCCCACCCCCGCCCCCAGCTGTCCCAAGTTATTCCATTCAACACATTTTGTCTCTCTTTTTCTCTCTCTTCTCTGTCATGCCAGTGTTAGTTATACTTGGGGGTGTGAAATATGGCAGTTTAAAAATATACAGGTCTACCATTGATATTTATATAGCGCTGAAACTTGTAAAGCAAACTAACCGAAGCGCTTAAGTGAAATGTTGACATTGAAACTGGAAGACATCTCTTATCAAGAGTTGGTTTCTGTTTTTCAAAAAAATTCCAGTTTTGGACAAAACTGAGGTCCAGATTAGGAAACTTCTGGTTAAAAGGTCCATCAGAACTCATATTGAGACAGTTGCACAACAGAAGCTTGAAGAGATCTACGTGGCTTAGTAAGATATGTTCGTTGTGAACATTTCATCACTGATTCTTGTATGGCAAAAATAAACAACTTGTCTACCGGATATTTGTTTCCGCCTTTATCAAATTTTGACTACTATCAATTTCTAAATGAGAACGGATTTTTCCACAATATTCCACATGAGGAAAGTAGAGATGCAAAATGTAATATATCTGTTTCAGAAAACAAACTTTATTGTACCATGAAGTGCCCTTAATTCAGAACCTTATGGAAAGAGTTCCTTTCTCGGCGCTGTTTTGTTAGCCTGTGTAAACTTACAAGTGTTGTACGGTAACACACAGTGAAAAAGGTAACGGTGTTCCCACAACCTAAGCGGTCGTTGGAAAGCGAGGTGTTAGAGACCCCAGCTTCTCTAGGGGCCAGCATATTGAGGGCGACGCCCATTTTTTCTCTTCTTTACCTTTCCTTCCCTGACTCTAAAATAGGCAGGTACACATTTACAGATGGGTGAACTGGGCGACTGTACTGAAGCCAAGGCGCGCGAATGATCATCTATCCAAGATGGTAACCATGTTCAACGCTGGTTAACCATAGCTTGGAGAGAGTGACCGCTCTGACCACTGACCTATCCCGCCCCAATACATTGTAAATCACGGAACAGAAACTTCTGTTCTAAATGAGTTGTTCAGATTGGATGGATTTGCTAAAACATATTATTTGTTAACGTTTTAGTTTTATATGGACGTGTGGACTGAACAATAAACCCAATATCATGTTGACTCCAAAACTGTTGTGAATATCAGCATGAAAACACATGTCCAGTGTTTATGGACGTCTTCATCTCCCCCTTCTTTTAGCAACAAAACATACATCATTCGTCTTGATCCTATTCCAACCCCTCCCCCTCCTCCCCATCTCACTTCTCTTCTCCCTTCACTTCATGCTTCTGTGGACTGGTGGCATGTTTGGCAGTGTAGTGCAGTGTTGGCTATGGCAATGCTGCCAGAATTCACATAGAGGAGGAGTAGGATATAAAGTTTTCATCTAGAACTACTCAAACCTCAGTCAGGCAAATAAAGTTTTCCCCCCTTTTGCTGATAGCGTTTTATTGAGTGCTTTGATGAGAAATTGTTATCCTTCTTTTAACACTGGACATGTGTTTTCATGCTGATATTCACAACAGTTTTGGAGTCAACATGATATTGGGTTTATTGTTCAGTCTAGCTTGTATGTTACCTCAATACTCGAAAAGCGGCAAAAAGATTTTAAATCCGCAATCTCTTTCTGGTAGTTAGTTCTTTTTTCTTTAACAAATATCTATTTTTGTTCATTACAAACAACATTATAAAATCCGGCAGATGCGAGGGAAAATCAGTCTGGAGATAAACAAAACAGCAAATGAATTTTTTTTAAAGAAATAAATAAAGAAAGAAGAAAGAATGCAATGTATAGTGTTGGGTAGACACCAAACTACCCACAAGAATGAATGCCAGTGCCAGATGAAAGTCCTTCGGATGAGACTGTAAACCGAGGCCCCGTGTGCGAACGCATGCAGAACATCTTGCACACACGTTAAATCCTGTTCCGCTTTTCGAAAGAGTAGGCCATTGTGTGCCGGTAGGAACAGATGACAAAATTTAGAAAACCACATACACACGGGGACTGGATGTAAAAAAGCACATAAGTGCTTATCCATTATCCTCGATATAAAAGAATAAATAAATAAATAAATGCCTAGGTCAGTATACTATGACAACATTGACAGACTTGTATCCATGACTGAAACAAACAATTCTATCCATATTTACTGAATGTGCATTTTTGCTGAATATTTACCGCATACAAAATTAATGTTCCATAGTAAAAGCAGAGGCAGTTGTTTGTGTACAGCCATGTTTACCAGTATGACTCTGTGTCTTAGTTCTAGGCTAGCTTTTGCACAAATCATCGGGCGGTGATTATTAATACATATAAGTCATGATGGCCAACTTTTTAACCTGTTTAACTTTGTTTCAGAGACAGATTAATGTAAGAGCAGATGTCATAAACGTTGTGTTTTAATACCTAAGAATATATTTGATAACTGCTGTAAATTTGCCTTATTCTGATTCAATATGAATGGCCCATTTCAATTGCAACTGGCACAAGTGACCTGTGTACTAGTTCAACAACTCATACCCCTGTCATGTCATGCTGAATAAGGTACCTCAGTGTTGTCCTTGTGCCAAAACGCTCAGCTCTCCTATATTATGTGGCAGCTAAACACGAAATCATGAAGACTGTCATAAAATGACATGAATGTCTTCTCTATGTGGGCCACCCCTACCACTACCCCTCTGCCCCTCTGCACCAACCGGTTGGGTTCCCATCACTTAGCCGGCACTGTGTCTAGTCTCCCTCCACTCGCCCTGTTTTCAATTACCGCTGGCCGGGCTGTAGGATCAACATGGCCGACAGGTTTGGCAACAAAAGGAAGAGTGGTCGGAGGTTCCTCACCCACAACAGATCAAACAGAAGCACAGGGATGTGTACCCTTGTCACTACAGCCCCCTTCCAGCTGCCGGGGTATGGGTAAACACCCGCTTAAAAGCCTTCAAACGCTTTGGTGAGAGCAACCGGAAATTGGATCTATTCTGGGTTAGTGCGCTTGCGCGTTACACGTCACGTTTATTGGGTACAGGATGCTGCCCAAACGACGGTGATCGTGAAAAGCCATTACCAGTGAAAAGTTTTATGTCGACAACCTACATCTTCCTCAAGTGAGGATGTACGTCATCTGTTACATGGGCATCATAGACATGCATGCCTCCATACATTTTTGATCACTCACACAAACTAAATTGCACATAGAAAGGAGGGGGTGGGGGAAACAGAGCACGCACACACACACAAAGCACACAAAGATAGACCGGGGGTGTTAGAAAGGGGGAAGAAAGACACAGACAGAGAGAGAGGAGAGAGAGAGAGAGAGAGAGAGAGAGAGAGAGAGAGAGAGAGAGAGAGAGAGAGAGAGAGAGAGAGAGAGAGATTCAAGTTTTCAGCAAGTATTTGACAGAGTTTCCTCCTTTGATTACCAATCGTACATACAAAAACCGTGTCCCAGAAGCTCGGACAAACAGTCCAATCAAACTACTGTCACACAGGTGACAACACAAACACACAGTGCCACCACCACCTCCAGAAACTGTTCGCCTCGTTTGAACAGGTGTGATGTACTTTCTGTGGACAATACAGGAGGAAGCAGACAGCCTTGGGGAAGAAGAAGAACGGGACTATGGCTTGGCCATGTGACTCCCATTACCACCCTGCCTCTGTTCTCACTGGGGGAGAAAGGATGAAACGCGTTCCTCCCTTGGCGAAGGAGTGCACAATGACTGTGTGAAAACACCGCGAATTAAAACACAGAAAGAGACAGACAGCCACACGAGAGGTGGACCTCAATGAGCCCCACAGCGCGGCCAAGGGGCCGGCGTCTTGAAAGCGTCTTTCACATCCTCCGCACAGGTAATGTCTTGTGTCAACATGGCCCCTTCTCTTTACAAGGACAAAAGGGCTATTGGGATTCAACCTCTCTTTCCTCATTTCCAACCCCCCTACCCCCCTAATCCCTTCTCCTGCTTGTTCTACTGTAAGACCCTGGGTATGGGTCTGACCTCCCCCCCCCCCCCTTTCTATCCTGATCGGTTTTGGGAGATGAAGCTAAGCCATTCGTTTGAAGACAGTCTGTTGACAAGAGCTACGGACCTTTCATGTTGTTTACAGTTCATCCGACCAGTGTGATGTCAACTATGCTCCGGCTGTCTTGATCCTTCCTTTCTTCTACTTCCCTCCCTTGTGCTTTCACTGATAGATTGCTTATTGTGTTGTTGTAGATTGTATTATAGTCCCACCCTATCGGAGCTATCTGATTTAGGACTGCGGAATTCAAGATACAACGAGTTCCCTCTCACTCCGCTGCCAGGCGGCAAAGCCAAGCGACAGTCCAAGGCTTCTGGCCATGACACTGACAGGCCTTCTAACCACCCACTTGACTCCGTGCCCAGAATGCATTTTTCCCCTTTGTTTTCGGGTGGCTTTCTTTTCGTTCCTCAGCTAGAACTCCGTCGATCCCCTATGATAAAATTAAGCGTATGCGGCCGTTTTTTGCCAAACATTCAGGTACGTAGCCGCATTCCAACTTCTGGGATGACGTCTAAACGTGCATGTGTTGTTGTCTTTTTTAGATGGTGTCATCCATTGCTGACAGGAAGGAAGGTGGCAGGATGGTTAAGATGTTCGCCTGCCAACAAGTAAACCGTGAGGTTGTGGGTTCGATTCACAGCCTCGCCCTTTCTTCCCAGTTTGACAAAAAAATCGAACTGAATGTCAAAGTCCTTCGGATGAGACTATAAACCGAGGCCCCGTGTTCGAACGCATGCAGAACATCTTGCGCACACGTTAAATCCTGTTCCGCTTTACGGAAGAGTAGGCCATTGTGTGCTGGTGGAAACTGATGACAAAATTTACAAAACCGCATACACACGGGGACTGGATGTAAAAAAGCACACGAGTGCTTATTCCATTATCCTCGATATAAAAGAATAAATTAAAAAAAAGTAAAAAAATAAACAGTGCGCAGTGGCCCACTTTTCCCAAAGGCAGGACGTGTTGCAACGTGTGTGCAAAATGCTCCACGCACGTTCGGTTTACAGTCTCATCCAAAGAGCTTTTGGAGGAGTGGAGTCCGTGCTGATGTTACTCCAGAGGAAAAAACCCCGTGAAGGGGTGCCTCGTGGTGGCTCGAACTTGGGCTGTCAGAACAATAGCTAACCGCTCAAAACACTAGGCCATCCCGCCCCCTCTAAGAATGTCTGCTGACGGTGGCAGAAGCAGGTTATTATTATTATTAAGAAATTCTGCCCTTATAAATAACAAGTGTTCGTGACATGTAAAACTGATTTTGAATAATAAATATTGCACTTATAAATAACAAGTGTTCGTGACATGTAAAACTGATTTTGAATAATAAATATTGCACTTATAAATAACAAGTGTTCGTGACATGTAAAACTGATTTTGAATAATAAATATTGCACTTATAAATAACAAGTGCTCGTGACATGTAAAACTGATTTTGAATAATAAATATTGCACTTATAAATAACAAGTGTTCGTGAAATGTAAACTTGATTTCGAATGAGAAATACT
Source organism: Rapana venosa (assembly GCA_028751875.1). Classification (NCBI taxonomy): domain Eukaryota; kingdom Metazoa; phylum Mollusca; class Gastropoda; order Neogastropoda; family Muricidae; genus Rapana; species Rapana venosa. Next base: position 35,819,587 of record CM054153.1, read on the forward strand.
TCACCTATGAATAAGAGTGCTTCGTGAAATGTTTGTCTTTGTAAATAGCAAGTGTTGGTGAAACTGACGTTGAGTAAGAAATTCTGCACTGATTCATAAGAAATGTTTGTAAAAAATTAATGTCAAGTTGATTTTGGATAAGAAATACTGCGCTTACCGCCACCAACAAGGGTTGGTGAAATTCCGTTCATAGCCAACAAGAAAGGAACTGCTCTTCGGCAGCAGACCGCTTGTCTTCAAACTGACAGGAATCCTAGCTCTTCAACGGGCTTGTGAACACATCACGTAAGTGACAATACTAACAGGGATTGTGAACGATGGCAACAACAACAAAATAATAATAATAAGATAGCCTGACAGCTCTCTTTTTTCCCTCTAGAAGGCGGAGGCCTTGAATCTAACTGGAACAGTCGTCCTTGTTGCCTGACTGCTTCAGGGAGAGGCGGGCATCCACCAGAGGGAGGGGGGCCTCTTTCATATCCGGTGGAATGCAATCAGCGGCCATGGCAGGTCAGGCTCTTTGCATGGCTTGCTGAAGGCATTCCACACATGCCCTCACATCAGACCCATAAACACCCCCGTCATCACACCCATGAGCACCTCTTCATCACACCCATGAGCACCTCTTCATCACACCCATGAGGACCTCTTCATCACACCCATGAGCACCTCTTCATAACGCACATGAGCACCTCTTCATCACATCCATGAACACCTCTTCATCACACCCATGAGCACCTCTTCATCACACTCATGAGCACCTCTTCATCACACCCATGAGCACCTCTTCATCACGCCCATGAACACCTCTTCATCACACACATGAGCGCCTCTTCATAACACCCATGAACACCTCTTCATCACACACATGAGCACCTCTTTATCACACCCATGGGAACCTCTTCATCACACCCATGAGCACCTCTTCATCATACCCATGAGCACCTCTTCATCACACCCATGAGCATCTCTTCATCATACCCATGAGCACCTCTTCATCACACCCATGAGCACCTCTTCATCACACACATGAGCACCTCTTCATCGCACCCATGAACACCTCTTCATCACACCCATGAACACCTCTTCATCACACCCCACTCTTCAAACAGACACTTCTTTGTCCTCTCAAGTCTTGGTAGAAAACAACAGAAAAAAATATTCTTGCTGGCAAGTGATGATGACATACATCAATGCTTGTTGTTTGTTTATATTGTCTGTTTTGCTGTTGTTTCTGGGTGAGGGGGGGGGTTTCGTATGCTTTTACTTTTTTATTTATTCACATTTTGGATGGGTAGAGCAGTAAAGGATAATGGCTTTTTTTTCAAATGGTAGCTTATTAGTATTCAATAGACTGTCTTCGGGGGTAAAATTGTCAATTATTTGATTATCTGTGAATGTTATTGCTGCTCTCATTCTATTTAGTCGTTTCTGTCCGTCTTCTTTTTTGTCATTAGAGGGATCATAAGCTGCTATGTGAATGGTGTTGTTGCACTAGAGCACAACATAAGCTGCTACCTTGTTGTTGCTACCCTGACTATGTTCTTCATTTTACATTTTGTTCCATGCTTCTTGAATAAATGAACCTTATTATTTTAAACCCAACATAACCACGACACAGAAATGGGACACTCAAAACTCCTCAGCTGTGCACCCTGTTATAATACCCTCATACTTCTTTGTCGTTGAACGCTCAGACAGCAACTATTGTTGTCTGTCATAATTATGAGCAAAAAAGCGTTGCGCTGCCTTAAACCACTGCACATCCGACTTCGGCGTGAGAGAGAATCTTTATCTTTTAAGTCTTTCTGGGGAAAAAAGGTAGGAGAATGGACCAAGAAGGCAGAAAATAGACAAAAAGGAGGTGACAGGCAGAAAAGGGAAAAGGCAGAAACAAAGAGAGGGATAGACAAGAGGGATTTCCAAGCACAGAATGTCCAGAAGGTGGGATGCTATCTATACTGTCCCCGGTACCCCGGTACTCCCACGGTGGAGCACCCTGACACAACCTCCTCCCCAAGAAAGTGTATAGGACAGGACACACTGTACCTGGCGCACAGCTCCGGAACTTAACTCTTCAGGAAGCCGAGGAAGAGAACTTCCACAATAAACTGTGCTCACATCAGACGGGTAAGGAGACATCTGAAATTCTGATAAAAGTTGTATTTACATCACAACACTGACAGCTGACCATTCATTTGAGTCATGACCGTCTCATACGACAAGCGCCACGGGGAGGGAGCGCGCTGGTCTCCTTTGATCTAGGTATAGACCTAGACTGAACTTGGGGAAAATACTTCCGGGTATTTTAGGGCAAAACATACTCTCTCTATATATTTCTCTCTCTCTCCCTTTCTCTCTCCCTCCCTCCCTCTCTCCCTCGCTCCCTCACTCCCTCCCTCCCTCATAAGGCGCCACATTCTTGATCACTCTAAATGCAGTTGTGTTTAGCAGACTGAACAGCAGCAATATTCCAGATAGCCGCCTCTATTTTTCTCTGGCAGTTTTCGGGGTGAAAAAGAGAGGGAGAGAGAGATCCAATTATTTTATTTCGAGGATAATGAAAAAGCCCTCGTGTGCTTTTCTACATCCAGTCCCCGCCTTTGTCAGGGATAACATCAAACAGAAAAAACTCTAAATAAACAACTACAACAATAATAAGCAAAAAAGACAAGGAACAACAACATCAATAATAAACAAAAACAAGAACAGAAAAACAATAACAAAATAACAAAAAAGCACACACACAGAACTAAAGAGAGACCGACAAACAGAAACAGACAGGCAGACAGAGACACAGAGAGAGAGACACAAAGAGAGAGAGAGAGAGAGAGAGAGAGAGAGAGAGAGAGAGAGAGAGAGAGACAGAGACAGAGACAGAGACAGAGACAGACAGACAGAGAGAGAGCGAGAGAGACAGACAGAGGCAGACAGAGACATAAACAGAGACAGAGACAGAAGAAACAGAGACAGAGAGAAAGCGCAGCGCGTGCAATTTAAAATTATTAAAACAAAAGCTAGTTTCAGCAATAAAAATGAAGTGGAGCGGTGTGGAATGGGCGGAAGGCGGACTGCACTGGATTATGTAACCAGGGCCTGGGCCAGCCTGCAATCTGATCAAGCCACATGACAATCATGCAGGAGACACACATGGACCACACCTTGCTATTAGCTCGTCCAGCTCACAGTCTGGCATTACGTTTATGATATGCAATCACTGTCTGAACGACACAGCACAACAATGCATTATCTGGCAAAAAGCGCTGCCCGCTCGCTCGCCTACCCGACCCTTAAAGAACAAAACATCGATTTGCCTGGCTATGATTTTAAAGGATTGCAAAACATCAAGAAATTGTGAGGACGAGCTATACAAACGTGTTTTTCTTTTTGGCTTTGTTTTCTGTTTGTTTGTTGTTGTTTTTTGCTGCATCTGCGAAGGAAACTGAATATGAAAAAAAAAGATAATATCGATATTGCACGAAACTGTCTGCCACTTTCTGGTCAGCCCTACCGCCCCCCCCCCCCACACACACACACATACATACATACATACATACATACATACATACATACATACATACATACATACATACACACACATACATACACACACATACATGCATACATACATACACACATACATACACACACATACATGCATACATACATACACACATACATACATACATACATACATTCGTCTAATGGTTCACTTTAAGTGAACAGACGTAAAATTGAAGACACACACAATACATACATACATACATACATACATACATACATACATACATACACACATACATATATACACACATACATACATACATACATACATACATACATACATACATACATACATACATACATACATACACATACAAACACACATACATACATACATACACATATACACACATACACATATACATACATACATACATACATACACACACATACATACATACACATACATACACACATACATACATACATACATCGGTGGATCGGTGGTCTAGAGGTAACGCGCCTGTCTAGAAAGCGAAAAGTCCGGGTTCGTATCCCGTCTGGGCCCGAAACTTTTCCCCCATCCATTAGACCATGAGTGGTGGTCTGGGCGCTAGTCTTTCGGATGAGACGATAAACCGAGGTCCCGTGTGTTACAGAAAATTATGCAGCGCACGAAAAAGAACCCACGGCAACAAGAGAGTTGTTCCTGGCAAAATTCTTAGAAAAAAGCCACTCTGATAGGGAAAGAAATACAGTTGCAGACCAAAAAAACAAAAAAACAAAAAAAAAAAAGGGTGGCGCTGCTCTTGTGGCGACGTGCTCTCCCCGGGGAGAGCAGCCCGAATTTCACGCAGAGAAATCTCGTGACTTAAAGTGGTATAAATAATAAATAAACATACATGCACGCACGCACGCACAATGACACACACAGATACACACAGATACACACACACACACATACACACAAAGTGACAGAAAGAGAGAATAGAATGCTTGAATTCAAACTGTCGCCCTTACGAGTACCTTAGAACAAACAGAAATGATAACAGTTCTAAATGTGCCTAAAGGGTTACAAAAATGTTTAAAGAATAAAGAAACAAACAGAAGGAAAAAGCAGAGAAGGAAGGAGGAGAAAGACATTGACGAAGGGAAGATAGCACCAACAAACCAACCAATCAATCATCATCCCGCCAACCGATTAACCATCCAATCAAGATCTTAATAACCAATTAACCTACCTGCCAGTTATCAACAGATGATCTTAATTCACCAACCAATCAATGTGTTACTAAACAACTAACCTACCTACCAGTGAAATCAACCAATCAATATCTTACTAAACAACGAACCTTCTTACCAATTCACCAACCAATCATAGTCTTACAAACCAAATAACCTACCAATTAACCTACCTACCAATTATCAACCCGTTAACTAATCAACGTTTTACATACCAACTTACTTACCTACCTACCAAACAACCCACTAACCTACAGTTAATCAACCAAGCAACCAACCCATTACCATCAACTCTAACCAGTACTCCCCACCACTCAACCACCCAACTCCACTTCCTCCCTCTCCTCCGCCTCCACCCCTCCCTTCTTCTCCTTCCACGCACCACTCCCCCAAACCTGTATCCCTCCCCCTACAAACACACACACACACACACACACACACACACACACACACACCCCACCCCACCCCCCATCCTTCACCCCAACTCACTGATGTTGAGGATGTTGCCAAAGACGTCAATGCTGTTGTAGGTGGAGCAGTTCCAGCGGCGGTTCTGAAACTGGTGCTGGCACTCCTCGATGCCCATGGAGGCCCCCTCACTCAGCACGTGGATCAGAGACTTGTCCAGGGCGCACAGCTCGCGCTGCCGGGGCCCGAGGTAGCTGAGGTCGGAGCAGTCCAGGAGCTGGTCTTTGCGGCTGCCTCCCTTCCTCCGACTGGAGGGAGCCAGGAGGTTGCTGCTGGCTTCAGGGCTGTGCTGCAGCTCGTCCTCGATGGGCTGGTAGGAGCTGGCCACGCCCAGGTACCTGTCCACACACACACACACACACACACACACACACACACATACACGCACACACATACGCACACACACACACAGCGATGGCTTTTGGTGAGTGATCACGTGAAGTGGAAGCAAACTACAACAGTACATGAGAACGGATGACAAAAGTTACACAACTGCATACGCACAGGGACTGGATTAAAAAAAAAAGCACATGAGTGGTTATTCTATAATAATAGTAACAATAATAATAATAATAATATACAATGAAAATGCTCGGATAAAAAAACCAAAAGGATAGAATGAATAAGATTAGATAGAAGATAACTATTCATTCAAACAAAAAGAAAACAAAAAAGAAAAGCAAGCATTGACGTAATTTGGTTTTCCGCTACAGTTCTTAAGTTCACTAATGGTGAAGTTTTTGCGTATGCAAACCATTAATTTTTAACCCACCATTACGATAGCCGCATTCCGACTTTGGGAAGGATGGCTCAACACGATACCTGTGTGCATGGTTTTTCATTTGTTTTTGTTTTATTTTAAATATTGCTTTCCGTTCCTACGTGCACCAAATGGCCTACTCTTTCAAAACGCAGAACGGTTTTTCACATGTGCTCAAGATAACACACGACGCTTTGGTTCATGGGAAGGGGGGGAAGTGGAGGGGAAGGGGAAGTGGAGTCTGTACTGCTGTTAAACGAACTCCATTGATCTGAACCCCAGTGCTCCATTCATTCCCGGGGTGAGGGTCTGGTTGTATCAAGACAGTCCCGGCGATGAAGAAGGTGGTGAGTTTGGAGTGAGAGCCGTGGACACAGCAGCATGAGCAGGCTGCAGAGGACGAGGCGGGAAGTAGAACATGCTTTTCCTTCTTCTTCCTCTTTTTCTTTGTTATTTTGATCATGAAGTTATTTTTTTATTATTATTATTATTATTGTTATATCATTATAGATGCTATTGTTATATTGTTCCTGTTATTAATGGGGACGGTTGTGATTATAGTAGGTATATTTTTTATATTATAATATCAAAATAGTGTGTGTGTGTGTGTGTGTGTGTGCGTGTGTGTGTGTGTGTGTGTGTGTGTGTGTGTGTGTGTGTGTGTGTGTGTGTGTGTGTGTGTGTGTGTGTGTGTGTGTGTGTGTGAGACAGAGAAAGACACACAGATAGACAGACAGACAGAGACAGAGACAGACAGAAAGACAGAGAGAAGGACGAGACATTGAGAGAGAGGACAGACAGAGACAGAGACAAAGAGACAGGCAAACAAACAGAGAGAGAGAGGAGAGAGAGAGAGAGAGAGAGAGAGAGAGAGAGAGAGAGAGAGAGAGAGAGAAGGCAGACTGACAAACAAGGGAGCGAGATGCAAGAAGACAGAAGGCAGCAGATAAACACAGCAAATACCTTCTGCTAACCCGGCTTCTTTGAAGTGACGGAACCCTTTAGTCATCAACTTCAGCACACACACACACACACACACACACACACCTCCCCACTCACCTGTGTGTGTGCGTGTGTGTGTGTGTGTGTGTGTGTACGTACGTGCGTGTGTGTGTGCGTGTGCATCAACACGTGTGTGGTTACAAAAATAATACTTCTCTCGTTCTGAAGCTTTCATGTGACAGGCTGTATTTATGAAAGTTACAAAGGTTGCAGTGTAAAGCTGACAACTCCTTCAACACCGTCATACACATGTTTGGATTTACAGGCAGAGGGGAGAAAATGGGGAGAAATGAGGGAGAAGATGGACAGACAGACAGATATAAGGGAGGTAGGGAACTGAAGGTGAGGGTGGGGGGAAGATTCACGACTTGCCCTGTCTGCAACAGTGGCCCATTTTGCTCTGTCTCACGCGTCATCATGGAAGTCAGAAGGCTATCAACACGGCAGGCGCTCTTATCGGCACGATAGGTGGCTTATCCACACGATTGGCAACTCATCCGCGGCAGAGGTCTAAAGCACTGGAGCTGTTACAATTTTAGACTGCCTTGTTTAACTTTAAAATCCCGGCCCCCTCCATCCTTTAATTTTAGAATACATGTGCAAAACTAAATGATAGGAAATTAAATGTGCTCTTTCTTCTAAATCACTACAGTACTGACTACTTTCAGCTGCTCCCTAGCAAGGTCAACTAAATGAAGCCAACACAGAGCTAGTTAGTTAACAATCAAAGTAACACGGCGGTATGAGGTATTCCAGTGAACTAAAATAGGGATGAGCAGACTGAAAGAGTTCCTTTGTAGCCAAAGAGGCCAATGACAGCTCAAATGCTTTTGTAACACATGTCCTGTCACAGTGAAAGATGGCATTGCCATACTCAAAGGAGGGAAGAAGCTCACTTGAAAGAGTACTAGGAATCCACATCCCACCTGAGCCTGCTTCACCTGACCTGAGCCTGCCTCACCTGACCGGAGCCTGCTTCACCTGACCTGAGCCTGCCTCACCTGACCGGAGCCAGCCTTTTAAGTGGGTTCTGGCAGGGTGCTCACCATTGGCTATTCTCTTTGCCGTGTCCAGTGACTCGTACTTAAGGAAGCAAGCGATGATCAACAAACCAGTGGCTGGAAGGGCCAAAAAAGGTCAAATATGGATTTTGCAGAGGGAACACAGATGCACTGGCAAAAAATATAATATAATTATGACCTACAGTCCTTCGTGATTCAGACCAGCACATTACAACTAGCGCTGACTTCAACATCACGGCCAAGAAGACTGAGGCTGCTTGACAAGATGTATGTAGTCACTGCCAGCAAGTATGCACAGAACACAGAATGAAATGCGAGTGGCAGACATATCTACGCATCTCAGAAGTTTCACTGGCAACAAGGGAGATGTAGATAAAGAAGTGGCAATTATTCATCTTGGCAAGATCTTACACACCAAGAAACTGTCACACACTACACTCTCACACAGTTTTAGAAACGCTTTCCTCCACTACTTTTTCTTCAATAACAGTTTAGAAACGTATAAGAAAATCAGCTAACAAAATTCATAAGACACTTGGTGTCTCAGACAGCAAATGCTTGTAGGCATGAAAAGGGATTCAGAAGGAACGACTTCTGTGCAGAGGCAGGGGCTTCAGGGTAGGCCAGGCAATGCAGTGGCCACGACATTGTCAGCACATTACAACTAGCGCTGACTTCAACATCACGGCCAAGAAGACTGAAAGCCTGAAGCCAAAAGCCAGCAGCCTTCTCCCACCCTGTTATCCCTGACTGCTGTCTGTAGCTGTCAGAAGCGGGGATTAGGCCCTGGAGGGGAAAAAGGCCCAGTGCTGAAGACAGGTGTCTAATCCTCTCCCAGAAAGGTGTGACAAACCCCAGCCTCTGTGGTGGGCCCCACTCCCCGCTCCCCACTCACTGGAGGCTGCTTGTCTTGCAAACAGCCAAACACACCCACGCTGATCTGACCCAACCCATGCTCTCTACCACGGAGATGACTTTGTCAAACAATGTGGTACCTTCCTATCGGTGATAAAGGAACGTTGTTTGTACAAACATCGCTGTTTTTGAAGAAGTCTGCTGTCTGTGTTTTCTGCAAACCAGTGGAGACACGGCGGTGTTGTCAACCTTCAGCACTCCAACTACATCTGATTTCAGCTCCAAAGCAGCCATTATGAAAGTAATTTGCTCTTTGTTCAAAACATACAGGAGTAAAACCGACAGGCCCCAGAAAGGAAGCATGAGAAGAATGCTACTTCTGCCGAGGCAATCAAATAACAGAAATAAAGAAGCCCTTGTTGAGAAAAACATTAAGTCCACCAAAAGTGGCTCGGTGATCTAGAGGTAACGTATGTGCCTACAAAGCGAGGAGTGCGGGTTCGATTCCCGTTTGTGCCCCAAACTTGTCTCCTAACCATCAGACCTTAAGTAGTGCTCTAAATGCTAGTCTTTGGGATAAATAAATCGAGGTCCCGGGAGCAACACACAAACGTAAAAAGGACCCACAGCAACAAGAGAGTTGTCCCTGGTTAGTACTGTAGCAAAATGTTACCCTGAAAGGGAAAAATACATATACAGACAAGAAACCGAAAAAAACGGGTACTGCTGCTCTTGTAGCGACGTGCTCTCCACAAGAAGAGCAGCCCCAGCTTTCACACCGAGAAATCTGCCATGACATGAAGTGGTCTACAAATACAAGACAAACCCAAAGGGAAGAAGAGATTCACAGTCAACATAAACCACCCACCAGAACCCTGACGTCCTTCATCCTGTGCACTTGAAGAGGTTTGCTGTTGAATTAAAGAACACACATACTGTTTTTCATCTTGTGCACTTTCAAGAGATTGACTGTCTAATTAAGGAACACACACACACACACACACACACACACACACACACACACACACACACACACATTGTTTTAGACATGTTCACCAAGAAGTTGTTGAATGCATTTCAATCCTTAAACCCACACTGCTCCCCCTCCCCTTTCCACCCGCTCACCCGTACTGGGGGTACCCAGTTTAAAGAGGCAGGGGGGAGGGTTACAGTTTCCTTGATATCCATCACAAATTCCACCCGGCCTGTCCTCTCCCTGTCTCGGGGTGGTGCTAAGTGAGGGAAATAGCAGGGTGGGGGGACATTCAAGGACTTCACAGAGAAGTGAAAATGACAGTTGTGTCTCTCTCACACCCACTGAAGGCCCTTCATTGGGCCGGCCCTGGTCGTTTATGAGTCCGGGCGGCTTTTCTCATGTTGACAAGATGGCTGGGGTTACATCGCTCCCTGTGTGTGTGTGTGTGTGTGTGTGTGCGTGTGTGTGTGAGTGATAGACAGACAGACAGACAGACAGAATATGGCTCAAGCCAGCCACATGGAATCAGCCCTGATAAAACATGCATGAACTAAACCACTGTAACTACATAAATCTGCACAAGACTTGTCCTGTCCTGACCAACAAAGAACACGGGGAAAAACACAGCAACCTTGAAGCAGAACCACGCGTAAGCAATGCCAGGCAGTCAGAGAACCAGTGAAGCCTAAAGGCGACAACATAACACAACATAAAACCCAATACTCTCTGTCTGTCTGTCTCTCTCTCTCTCTCTCTCTCTCTCTCTCTCTCTCTCTCTCTCTCTCTCTCTCTCCTCTCTCTCCCACCCACCCAGCCCGACTTCGGTCTCAGACACACCACACGCTTTACTATTTGTATGCACAGCCCAACTGGCAGTGTGTGTGTGTGTGTGTGTGTGTGTGTGTGCTCAGTTGCTCAGTTCTGTTGGTTGGGGTGTAAGGGGAAGATCACACAGGTAGATAGATGCTTTCTGACTGTCAGCATCACATGTTACACATGTCACACAAGCCTTGGCTACTTTATGAGTATGAATGTTGTTTGGGTATACTCTAGCTAAACAAAGAGAATTAACGACTGTCACAGAAATATCCACAAAATCATGGCAATTAGGCCCTTTATTGTGGTTGGGACACCCCATCCCCCTCTCTCTCTCGTACACAATTGGTGTTTATCTCTTATAAATTGGTGCTTTTATCCTCCCTTTTTTTTGAGCGCTGGATAAAAATAGTCATTGCACTTAATCTACTACCCTCTGTCAATACATTTTTGATTTCGTATTTTCTCTCTCTCCTCTCTCTCTCTCTCTCTCTCTCTCTCTCTCTCTCTCTCTCTCTCTCTCTCACTATGTGTGGTCATATTCTTGATGATGAAGTGCATTTCCTGTTTCATTGTCAATCATATGTTTCCATACGTGAAAACTGTGGTGTTCTCAATCTAGAAGCTTTCCGAAGGCAAGATATTTTTTTCTATCTTATCGTCCGATGATGATATTGTGATCAAATCGGTGGCAAAGTTTATTGCTGAAGCACTGAAATTAAGACAATTACAGCTAAGTTCCAATTAGCTTAACATTTGTGACTAAACTAAAGTAACATTTATATTATGTAAACTCCAGCATTTTGTGAAACACATAAAGAAACATTTATAATTACGCTGTAGTCTCCAGCAAGAATATTTTTTGAAAATTTCACATACAATGTCAATGGATGGTCTAATATAGCATTCTAGAATGTTCTTTTCATTATTTTAGCTATTGCTTATTGGTTCCTATTGTTCATCCTTGTTATTACTTTGTGTTCATTTTGAAACTGAGTTTACGTCAGAGCTTAAAGTCGTATCCGTTCATAAGAGCTCATTTTTGGTTTTTTGGTTTTCATTACGTTAAATGCATCATGTGATTTTTCTTGTATTTATTTTTATTTACAAAAGAAAGTCGTGTATAACCCCCCTTGTCAATAGGCCACTTTGGGCAATGACAATAAATTGGTCAAAAGCGTCTCTCTCTCTCACACACACACACACACACACACACAAAGAGGCTCACACTTTAAATCTGTTATTACTCGCATTTGCTTCTTTTGTATAAAAATGGTATACAAATTTAATAGTTTTCAAGATGTTTATTGCTGTATAATTGTCATTTCATCTGTTTACTTATTCTTATCATTAACCTGTTAACTTGACCAGAAAACGACACTGACCAACTGTTCTAACATGAAAATGCATGAGCAATCTATAGATAGAAGAACCTACAGAAGAAAGATCACAAGATAACGTGTGCTGTAGGAAAGTACATAACAGAGCAGAGCAGAGCAGAGGAGAGGAGAGAGAGAGGAGAGAGAGAGAGAGAGAGAGAAGAGAGAGAGAGAGAGAGTGAGAGAGAGAGAGAAACTTTGAAAACTTTTTATTCAAAGAGCGTAATAGAATAAGCATTAGTTGCTTTTTTACAGCCAGCCCTCTGGCAAAAACAAACACACAAACAAAAAGAACAATTAAAAACAAAACAACCCCTTTAAAAAAAACACTACCACCACCACCCTCCAAAAAAAAAACCAAAAAACATAATCCCCAAAGAAACAAGCAAACAAAAAACCCTCCAAAAATAAGCAAAAAAAAAGCCAACAATTAAAAAAAAGAAAACCCCTACCTCCCCTCTCCCCCCACCCCCCAAAAAAACCAACTCCCAAACAACCCCTACAAACCAACTCCCAAACCAAACAATGAAAAAAAAGCCCCAAACATACAAAACCAAAATAAACAAAAATTAACACAAAATAAAAACACCCCCCCCCCCCCCCCCCCCACCGAAAAAAAACCCACAAAAAATAAACTCACAAACCAAAAACACCCCCAACCCCCACCAAGAAAAAATCAACTGACATGGAAAATTACCAAATGCACACAGTATGAAAGATTAAGTATACAGTATGTTTATGTTACTTTCATGTACTCTCCTCAAAGTGATTTTTTTAATGTGGTTCTAACAGTTGCCTCAATTTAACAAGCGTAAAACTGATAATAGTTTAGTAGCATATTAAATTGACTAATCTTCTGGAACAAGTAAGATTTATAATTATGCTTAAAAGAAGTAATGCTATTTTTATTTTTAAGATATTTTGGTAATGAGTTCCAAACAGTTCATCCAGAGTAATGAAGGCTTGTCTTGTAAAGATCTAGTCTTGGTTTCGGTATTACTATGTTATTTGTGTACCTTGACTGGTTAATTGGAAACTTATTAGTCAGTGTAGATGGTGCCAGACCGTTCATTATGTGATGCTTTATTATTGCTTTATTATATTTCAAATAAAAAGTTAGGGGGAGAATGTCCAATTTAATATAGTCTTGGGGTGATAAAGTTGAAGACTTAAAGAGTACCATTTTAAGAGCTCGTTTATGGATTCTTGAAAGAGGTTTTAAGCTATTGACACTGCACCTATCATATAATCTTGAGGCGTAATAAGCATAGTAGAATTGCTTACGAGTATCTACTTCTTTAATAGTAGTATTACCGAGATAAACTTATTAAGCAAAGGTTACCTGTTGTCGTTTTTGTCGAGACGTAATTATCATAAATTTAGATTTTTTTGGTCATTTGGGGCCATATGATTTAAGTCTGGTCTATTCCAGCAATTGATCAGCATTTTCTTGCATAGAGTTTGATAGTTGTCTCAAGGTCGAATGAGAAGAGTAGATAGTAGTATCATCAGCAAAGAGTTCAGTTACACCCCTTTAGTAGTGAATAAAGGAAGGTCATTGATATATTGTGAAAAAGAAAGAGGCCCTAATACTGATCCTTGCGGAACACCACATTTTTGTGAAATAAATTCGGAATGCTCATTATCTATCCAAACAGTGTGGATTTATTAAGAAATGATTTTATGAGTGACAAAGCATCATCTGAAAATTTATACGGTACCAATTTACGATTAAAAGGTTATGATCTATGACACCAAATGCTTTGGCAAAATCAATAAACAACACACCAGTAAATTTGCTGTCATTGATTTTTGTAACCATTAATCAAAAAGATTAATCAGAGCTGTATGACAAGATTGACATTTTCTAAAGCCAGACTGATTTGGATGAAGTAAGTTATATTTTGAAATGTGAGCCATGAGGCACTGATATATATGCTTTTCCAAAGGCTTAGAAAGTACATATAATATTGAAGTAGGTCTGTAATTTGAAGGATCAGTTTTATTACCAGATTTGTACAAAGGAATTATTTTGGCTTGTTTGAAAATCCTGGGGAAGTAGCATTTATCAATACAAAGGTTTTTGTTTTGTTTTTTTAATGTTTTTTTTATTTTTTCAAATATATTACAAAATACCAAAACCAGGGGGGAAAAACTCACACAAGGACACGAACCGTCAAGAGCAACAAAAAACAACCAGCAAAACAAAACAAAAAATTTAAATAAATTAAAAAAAACACACAACAAAACAAAAAACCTGTATCCCCCAAAAACCTGTATCCCTTTCTCAATCATACATAATTGTGTATAGAAACATGGTCACTGAGGGAAATACAGACACAAACAGATCTACCAAACATACAAACATATCATTCTAATAACAATAATAATCTTTACATCCAAAATTTTATATTAGATACATACATACTTACGTACATACGTACATGCATAGATACATACAATCATACACACATACATACATACATACATACATACATACATACATACATACATTGATAAACATACATGTCTGCACTGATGCAGACTCAATCAGAGCAAGAGACTCTTGGATGTGCAGCATGGAAAAAAGAACAAACAGCAAAATTCCAGATTAGATATATATGCCTTGGATGTGTACAGATTAAGGACGTATTCCGCAAGCCACATATTATAACAAGTGATATCAAAACCTGTATTAAGTAGTTCGCGGATTGGTACAGTGGATTGGTGGTCTAGAGGTAACGCGCCTGTCTAGAAAGCGAAAAGTCCGGGTCGGAAGTGTGCGGTGGTTCGTATCCCGTTTGGACCCGAAACTTTTCCCCCATCCATTAGATCATGAGTGGTGGTCTGGGCGCTAGTCTTTCGGATGAGACGATAAACCGAGGTCCCGTGTGTTGCACATAATTATTTAGCGCACGTAAAAGAACCCACGGCAACAAGAGAGTTGTCCCTGGCAAAATTATGTAGAAAAAAGCCACTCTGATAGGGAAACAAATACTGTTGCAGACAGAAAAAAAAAGAAGAAAAAAAGAAAAAAAGGGTGGCGCTGCTCTTGTGGCGACGTGCTCTCCCCGGGGAGAACAGCCCGAATTTCAGGCAGAGAAATCTGCGTGAAATGAAATAAATGAAAATAAATGAAATTCATTGTTTACAACTTTTCTTTTTGTCTGTGGAGACTGCGTGTCTGTTTTGTCTACTTTTACCTGCTTTTTACTTCCCTCTAGGGTTCTTTTCATGCTTCAATTAAGCCCATATATGGGAGCCATCTTCTCTGGAAAGCATGGTAAGTCATATTCAAATAAGCTGCATGCATAACAATTTTAAACTTTGTGTTTAGTTCTCTTAAAAATATTTGAATGCTTGGAACAGTTTTATTGATTCTACATTTATATATAAAAAACTTGCCAAGCAGAATAATGAAATCTAGTACTTCATCACATTTAATATTTTCAGCCACACCAAATAAAATCAGCTCATTGTCAAATGATAGATTACAACAGTTAGTACATTTTGTTTTTAGTACATTTTCTAGTTCCCTCCAGAAAGAGAGAGAAAAGCGACAGTTATATAAATAGTGCTCTACTGCATCTTTTTCCACGCTACAAAAATTGCATCTGTCACTGTCCACAACCCCCATTGTCTTCAAAATTACATTGGTCACAAGAATTCTATAACAAAGTTTTGTTTGAAACCTTTAAGTTTTACCTCTTTTATCTTTTTAATTTTCTTCCGCACTGCTGTCCAGTCAACTGGGGTTTTCAGTTTATCTTCCCATTTTACGAACGGTTTTATGTCTAATATTTCTATTTCTTCAAGTAAAGCATTGTAAAATTGTCGAGATCCTTTCTGCGCTTTCAATATTAACTGCATTGCTTTCGAAAGTTCATATTTTTCATTGTCTTTAACTTCAATATTTTTCTGTCTTTTGTACTCGATTTTTGTTTGCAAACAGCTCATGTAACCTAGGAAATTTACTCTCGAGTTAATTTTTTCGGTAAATGTCTGATAATCTATAAAGTTACCATTTATGTCCACCAAATCTTTTACAAAAACAATATTACTGTTTACCCAAGTCTTGTAGTGAAATGGTTTATTATCAATTTTGAATTGTTCATTGTAAAATATTGGCTCAGAAAGAAACTCACTTCCACTTGTCTGCAAAAGTGTGTATAGGCCGAGAAGACGTCTCTCCAGAACTGATTTAATCTATTGTTTTCAAAACGTTTGGCTCCATACACGTGGATTAAGTCCGTCTCTGGGGTTAGGGTTCGAATGATAGTTGCCCATTTTGGAGTTTCATTTACCAACTTTCTTATCCATGCTAATTTTAATGCCTGTATATACACTTCAATATTCGGAATACCAATCCCTCCTCCTTCAAAATCGTGGACAGCATATTTTCTTTTAATTTTATCTGTCTTTTTGTCCCACACAAACTCAAAACACATTTTTTGTAGTTGTTTGATGTGCGTTCCAGGAGGATTGGGTAACAGAATCTACAGATATATAAGTTTTGAAAGTATAAGTGACTTTAATACAGATATTCTTCCTAAAGGTGTAACTGTTCTTTGCAACCATATTTTGAATAGAGTTTTTATTTCGAGGAACTTATTGTCTGAGTTTATTTGTCATTTGTGAGAAACCAAAGTCCTAATATTTTAAATTTTGGGGGGTTCCATTCCATCTTTTTTTCTGTTAAAAATCTGTTTAAACAGTTCTTTTTGTTTCCTAGCCATACATTCAAGGTTTTTTCGTAGTTCAACTTCAGACCTGAAATCATTTCAAATTCTTTCAAAACTTCAAGCAGCTTTTCAAATGATTTTCTATATAAATATAAATATATAAATATCAATTCTAATATAAATGTCGTGTCATCGGCATACTGATTAATCTTGTATTCTGCATCTGTTATCTTTATGCCCTTAATATCAACTTCTCTTATTTTACATGCAAGTACCTCTGCACAGAGTACAAATAAATATGGTGAGATTGGGTCTCCTTGACGACAACCTTTTTCAACAGTAAAGCTAGTTGACGATTTTCCATTGACTATCACACGTGTTTTTATGTCTTTGTAAAATGTGCAAACCCATTTTAATACATCCTCTCCAAATCCGAACATTTTAAAAACTTTCATCATGAATGACCAGCTGACGGAGTCAAATGCTTTTTCGAAATCTATAGAAACGAGTAGACCAGATAATTTATTTTCTTCCAGGTAATGTATAATGTCGTAAATTATTCTTATGCTATTACCAATATACCTACCAGGTACAAATCCGGTTTGATCCTGATTTATTCATTTGGATAACACATATTTAATACAATTTGCAATGCAGGCCGACCCAAGCAAACACTAAAGCAAATCTGGCTTACCTTGGAAAGTTACCTTTGCTTAGGCACTGGTGAGCAAAACGATTAGGACTTCACTCATGAAAAACACGATTGTAGGGAGGATCTCTCTCTCTCTCTCTCTCTCTCTCTCTCTCTCTCTCTCTCTCTCTCTCTCTCTCTCTCTCTCTCTCTCTCTCACTCACTCTTTATCTCTCTGAGATATTTAGTAACAGACTCTCTCTTTATAGATACAAAGGTTATATAAATATGTTAAAGAATCACATATTATAGGAGCACTGAGCTTAAGGATTTTTCCGTCCAAGTCATCTAGACGTCTGCTTGAGATGCATTAGAGAAAAATATACTTCATGTACTGCCAGGAATGGGATTTTTACATTTGAAGTGATCTTTTTAGAAATGCAAAATTCTTTCACTAAGGCAAGGTCATTGAAACAAGATCTGTCATTTTTGACTGTTGAGGATGAAATTCTGGAAAAAATGTTGGTTTAAGGAGCTGGCAGTGATATCTTTTTTAACTAGTGCATTTTCGGATTTTTTCTTTGTTAGAGAATTTATGGCTTGCCAAATAACTTTCTGTTTATTGCTTGAGCTATCTGATAGGAGCTCTCCAAAGTGTTTGTTTTGGCATTACGTCATTAAATTGTTTGGTCTCTTTAAGTTTGTCTCTTTTGATTATTTCCTCTTCAATTTCTTTATTTAGCCACAGAGGTTTTGGGGTATGTTTTACTCGTTTTATTTATTTTGAAAGGGGCGTGTTTATTATAGATGTTCAGGAAAGTTTTTGGCAGAATTCAAAGGCTAGATAAGGGTCAGCTAACTGATAAGCATTTGAAAGAGAAGAATGGGTTAGGTCATATAGAACATCTTTTTCTTTAAAATTAGCAAAGGACCTGTATCTTATTTGTTTATGATCAAGAGAGAGAGAGAGAGAGAGAGAGAGAGAGAGAGAGAGAGAGAGAGAGAGAGAGAGAGAGAGAGAGAGAGACTTTATAAAAGCATTCCCCATCATATTTGACAGATAGACAGATTGCCATGACCAATCAAAGCATAAGACAAACAAGCACACACAAACCGGTGGGTATATTTTAGTCGATTGCAGGACAACAAAAAAGACAATTTTATGGCGCTATTGACAATGATTCCAAAGAGTCAGTATTTTATTTAATCTTAAAACAGTATCATTAAAATTGATGTTAACAATATCTTCAGACAGCAGTGCCACATACATCAAGAATATGTTTTCTAAACTCACAATTATTTCCAGAGACAGAGCATTTCCTGGAATTCTAGCTAACCCAAGTGCCCTGACCCTGCCAACAAGGAGGAAACGACATACACCTGCACCACAAAGAACGGGCATCTCGCTCCCCCTCTCCCTCTCTCAAACACACACACACACACGCGCGCACAGACACACACACACACACCACACACACATCCCACAATAAATAAATTAAAGAAACAAATAAGGGGCGATAAAAGACAAATAGATAAACTAACATGAAAAAAGACAGAGAGACTGAGAAAAATACCCCCCCAAAAAACCAGCTGACGAGAGAACAGAAGGTGCAGAAAGTATGCAATCCAATCTACAAGCAAACCTCCCTCCCTCATCTCATGTTTACCTCACCACCACGACTGGCAGGAGAAGCTCAAAGGCACTAATGCATCACAGATGACCTTTCAGGGGGTTAAACACCAAATGTGACAGCGTCATTACATTTTAATTAATCATGGGGAACATCCCCTGATAACAACTTTGACCTCCGAGGAACGTAAAGCACTCCCCTCCCCACATTATCATACAGCTGACAGCATGATTTATTGGGCGCCGGTAGCGCTGAGTAGACGCTATGGTGAAACAAGTGCCGCCTCCTTTTCCATCTGTAACTGCACTTCGTCCATTGCAGAACAAAATCAACTGTTTATACACATGGATGGCTATATACAAATCCTTTTCCTTTTTGTCGACCTCTCCTCGGGATGTTTCTTTCCCGGAACAGCCAGGTCAGGTTCAACACACACACACTAAAGAAACCAGTGTTGCTTTCTCGGTCTTCAAACGCCATTCTTTGTTTATGAAATGGACACACTCCGATCCAGCCCACAGCCACATCGAGAGGTGTACGGTAAGATGATGATATTATAAAGTCTTTATAACTAACACACACACGCGCGCGCGCGCGCACATCTAATATCATTTCATGTGAAAAGACATTACATCACACACACACACACACACACACACACACACACACATCTAATATCACTTAATGTGAAAAGACATTAAATTACACACACACACACACACACACACACACTGCAATGTTCACTGTACACGAGTATATCAATAAGTTTGTGCATGTGCGTGAGAGCGTCTTTGTTAATGTTTTGATGTTGTGCTGGTAAGAATGTGTGTGTGTGTGTGTGTGTGTGCGCGCGCGCGCGCGCGTGCGTGTGTGTGAGTGTGTGTGTGTGTGTGTGTGTGTGTGTGTGTGTGTGTGTGTGTGTGTGTGTGTGTGTGTGTAAAAGCTATAATATCCAATAATTCGTTAAGTTTTTCTCCTGGTCAGAAGAGGGGAGAAGGTACAATCATATGTACACACATTTCATACGCCTTTGTTCATGTTTTTTGCATGTTTGTTGTTATTAACCACAAGCACTAATGGCTTCGGCTTTTAAATCCTGACATCACTTTTCAGACCACTAAATGCGAAGCTGAAAACGTTTTTAGACACAAAAGAACGAAAGGAGGCATCAAGCGGAAAACACTTTGGAAATGTCATTATTTCATACCACCACCACCTCTTACAGAAAGAGAATAGATAGATATCTATAGATAAATAAAAATAATAAATAATAAATGGAACTTATATAGCGCTATATCTTGCAAAGACAAATCAAAGCGCATGCATTCAACCTAATCTTACACAGTCATACAACCAATGACAAAT
This sequence comes from Rapana venosa, assembly GCA_028751875.1. Taxonomy (NCBI): domain Eukaryota; kingdom Metazoa; phylum Mollusca; class Gastropoda; order Neogastropoda; family Muricidae; genus Rapana; species Rapana venosa. Next base: position 35,839,920 of record CM054153.1, read on the forward strand.
AATCAATAGTTCAAACAGATATTACAAACATGGTACGCTGCAGACCAAATCTATGAAATAAAATTGCAATAGTCAAATGTTTTTCAAAAGCACACACACACACACACACACAACACACACAGGTCATATACTTTAGCAGGTGATAGGCCCCTGGGTCAGTGAAGGGTGGATAGTTCTGATATGAAACAGGAGGGGGGAAATCTTAGGTTTGAAATAAATATGTCTTGAGGCTGGATTTAAAAGTGTCATAGCAAGACTTCTGGCGAAGAGAAAAGGGGGAGCTCATTCCAGGTCAAATGGACCCGAAATAGAGAAAGAGCAGCAGCCAACGTAGATTTGGTTGAATCTAGGTATTTGTAGGCACAAGGTATCTGCAGCAGAGCGAGGAACGTGAAGGAGTGTACAGGTTAAGACAATTCACAGAGGTAGGATGGTGCAGTTTTGTGGAGACATTTTAACAGAGGTACTGATCTTATATTTTACTCTCTGTGGCACAGGCAGCCAGTGGAGAGATCGCAAGAGGGGATAATGTGCTTCGTTTTTTCTTTCTGAGAACTATTTCGAGCTGCGGAGTTTTGTATACGTTAAAGGGGAGGGGATAGATGATGCGGGCAACCAAAACAAAAGAGAATTGCAATAGTCCAGACTTTGAAAGAATGAGAGAAGTGACAAGTTTGGCTGTTGCATCGGTGGACAGGTACTTTCGAATTGCACTAATACGCCGTAACAGATAGTAGCACGACTGACAGGTCTGGGTGATTAATTTTTGCATAGAGAGTGTGTTGTCGATAACAACACCTAGATACCTCACAGCAGTGGATAGAGGGACTGATGCATTGCCGAGTTCTATTGAAGCTGTTGTAATGGAAGAGAGTTTGTGTTTGGTCCCTACGAGCATGGCTTCGGTTTTATCTGCTTCTTCTTCTTCAAGTGTCCGGTCTGGTCCTGCAGACATCAACGGTCATGGCTCTCCATTCTTCCCTGTTCTCGGTCCCTCTCATGAGCTCTCTGTTGGTGCCCTATTTATTCGTTCCGAAATTGTTTAAGCTGTCTGTGAATTTTGTGCGTTGTCTTCTTCTGCTCTTGTTTCCACAGATTTTGCCACTCCATAACAGTTTCTCTAGTCCGTCAGCCCTGATTATATGGTCGAAAAATTTGAGCTGTCTTTCTCTGATGGTGTTGAGAAGGGATCTCTTGTATCCAGCCATTTCCATTACTTCTGCATTTGTTTTTCTTTTTGTCCATGAGACTTTCATGATTCTTCGGATGACCCACATTTCCACTGCTTCTAGTCGCTGTTCTGTTGGCTAGGGTCCAGCACTCACATCCGTACAGAAGAATGGACCATACGTAGGCTCTCAAAACATGGATCTTTGTCTTGAGGCTTATCTTACTGTTGGTAAAAATGCATTTCATGTTGTTAAAAGTTGCCTTAGATTGACCGATTCTCTTCTTGATTTCTGTGTCACACTTGCCGTCGGGGGTGATAGTACAACCAAGGTATTTTATCTGCATTTAGCTGTAATTTGTTCTGTGTCATCCAGTTTTGAATATCTTCAAAGCAGTGGGCCATATTTGCCAGGAGAGAAGGCAGATTTTCAGGAGTAACACTGCTTTGAATCTGAGAGTCATCTGCGTAAAAATGATGGTAGATTTGATGACGTTTTATTATATGTGACAGTGGGGCAGTGTAAAGAGTGAACAGAACAGGGCCTAGAACTGATCCTTGTGGGACTCCGCATTTCAGTTTGGCAGGTATTTATTGAATCTTGTTTACTGCAACTGTCTGAAATCGGTCAGTAAGGTATGAATTAAACCAGGTGAGGCCTATGCCAGTAACACTGAACGTTTTTTGAAGACGGGAGAGAAGAATTGAATGGTCTATAGTGTCGAAGGCTGCCGATAAGTCGAGTAGAGTGAGAAGGGAGGTCTTCCCCGAGTCAGAAGCGAGTATAAGCGTGTTTAAAGTGTGTACTAGGGTGGTTTCAGTGCTGTGGTTGATGCGATAGGCAGACTGAAACTCACGAAGAAGATTATTGGAGAGAAGGTTGTCGTTGAGCTGTTTGAGAACTACTTTCTCAAGGACTTTAGAAATTAAAGGGTCTATAATTCTTCAGAATGTTAGGGTCAAGGTCATGCTTTTTGAGAAGAGGTGTGACTATAGCAGTTTTGAGAGCTGATGGAACATTTCCTGAAACAAGAGATGAGTTCACTATTTTCGTGATAGTGGGTATAAGTTGTGGTAGGCACTGTGTGAAAAGAGAAGCAGATATGGATCAAGATCACATGATTTTATAGTCATTTCTTTCAGAATTATCGTGATTTCTTTCTCACTTGTCGGATGAAAGAAAAGGAGATGAGTGCCAAGGAATTTGGGATCAGGAAGTGCAGGCTGGAAAGGAGTCTGATCCAGTTTGGAGCGAATGTTATGGACTTTTTCAGAAAAGAATGCAGAAAATATAGAAGGAAGTTCAGAGTGGTTGGGATGGAAGGCAGAGGGCTTGCCTTCACAGATCCAAGAAGAGTAGATGTGAGAGAAAAGAGAGATTTCATTTTACGGGCATCAAGAACTTGAGAAAGAAATACTTTGTTTTTCTGAAAGAATTAAAGACTTGAATTTGTTTACTTCTTTTCGAAAGCGCTTATTAATTCCGTTTTTTGCTTTTCGCCACTGCCGCCAAATTGCCTGCGTTTGCACTTTGCGACCAGGATTCATGGGGGTACCATGGCGCACATGGCCTATCAGGAAGGAGACGGTCAGTGGGAGGTGCATGCTCATCAAGCAGTTGGCTGAGAACATCATTGTAGTGTTTAGAGGGGTTATTGTTGTCAGAGGTTTGTGATAGGCGTTCAGCAGCTTGTGCAGAGAAAGTTTGAATGGCCTTGAGGTTGCGACGGGTGACATACTTTTTCTTTCTGATAGGCTTTGCAATGTTTAGAGAAAAAAGAACAGCGGAATGATCAAAAAGTAGTTCATCAGTGATAGATACAGATGTGATCAGATCTTGGGAAAAAGCCAGTCTAAAATATGTCCTGATCTGTGCGTTGCTTCATCTACCAGCTGAGAAAACAAAGAAAGAGAAAGACATTTGACGTCGGAAGAAGACTGGTTATCAAAGTGGAAGTTAAAGTCACCGAGAATGATAAGCTTTCTGGGAAAGAGGCTGTAGTGATCCAGGAGTGACTTGATGGAAGATGGAAGATGTCAAGATTATTCTTACGGCTTGGAGGTGGACGGTAAAGACAGCAGAAAGTAATAGAGTGGCCAGGTGTATTGAAGTTGAGTTCACAGACTTCGAAAGATTCAGGTGAAAAAGAAAGGGAGTGACAGAAAGAAAGAGCAGGTTCAAGTGTATCTTTATAAACGATGGCAATGCCACCTCCACGGGAGGGTCGGGGAAGAGAAAGAGTTTTATAACCAGGTGGTGTCAGTTGTTTTATTTTTGGTTCATGACCGTGTGGTTTTAACCAGGTTTCTGTAAGAAATGTTATATCAATATTCTGTTCAGAGACAAAATCAGAAATGAGATCAGCTTTACCTTCTGGGCAGACAGATTGCACGTTGAACAAGCACATGTCAAGGAGGCAGAGAGGTTGATGATAACTGTGGTGAATTAGGATAACTGTCAGAGGAAGAGGATGAAGGCGATGGTAGAGATGTGGAGAGTGGGAGAGCAGACAAAAGTTTGGATTGAGAGTCAGGTGTAGAAGCTGGTGAAAGAACTGGGCAAGTTTGGGGATTTACAGTTTCATACACATCGCGATACACATAACTATCAGAACACGTTTTTTCAAAGTCATTTACAAAGGAAGAAGCAGGTGGATCAGAGGGAAGCGAAGCAGAGTTGTCCTTGGTTAGGGTGGTAGAGGTAGTGACGTCAGAAGCGAGGAGGGAGACGGATGTAGGGGGCCACAGGTGATGACTCTGCCGGCACGTGTACCTCGTCTAGTTTTGCGGCGGTTGATTCCTAAGGTTGAAATGTGTTGTTTAAGTATGTTTGGTATGTTGTAAAACCCATGTGAGAGCAATGCTCTCAAGTCTTCAGCAGTTAGTGTCATATCGGTGGAAGGAGGAACACAGGGTAATTGTAGTGGGTGGATCTGAGTTCGTGTTTCACGTGCAATTTTTCACAGGGCAGCAGGGTTACAGTAAAATGGGTCACAAGGACCAGCAATGTCATTTGAACACAAATCATACAGTCAGTTGAAACTTCGAAAATTTATCATAAAATGAAAATTATAATTTAAAATTAAAGTAATTAAAAATGTAAATGATATTAAGGAAAACTCATCTGACCAGTCAATGCACGGTGTAGTCACAAACACGTAGATATAACATTTTTTTGCTGAACAGAGTAAAAATGCAAAAAACAACACTCAAACACAGAGAGACACACCCTGCTGCCATCCAGCGCAAAGGCCAATCACTCCAAACATAGATAGATAGATAGATAGATTATATCACAGAGGGACAGACCGACAGAGTCAGAGGCAGACAGACACAGAGAGGGGGAGTGAGAGACACAGAGACAGATAGACAGGGAGACAGGAAGACAGAGAGAGACCCAAAGAAAGATTTTTAAAAATTTATTCTTTTATATCGAGGATAATGGAATAAGCACTCATGTGCTTTTTTACATCTAGTCCCCGTATGTATGCGGTTTTGTACATTTTGTCATCTGCTTCCACCGGCACACAATGGCCTACTCTTTCGAAAAGCGGAACAAGATTTAACGTGTGCGCAAGATGTTCTTTATGCGTTCGAACACGGGGCCTCAGTTTATAGTCTCACCCGAAGAAGACCGAATGAGAACCGCATAAAGAGACAGAAACAGACAGACTGGTTGAGGGACAGAGACAGAGAGAAAGTCACAGAGACAGAGAGGTAGACAGAGTGAGACAACAGGCAGACAAACAGACAGACAGACAGAGATACAAAGAGAATGATCGAAAGGAAGATGCTCAGAGAGAGACACACAAAGAGACAGACCATAAGACGGACAGAGAAAGAAAGAAAGAAAGAAAGAAAGAGAGAGAGAGAGAGAGAGAGAGAGAGAGAGAGAGAGGAGAGAGAGAGAGACAGACAGACAGACAGACAGACAGACAGACAGACAGAAAGACAGAGACAGACAGACAGACAGACAGACACAGAGAGACAGAGAGAGAGAGAGAGAGAGAGAGAGAGAGAGAGAGAGAGAGAGAGAGAGAGAGAGAGAGAGAGGAAGGATGGGGAGGAGTGAGGAATCTGAGGCAGAAAGAAAGATTCAATATTCCATCGCATGTCCGCTAGAGGGCAGGTCTGGGCATACGGCCTGTGCTGATTAAAATCACTCCCACACCCCTCCAGCAACGCCCCATCTCCCTTCCTCCAAACAACAAGAGACACACACAGACAACGAGAGGGGGAGCAGACAGACAGACACACGGGCAGACAGACCAAACCAAAGAACAAGGGGGAAGGGCGGGGGATGGAGGAGGAGGAGGAAATTTCCTGTCTGTGCATATCATAGCGCTGATGTGACTGCAGTTAACGGGCTAATAACACTGCTCTGCACTACACTCCCTTCATAAACTGACTGCTCACAAAATGAATGCCTGCCTCCCTGCCTTCCTCCCTTCCAGCCTTTTTTGGTTTTGAATTGATTGGGCAGTTTTAAGCCATATACAAGGGTTTAGATCGAACCAGACCCATGCTACCCCTGTGTGTACGTATGGTGATGTTAGGATGTCGGCTGACTGTCAGTGAAGGCAACTATTACTTTCAAAATATCCTGTAACTATTTTACTGTGACACATTTTTGTCATCAGACATTGACCAAGCGTTCAGTAGGACACTTGACTTATTGCTGAATCAACAACACATCTTTTTAACATCAGACATTTGCACTTGTTGATTCAGTAAGACGCGTTTTTATTACAAGACATTTCTTTATTTAGTAAAACATTTTTACTCTAATTCATTTGTTAATTCAGTAACTTGATTAAGACACATTCATTTTGCATTATCATTCATTTGTTAATTTAGTAAGGTACATTTTTTGGTCGTCATTCATTTGTTAATTCAGGAAAAACACATTTCTATCATAATTCATTTCTTGATCCAGGTAGACACATTTTTATCATTATTCATTAATTTTAATTCTCAAAGACACATTTTTATTATCATTTATTTGTTAATTCCCAAACACACTTTTTATGATTACTCATTTGTTTATTCTCAGTCACTAATTTTGTCATTATTCATTTGTTATATCCCAAAGACAATTGTTTTATTATTCATTTGTTAATTCCCAAAGACACACTTTTATCAATATTCATTTGTTAATTCCCAAAGACACTTTCTTCTCACTGTTTATTTCTTAATTCCCAAAGACACTTTCTTCTCACTGTTTATTTCTTAATTCCCAAAGACACTTTCTTCTCACTGTTTATTTCTTAATTCCCAAAGACACTTTCTTCTCACTGTTTATTTCTTAATTCCCAAAGACACTTTCTTCTCACTGTTTATTTCTTAATTCCCAAAGACACTTTCTTCTCACTATTTATTTCTTAATTCCCAAAGACACTTTCTTCTCACTGTTTATTTCTTAAGTACAAAAGATACTTTTTTTTATAATTGTTCATTTGTTAATTACCAAAGCCACTTTTTCTTATCATTATTCTTTTTTTGTTATTGTTAATTCAGTTGAGACTATGCACCGAGGCCCCGTGTGCGAACACACGCAGAATGTCTTGAGCACACGTTAAAACGTTTTCCACTTTTTAGAAGGACAGGTGGAAATGGATGACAGAATTTACAAACTGCATGCACACGGAGACTAGTTATAAAAAAGCACACGAATTTACAAAGCAGCATGCACACAGGGACTGAGTATAAAAAAGAAGCACACGAGTGCTTATTCCATTATCCTCAAAGTAAAAGAATACAAGGAAGAAAAAAAAACACATCTGTATCATCCTTCAGTTGTTAACTCAGTAAAATATATTTTTTATTAACATTATTGGTTTGTAATTCAAAAAGACATCTTTTTACCATTATTCATTTTTTAATTCTATAAAACACATTTGTATCATCGTTCATTTTTCAATTCTGCTAAAACATTTTTTTCATCCTTCATTTTCAATTCTGTAAAACATTTTTATCATTATTCATTTTTTTTCGATTCTGTAAAACACTTTAAAAAAATCATTAGTCATTCACTAATTCAGAGTCAAAGTTGTTTTAAGTCACTAGTTCACTGATTTAATATGAACGTTTAGTAACCAGTCATTCACATAATAATTATACTTATTTCATATATACTTCTATTCACGTATATTCACTTATAATACTTTTTTCATCAACCAAATAAGTAGGAAGCATTTTATCATCAAGTCATAAACAAATTTCGAATGACACATTTTAAGTCATAATATCAAAGATCAACTGCCAATTCATGACCAGTCATCTTGTTCGGTTTTAATCATCAATTGCATTCTAATCCTGGATTATATACTTTTTATCTGTTTATCATCAGCCATTTACAAACTCATTCTCACTTTTAGCCAAAATAGATAATAATTATAGTTGATGTTTTTGTTGTGTCAAATAAGTCTACATGATTTAAATGGCAATAAAATATTCTGAATCTGAATCTGAATCTGTGGGTCAGAACTCGGCACCTTGTGGCCTGTTTGTCGCCACTTCCTAGCAGCCATGAACTGCATGTATATTATGTTGCTTGGTAATTGCCTGCAGCATACTATTATGTAATAACCCTCAATACAAACAAAACTTCATCAGCCACCTTAGCAAAGGGGTTAGCGCTTTGAATTCCGAGCTTGAGTATCGAGGGTTCGAATCCCACAAGAGTAATACTGTTTTTGTTCTGGTTTTGGGGTTGGTTTTTTTTAGGAGGGATGGGAGGTGGTAACGTCAATAATGATACTATGACAGTGGTGGGAGAAAATGACGTTGACAACAATAATGTCAGTAATACTATGGCGGTGATGGAGAAGATGATGTTCACGACATTATCGTCAGTATTGATACTGTGACAGCAATGGAGACAATGACGTTGACGACAATAACGTCAGTAAAAATACTATGACGGCAATGCAAAAGATGAAGGTGATGTCGCTTTCAACAGCTTGAAAAGAAGCACACTCTCTTCCAGACATGGCTAGACAATCCCTCCCTCCCCCTCCCGTTTTTATCCCTTCAGTCGCCTTGATAAATGGCAGGCAGTGGCACTCAATCCTGCTGCAGTCTGCCCAAAGCAAATGAGTCCATTTTGCGGGACCTTTAAGTGGACCCTAGAGGTCATAACTGCATGAATGTTAAGCACACATTTGTCCGCTGCCTCCCCACCCCCTGGGGCGCAATGCCGCTTTTCGCTCATTAGCAGGAGCCCAGCAAGAGCAGGCCCGGCCAGTGTGATTGTCTGTCACGCGGGGTGTAATGACCGGGACCACTCCTTGCCGTAAGCCATCGTCTTGCAAATGTCCTCTCCAGAATTGATTCAGGCTGAATTGATCAGGTGGAAAAGAATTCCCAGCAGTGGGATGGCGATGGCGGTTATGACTGATGGTTTGTCGCTAATGTGAGTTCTCTTCCCTGTCCGGCTCTTCCGCCACGGCGGCGGCGGCCGAGGATTATTACATACACGCGCCCGCGCGCGCACACACTTTTGCCAGCGGCGGTGGTGGGTATGGTGGTGAGAGCAGTGTGTGAGTGGGTGTGCGAGTGTGTCTTTTATTTTGAGAATAATGGAATAAGCACTGCTGTGCTTTGTTTTTTTTTTAATATCCAGCAGTCTCTGCATGTGGTTTTGTAAATTTTGTCCTCCGTTCCCACCGGCACACAATGGCCTTCTCTTCCGAAAAGTGGTACAGGGTTTAACGTGGGCGCAAGATGTTCTGCGTGCGTTCACACACATCCATAGGACTTTTTTCGGGTGACGAGTGGGGGGGGGAAAGTGTTCGATGTTGATGTTAACTCCAGGGGAAAAATCCCCTTGAACGGAGTTTGAACCCGGGTCGGCAGATCACAAGCGCAATACACAACGTTCTAAACACCAGGCTATCCCATCCACTCAGTGTGTGTGTTTACTTTGTGTGTGTTTACTCTGTGTGCGTGCGTGCTTGCGTGCGAGTGTGTGTGTATGTGTATGTGTGTGTGTTTACTCTGTGTGTGTTGACTCTGTGTGTGTGCATGCACGTGTGTGTGCGCGCGCGAGTATTCTGTGTGCGTATTCTCTGTCTGTGTGTGTGTGTGTGTGTGTGTGTGTGCGCGCGCGCGCGTATGTGTGTGTGAATAATTTGTAATGATTACTAAAAGGTGCCATGGACACTGAAGCAAAGCCATTGCTGTGACCTGTGAGGACAGCAGCCCATTCAGGGGCCACCACTGAAGAGTCAGGTTTGGCAGGGACAATGACACACCTCATTCAAAAGCCCACTCAGTGTCCTCAGTGAACAATGCTGGCCCTTTCTTTAGGAACCTTAGACTAGAGACAAACTAGTGCAGTAATGGTGGAACAAGTTGCACTTGCCAGCCTGCACGTGTGTGCCTGCGTGCGTGCGTGCGTGCGTGTGTAAGTGTGTGTTCACTAGAAATTGCATACGTGAAAGCTTAGACGCGCACGAGAATGTCTTTCTTGTTTGATTATAGGCTATCATCAGTGTTTGTAAACAGGTCTCCATGAAGACACCATAGGTTGTTTGTTCTCCTTCCCATACCGGGCTTTCTGAAGGAAGTGTAAGTAGTTTATCATTGCTTCACTGCATGCATCCAATGCAACCACTCTGTTTACAGCCCCGCCAACCACTGAGGCCATCATATCGGGACTGTTACCAGAATACCACTGTTTCTCCTTCGTCGAATTAAAACCCTCCCACAGCAGCTGTTGTTGTCAGTTATATTAATGAAGACCGAAAATACGTTGTGCTTCTGGAAAAAGTGAAGGAGAATGGGCCAAGAAGGCAGAAAATAGAAAAGAAGGTCATGACAGGAGGAAAAGGAACAAGGCAGAAACAAAGAGAGGGATAGAAAAGATGGATTTTCTAGCACAGAATTTCCCGGAGGTGGGGATGCTAGTTATACTGACAGGCCCCCGGTATCCCCACGGGAGAAAACAGTTGTCTTAAGAGGTAAGTTTGGAAAAGTCGGAAAATGCGCGTTTCTTCACATCATAATTATTTCCTTGTTGTTTGTTTCCAACAATACTGAACAGAAGGAGAGGACAAGAAAGGAAGCAGTGAGGAAAACAGAAAACACCCACTTCCTCCCCACACTTCCAAAGGACGGGGAATGTGTAAGCTGTTTGAAAAGAAGGAACTGAAGATGTACATGTGTACAAACAGAACTATATTTTGTCCACATTTTCTTCAGGGTTTTTTCTCTCAGTCTCTCTCTCTCTCACTCTCTCTCTCTCTCCTCTCTCTCTCTCTCTCTCTCTCCTCCTCTCTCTCCTCTCTCTCTCTCTCACACACACAACACACACACACACACACACACACGCACGCACGCACGCACGCACACACACACACACACACACATTTTCTTCAGTTTTTCTTAAAAAGTCAAACACACACACACACACACACACTCACACATTCACTGTTTAACCCGGAAGATAAAAACTGGAGTACGGCCCAAACGGAAACTGAAGAGAGAAGTGCGAGGGGAATTGAATCACGAAACATCCTCCTACAGAAACTATTCATCTTCGGACAAAAAACACAGGAGGGGGTGGGGGAGGAGAAGGAACCTCCTTCATTTTATTCTTTCCTTCCGTGTCCTCACCTCCCCCCCCCCCCCCCCCCCCCCGTTCATTCCGTCCTAGCGGGGACAGGGGGAAAAGACAGGACAGGAGACTGCAGTGTCGGTGAGGAGGTAGGTAGCGTTCTCTTCTCCTGCAGGTGCTCCTGCACTTCCAGACTTTTGTGGCTTTCCTCCGCCACCCCTACACCACCACTCCTCCTCCTCGCCTCCTCCCCCCTCCCCTTTCGCCCCTCATTCTCTATCTGTCAGTCTCCTGTTGTTGAGAGCTTCATCTTTTCTAGTAGAGGACGGGCACGGGCACACGCACGCACGTGCGCACTCACACACACACACACACACACACACACACACACATAATTATACACACACGTGCTCGAATGGAGAGAGAAAAAACCCAAAGAAAAGACTAAAATAGAAATAGAAAAAAAGGGAGACAGACACACACAAACAGGCTTGGCTAAGCATGCATGCAGAAACACAAAAACAGAGAAAGGTAGAGAGCACGAGATGCAGATGCAGCCGAGATAGACAGACAGAGGGAGAGAGGGGAGAAGGAGAGAGAGAGAGAGAGAGAGAGAGAGAGAGAGGAGAGAGAGAGAGGAGAGAGAGAGAGAGAGAGAGAGAGAGAGGAGGGGGGGGGGGGGAGACAAACACCGACAGATAAACAGGAAAGGAAAACTAAACAAAAATACCAAGAGTAACTTTGAAACTTTCAACGATAAAGAGAGATGACAGAAACGAAGAAGAAAATCAAAGAGAAAAAAAAAAAGGACAGAGAGAGAAAGAAGAAGAAAAGACTTTTCAAACAACAAGGAGGGTCGAGAAGGAGAGAAGACAACTTGTACCCCCCACCCCCAGCCCCCTCCCTTGGAGCAAGACTATCCACACGGCAGCTGTGGGAAGGGGAGAGGTGGCTGACTGGCAGTATCGAGTGACTAGCGGCACGGCGTGAGGCCACAGGCGGGCGGGTTTCGATAAGGCACTGCCGTCTCCAGTGTCCCGCTCCCGGGAAAGCCAAGACTCCTGCTAAGACCGAAATGAGCATTTCCCCTGTACAGACAATCTGCTCTGGCCGGCCCTCCCTCCCTCCCACCCTCCATCCATCCCTCCCTCCAATCAAAACAGGGCCGCTACGTCGCCAAGATCAAGAACGGACGGTGTAGGTGGACCACGCTAAGAAAGAGACCAGACACAGACACACACAGAGACAGACAGACAAGACAGACAGACAGACACACACACACACACACACACACACACACACACACAGGTACTACCTTCCGTCTGTACCACTCGGAAGTCTGGGTAGCTATGGAGTTTTGTGTACGTATTGAAATGGAACATAAATATCGAAAGAGCTAAGCCTGTACATGGGTGTACACAAAGATCTGCTGATAGGGATGGAGCACAGAAAACGAGGTGGGTATGGCCCCGTTACAACATCCAACGGTCTGCTGAAGCCATTCTCTAAGGAACTGTTGAGAGGAGGACACAAGAGGGAACAGAAAAAATGTGTGGACTTGCAACATTGGACAGGAAACCCATATGCAAAGACACAGGCTGTGGCACACAAGAGAAACAGTCACTGTAGCGCCCATGACGCCTCAGAGAGTTCATGGAGGAGGAGGAGGAGGAGGAGGGAGAGAATGATAAAGGAGAGGATGAGAGAGAAACTGGTTGTTTCAGAGTAAGTTCTCTCCGTTTCAATTGTTCAAGATGACTGATTTCCTTTGGGAAGAACAAGTACATATGCAGACACATCCTAACTATACATCATTTCTTTTGGCAATATATATAACCCACACAGACACATCCTAACTATACATCCTTTCTTTTGGCAATATATATAACCCATACAGACACATCCTAACTATACATCATTTCTTTTGGCAATATATATAACCCATACAGACACATCCTAACTATACATCATTTCTTTTGGCAATATATATAAAGTCCATACAGACGCATCCTAACTATACTTTCCTTCTTTTGGCAATATATATATATATATATATATAAAGTCCATACAGACACAGCCTAACTATACATCCCTCCTTTTGGCAATATATATATATATATATATATATATATATATATATATATATATATATATATATATATATATATAGTCCATACAGACACATCCCTTCTTTTGGCAATATATAATAGTCAATACAGACGCATCCTTTATAGTCAATACAGATACATCCTTTCTTTTGGCAATATATAGTCCATACAGACACATCTTAACTATACATCCCTTCTTTTGGCAATAGTCACAGACGTGCCATTTTTCTTTCTCTATTAATTTCAGATTCAATGACCAGCTAAATGTTTGCTGATAATTCTTCAATTTGTTGATAATTATCTTCTCTACCTTTGACACACATCTTCTCTTATGGCCTTTGATGCTCGGTTTTGACACTATTATGGACCATTATCAACACTTTCATCATTATCAGCTTGTTCATTAAGGTACCATGATCATCGCTACCATTATTGTCTTAATATCATTGTCATCAGTGCCATTTTCATCATTCCTTGGCTAGAGCTTCGAGGTTCACCAATAGTGAGATTTTGCTTATGCGATCGTTTTTACCCACCATGGAGGTAGCTGCATTCCGACTTGGGGGATAGTAATAATAATAATAATAATAATAATAATATATGGAATTTATATAGCGCTGAATCTTGTAAAACAAACAAATCGAAGCTGTCTAAATAGGACACCTTGCAAGTTTTTTTTCTAAACTGTTGTAATCCATTCCTACCATTGTAAAATGGCCTACTCTTCTGAAAGGTAGAGCAGGCTTTTAACGTGTGCTCAAGATCTTTTGTGAGTATTTTCACACAGGACTGCCTCTGTTTATAGTCTCATCTGAAGGACTTTCGGAGGAGTGGAGTCAGTACTGATGTTAACTCCAGTGTAAAATCCCCTAAAACGGGCGCCTCCATGGTGACTCGATCCTGAGCCGTCAGATCACGAGCGCAACGTCAGATCACGTCAGATCACGAGCGCAACGTCAGATCACGAGCGCAACGTCAGATCACGTCAGATCACGAGCGCAACGCACAGACTACCAGGCTATCCCGCCCCCTCATAAAGGTGACCTCACACGTTTGAAAAGAAAGGTCCTGTTTTGCCATACACTGTTTCAGCAGCCGTAAGGAAGAAGGTAGGTGTTTCAGCAGCCGTAAGGAAGAAGGTAGGTGTTTCAGCAGCCGTAAGGAAGAAGGTAGGTGTTTCAGCCAACACCAGGCACAAAGAGGGGGAGGGTAGGTAGAGGCCAGAAGCAGAAGGCATCACAGCCACCTTTCCTTCCCTGCCGAGACTGGAGGCATTTTGCAGCTATGCTAAAAAGACAGGGGAACAGGGAGGGTGGGAGGAGCAGAGGCGAGGAGGGATGGGGGCGAGGAGAAAGACCGAATTCACAATGACACAAAGCGGGGGCCAACAACAGATAGGACATGACAGTCTGCATATTGCCTGCACCTTCTGAACTGCCTCGCTCTCTCTCCCGCTCTCCCTCTGGCTCTCTCTCTGTCTCTGTCTCTCTCTCTCTGTCTCTCTGTCTCTCTCTCTCTCTCTCTCTCTCTCTCTCTCTCTCCCCCCCCCCTCCCTCCATCCCTCCCTTGGAAGCAGGCAGGAAAAGTTGTTTTGCAGTGTGAGAGTCAATCCAACTAAAATAGCTATCCATCCAGCACCATGCCTGTTGTGGGTCTACCAAAAGCTGGAGGTAACAGTGGATACTGTGCTCCAAGAACGTCAACTCACCTTCTGGACAATAAATAACCGTAGGAGGCAACAGCACCGTGGTTGTGTTATAACTGAGAACTCATCTACCCAACAACAGCAACATGAGGAATCAACACAGTCCTGTCAGATCTCAGAATTACGGTAAGAAGCCTCCATACCAACTTGCCAGGGACTGGAGATGAGCAGAGGAGAGGAGAGCAACACAGAGAAACAACTAAATGAAGGCAAGTGAAAGTGTGACAGCAGAAGAATATTTTCGATATTAAGTCGTGCCCACACTTCCTACAAGCCACCCCTTCCACAACCAACACACCATCACAGGAATTGGCACACGAAATCCGGCATGAAGCCACCTAATATCAAGATGGCAGTGTCTGTTTTGGTGTCCAAAACGGGAGCTGATCAGTGAAGTGCAAGGTATGTTTACATATTGACCTTAAATGTTTTTTTTACATATTGACCTTAAAGATATTTTTACATAATTACTTTGAAGGTATTTTAGATAATTACCTTAAAGGTATGTTTATGTAATTTATTGACCTTAATGGTATTTTTACATAATTTATTTACCTTAAAGGTATGTTTACAGTACATATTGACCCTAAATATATGACCTTAAAGGTGTAGCTATGTATTGACCTTAAGGATATTTTTACAATGTGACCTTAAAGGTATTTTTACATATTGACCTTTAAGGTATTTTTAATATTGACCGTAAAGGTATGTTTACACAATGACCTTAAAGATATGTTTATAATATGACCTTAAAGGTATTTTTGACATATTGACCTTAAAAAGTATGTTTACATATTTACCCTAAAGGTATTTTTACATACTGACCTTAAAAATACGGCTACATATTATTGACCTTAAAGGTATATTTACATATTTACCCTAAAGGTGTTTTCACATATTGAACTTAAAGGTATTTTTGCATAATGACTTTAAATACCCTTTACATATAGATCTTAAAGGCCTTGACCTTTGACCTTAAATGTATGTTTACATAATGGCCTTAAGGGGATGTTTACACAATGACAAACGTATTTTTACAAAATGACCTTAAAGGTAATTT
>CM054153.1:35860519-35875519 GCA_028751875.1 Rapana venosa
GCCCTGTTCTGTTCACTCTTTACACTGCCCCACTGTCACATATAATAAAACCTCATCAAATCAACCATCATTTTTACTCAGATGACTCTCAGATTCAAAGCAGTGTTACTCCTGAAAATCTGCCTTATCTCCTGGCAAATATGGCCCACTGCTTTGAAGATATTCAAAATTGGATGACACAGACCAAATTACAGCTAAATGCAGATAAAACCGAAGCCATGCTTGTAGGGACCAAACACAAACTCTCTTCCATTACAACAGCTTCAATAGAACTTGGCAATGCATCAGTCCCTCTATCCACTGCTGTGAAGTACCTAGGTGTTGTTATCGACAACACACTCTCTATGCAAAAATTCATCACCCATACCTGTCAGTCGTGCTACTATCAGTTACGGCGTATTAGTGCAATTCAAAAGTACCTGTCCACCGATGCAACAGCCAAACTTGTCACTTCTCTCATTCTCTCACGTCTGGACTATTGCAATTCTCTTTTGTCTGGTCTGCCAGCATCATCTATCCACACCCTTCAATGTATACAAAACTCCGCAGCTCGACTAGTTCTCAGAAAGAAAAAATCGGAGCACATTAACCCCCTCTTGCGATCTCTCCACTTGCTGCCTGTGTCACAGAGAGTAAAATATAAGATCAGTACCCTCTGTTACAAATGTCTCCACAAAACTGCACCATCCTACCTCTGTGAATGTCTTAACCTGTACACTCCTTCACGTTCCCTCCGCTCTGCTGCAGATACCTTGTGCCTACGAATACCTAGATTCAACCAATCTACTCTTTCTCTATTTCGGGTCCATCGACCCGGAATGAGCTCCCTCTCTCTCTTCGCCAGAAGCCTAGCTATGACACTTTTAAATCAAGCCTCAAGACGTATTTATTTCAAACCTAAGATTTCCCCCCTCCTGTCTCATATCAGAACCATCCCACCCTTCACTAACCCATGTCCTATCACCCTGCTAAAGTATATGACCTGTGTGTGTGTGTGCTTTTGAAAAACATTTGACTATTGCAATTTTATTTCATAGATATGGTCTGCAGCGTACCATGTTTGTAATATCTGTTTGAACTATTGATTATTTGTCATTGGCTGTATGACTGTGTAAGATTAGGTCGAATGCATGCGCTTTGGTTTGTCTTTGCAAGAATTCGAATTCGGCAATACGTCAGTTCCTTTGTCCAACTGTGTGAAGTATTGAGGAGTAGTTCTTGACAACAATCTCTATGAACAAATTAATCACCCAGACCTGCCAGTCTTGCTACTATCAATTACGGCGCATAAGCGCGATTCGCAAGTATCTGTCCACTGATGCAACTTCCAAGCTTGTCAAATCTCTCATTCTTTCACGTTTAGACTACTGTAATTCTCTTTTGTCTGGCCTACCAGCATCATCTATCCACTCTCTCCAACGCATACAAAACTCTGCAGCTCGACTGGTCCTAAGAAAGAAAAAATCTGAACACATCACTCCTCTTCTGCGATCTCTTCACTGGCTGCCTGTCTCACAAAGACTGGAGTATAAAATCAATACCCTCTGTTTCAAATGTCTCCACAAATCTGCACCCTCTTATCTCTGTAACTGTCTTCACCTGTACACTCCATCCCGTTCCCTTCGTTCAACCGCAGATACTTTGTGCTTTTGAACACCCAGATTCAAACAAACCACTGTTGGCCGTCGCTCCTTCTCTGTTTCTGGTCCATCCACCTGGAATGACCTCCCTCTTTCACTTCGCCAAAAGCCTTCACTTGATACCTTCAAATCCAGCCTCAAAACACACTTATTTCCTACCTGAGACTTTTTACCCAAATATCTGTCCCTAATTTTCAACAGCATCTTTCACCTTCTAAGTGTTGTTCCGAGTGTGTGTGTGTGTGTGTGTGTGTGTGTGTGGTGTGCTGTGTGTGTGTGCGTGCAAGCGTGCATACGTGCGCGCGCATGGTTTTGAAAGCTGTTGTTCATTATGTTTAAGGAGAGTTGCATGCCTGTCAATGATTGAGTGCAAGCGCTTCGATTTGTTTGTTTATTTACAAGATTCAGCGCTATATAAATTCCATATATTATTATTATCATCATTAATATTATTATTATTATATAGCGCTATATAAGTTCCATTTATTATTATTATTAATGATGACGACAATTATTACTATCTTAGTTTTCCCCTGACAGTCACTATGTGTTAATGATGACGACAATTATTACTATTTTTGGTTTTCCATTGACTGTCACTATGTGTTAATGATGACGACAATTATCACTATTTTTGGTTTTCCATTGACTGTCACTATGTGTTAATGATGACGACAATTATCACTATTTTTGGTTTTCCCCTAACAGTCACAGTGTGTTAAAGATGACTACAATTATTACTATCTTAGTTTTCCCCTCACAGTCACAGTGTGTTAATGATGACGACAATTATTACTATCTTAGTTTTCCCCTGACAGTCACAGTGTGTTAAAGATGACCACAATTATTACTATCTTAGTTTTCCCCTGACAGTCACAGTGTGTTAATGATGACCACAATTATTACTATCTTAGTTTTCCCCCGACAGTCACAATGTGTTAATGATGACGACAATTATTACTATCTTAGTTTTCCCCTGACAGTCACAGTGTGTTAATCATGACAACAATTATTACTGTCTTAGGATTTTTTTCCTGACAGTCACAGTGTGTTAATGATGACCACAATTATTACTATCTTTGGTGTTTCCCTGACAGTGGGTATGACATTGTCGATGTTGATGTTTCTCAAACGTCATGTTTCGAATATCTTTTTTTTTTAATGGGAGTAGAGGAGCTTAGAATGGTTTCATGTCTGAAAACTGTGACCAACTTACTTTCCTTTCTATCTTTTCTTTTCTTCGCATCTTGAGTGACTAAACGAAACGTTCTACTTTATCAGAGTTGTGGAACAACTTGTGTTCTTTTTATCCTGTAAAGCATACGCTGCAGCCTTTACGAACAACTTTTTTTATCGTTAAAACAGCATTGATGTCCGCTTTTCGGCATGTTTGCAAAAGCAGCCGACCTTGTAGATGAAGGAGCCAAAGCCAACAATTGACGGCTGCTAGACCTGAACACACCACACACACTGTCCGGCACACAGGAAAAAAAGCATTAAAAAATCCTGTTGGCCATGTCCCAAGTGTCTGAAAACTCCTTCCACCAAAGAGAATGTGATTCTAGGTTCTTCCGCCTGCAACTTCCGGGTGTGATAGGAAGGCTTTGAAAGAAGAGGTGAAGAGGATGCGGCGTCTGTGTCAGCACTAAAAGCCTCTCCACTCCCACAACGCCTCTCTGTGCTGCTCTGCTGCTGCTGCCAGTGATACCGCCCCGACAGACAGACAGAGCTGTGAGGGCAGGGCCTTCTCCACATCAGTGCCGGCCGCCGTCTAGGCACATTCACCCAGAGTGCTGTCTGGCGATAGCTACAAGGTTTTGGAGCCCTCTGTACATAAGATGGGTTTGTGTTTTTTTATCACTCTCTGCTTGTAAACCTGTGAGTGATACGCATGTGTGTGTGTGTGTGTGTGTGTGTGTGTGTGTGTGTGTGTGTGTGTGTGTGTGTGTGTGTGTGTGTGTGTGTATGTGTGTGTGTGTATGTGTGTGTGTATGTGTGTGTATGTGTGTGTGTGTGTGTGTTGGTTTAAAACAGATGTTTACTCAGAAAAGAAGAAACACATTGTACACAAATACATTTGGAGCAGCAACAGGCTAATAGCTTATAGTGTACTCCACTATCAAACAAAACCAAACTTGTTATTTGGAAGCTGAAAAAAACCATAAATGTATCCTTTTGAAACAAGTGTCATTAACAAATTAAACATATCCTTTTATGAACGCCTGCAAGACATTTTAAACCTCACATTTTGCATATTACTATTAAATTCCTTATAAGTCGGAAGACGAGAAAAGAAGAAGACTTAGTTGGTTAAAGAGAAAGGAAAGAAGAAAAGGTAAAGTCAGGAGACATGGAAAAAGTATCAGCTTGTCACAAATATTACGACTTCTTCAGATGATGATATACAGTACATATTAAATACTAAAATATCCCTATATACATTTATTCCAAACCTAAGATTCTCCCCTCTTGTTCCATTTCATTTTTGTCCCTGCCCTCAACAGCCAAAACCCCATCACCCTGCCGGGGTGTACAACCTTTATGTATGTGCGTGAGTGTGCGTGTGTGTGCGTACGTGCGAGCGTGTGTGTATACATTTGAATTTGTAAAAATCAACAACTATCAATTGTAACTGGCTGCATGTGAATGAGTAGGATGAATGAAAGCGCTTTGATTTTTTTTGGGGGTGCAAGATATAGAGCTATATAAATTCCATATATTATTATCATTATTAATGTGGTGTGTGTGTGTGTGTGTGTGTGTGTGTGGTGTGTGTGTGTGTGTGTGTGTGTGTGTGTGTGTGTGTGTGTATTCATCCCTTCGTTCTTTAATCCAACGACTTTGTACTTTGAGTGATAAAGTTATACAGGACCACAGGGTCTGGTGCTGGATATTTCTGAGCATCCGCTCTACACCTCTGCTTCCCAGGGATAGTGAAGCTGCAACCTCTTGTTTGGCTTGCCAGGCAAGAGGGGTACCCTTCAGAAGGGTGCTGCATAGCCTCTCCTATCGCAACTTTCCACAGCAGGCACCTACTCGTTGGTGTTCCCTGTTTTCGCAAAGACCTGCTGTGGGGAGACCGAGCGCCTGGCGGGATAACCAGGTAGGGTAGGTGGAGCCAGTTTTGCTGACAAAATCCACCTAGGAGAGCGGAAAACTCTGATTTCAAACCCATGCATGGAGAAGGAAAACTCGAAGAACACCCAGGAGGAAACCCTGTCATGCGCCAAAGGAGCTGAAATCAGAGGTGCCGGGCCGTCAGGCGCTCCAACCAAACTACGACACCATGTAATATAGCCTTAAATGATGTTTGGAGTGATATGATTGTATCATTATAGTGA
This sequence comes from Rapana venosa, assembly GCA_028751875.1. Taxonomy (NCBI): domain Eukaryota; kingdom Metazoa; phylum Mollusca; class Gastropoda; order Neogastropoda; family Muricidae; genus Rapana; species Rapana venosa. The sequence continues at coordinate 35,865,501 of CM054153.1, forward strand.
TGTTGTGTGTGTATGTGTGTGAGTGTGTGTGTGCCTGCCTGTCTGTCTGTCTGTGTGCATGGGCGCGACGACTCATTCGTCTGATGATGTACGGTCTGACTTTTGCTTTTTCTTGCACACATGTGCATCATGTACACAAGAGAAGACAGGAAAAAATGGCGATTATAAGCACACGCAACAACCCACCCCCCCCCCTAAACAACTAGAAAGAAGGTTGCGCGCGCGCGCGCGCACGCACACACACACACACACACACACACACACACACACACACACACACACGCACGCACGAGATAGATAGCTAGCTAGATATATATATATATGTATATATATATATATGTATATGTATATGTATATGTGTATATATGTATATATATGTATATGTATATATATATATATACATATATATATATATATATATATATATATATATATATATATATATATATATATATATATATATATATATATATATATACAATCTGTGGCTTCCACATACTACTAGGCAAGCCGGTGTACCGTCTGACGATGGCAGCGTGTGTTGGCAATGCTCTATAAATACACTGCTATTCTTCCCTGATATGCTGTTTACTGCTGGCCGAATAAACAAAGCACGCTTTCACAGCAACGGTAAACAGGAGAGAGAGAGAGAGAGAGAGAGAGAGAGAGACAGACAGACAGACAGACAGACAGACAGACAGACAGAAACACAGACACACAGACACACAGAGTGAGAGTGACAGACAGAAATAGAGAGAATCACACACACATACTAGAGAGAGAAAAGCATAATCTAACACAGAGACACGTGGACAAAATACCTACAAATTTTCAGTCACACACAGGCAGAGCAGGCCATGTGTGCAGGCGAGAACGGATGAATTTATTTAGAAAACCATAGTACATAGGGACTGGATATAAAAAGCACATGAGTACTTGTTTCCTTATCCTCGAAAGAAAAATATTTTTTAAAACCAAATATTTGAGATGTCTGTGTGACCTCTGCACGGACAAACCACCAGCTCCCTCTATTCATGGTAGTTGTAAGCCAATGCCTGAGTCTCAGCAAAATTTGTAAAGTCCATCCTGTGCAGTGATGTCCACCCATCTTTCTCTGCCAGCTTCCTTTTCTACCTTCCCCTGCTGTGTCCTGCAAAATGGCCTGTGAAAGGCTGTCTGGCCTGGTGCCATGGCCACACACCCCACTTCAGCTTTCTGTCGTGGATAGAGCAAAGACACTGCAGGGTCTTCACAGTGGTCTTCTTCATTGTCCGGTGATGTGCACTGCCCTATACCTCACATGGTCCAGGAAAGAAATTAATGTCCTTACAGCAATTCAACTGTTTGAAATCTTTTTTTTCTCGCATTTATAAATCTTCGCTGCTACGTAGATCTGAATAATTATACTAGCAACAACCACAGGACTGGCGTGCTTACATGAAGCCGGAAAGAGCTTTTTTCATTTTTCCAGAGCAGTTTAATTTTTGCGAGGGCTGATACTACTGTTAGTGCAGCTCTTGACATCTCTTCCTGGGCTGATAAATGCAGCTGCTAACATCTCCAGGGCTGATATTACTGTCACTGAAGCTCTTGATATCCCCTGTTTTCGATCCCTCCTCACTAGTTATGGAGCCTGGATATATAGCTCCCTTCGCCTGCTGTCTGAGGTTCTTGTCCATTGACTATGGTCCTTGTTGACATTAGACTTTCCTTAGTGATCATCAGCTGAGTGGTTTTCGCCATGATCGTCTTACCAAACTTGATGCCAGCTTTATCCAAGCGCTTCACCCCTTTGGTTTCCTCCTCTTCCTCTCCTGCCTGTCTATCTATCTATGGATGTCTGACTGCAGAAAGTGGTGATGGCTCTCCCTTCCAGACTGGTGATCTATTCTTCAGGGGCATCCCTCATTCATCAAACCCTCCCTTGAAGAAAGTGGTGACCGAAGTCAACCTCGGTGTACACCAAGCGAAGAATGGAACCACTCCCCCCACAGTTCCTTCGGCCTGAGCTGTGCTGTTGGCTCTGCTGTAGTGATTTCGGATGCCATGCAGCCCATGGTGCACGTCTTCAGAGTGGCTCACACTGCTCATGCCGCACTACATTCAGTTGCATATAACTGTACAGATAAACCCATCGTAATTCATCTCTATGTACAACATATAGACTCTCTGTCTGCCTGTCTTTGTCTCTGCTTCTGCCTCTCTCACACTCCCCTACACACACCCACACCCACACACACACACACACACACGTTGACCCCTTCATTGAAATACCCCATTTTTCACAAGCTGTAACTGACGGAGAAAGTAGGCTACAAAGAAAAACAACTGCACGACATCTTTTCTGTCAGTCCTCCAAGGTACTCCACGTGCCCCCTCCCCACCCCCTTCTCTCTCTCTCTCCCATGGCCCAGTTGGCGCACACACACATATATCAGGGGAGAGGACTGGTGGCAAAGTGAACGTCGTGTGCAATTAGTCATCAGCTCCATCATCAGGCGTTTGCGTAAGTGTGAAAGGCTCATTGCTGGAGCCCTGTGCTGCTGCTTGCCGTGTGCCTACGGGACCATGACCCCTCTACACTTTCTTTCTTTCTTTCTCTTTCTTTCTGCTTTTTTGTCTGTCTTCTCTCCCTTGTCGTTTTTATTTTTCCCCTCTCTCCCTTTTCCCTGTTTTTGTCTTCTTTATTTGTTCGTTCTTTCTTACAGCCCTTCCATTCTTTATTTTTGTTTTTATTTGTTTTTCTGCCTTTCTTTCCTTTTCTTCTATCTTTCTTGAAATTTTTCTTTTTTTCGTGTTTCTCTTTATTACTTATTTTTTCCCCCCTGCATATTCATTCTTTTTCCCTTTTTTCTGTCTCTTCTTCTTAGTTTTCATATTTTCTTATGAGATTTTGGATTTCTTTTATTCTTTCTTTGTTGTTGCTGTTGTTCCATTTTCCTTTCTTTCTTGCAACCGCTTTCCTTCTTTCGTTTTTATTCTTACAGGTTTAAAAAAAAAAAAAACTTATTGTACTGTCTTTCATTTTTTCTATATCTTTTAGAAATATTTTCCTCTAAGTACAATGTTTATGTTAGCCCCTAAAAATTAATGATAAAATCATGATCTTCCAATTGAGAACACGTGTTTAGGCCACACTACACCTTTACACTCAGGCCTACGTGGCTGTGATTTGTCCTCAGTTATTCTACCCATCGTACAATGCTTAACATCAATCTTTTTCATTGTTCGTCGTGTTCAACAATGACCTCCAACACAGCAGAGGAGGAAGCTGCTGTTTCGGAAATAAAGCAGAAATTTCATTCTAGTGAGTATGCTTTGACCACAGCACACCCCCACTCGCTCAGCCAAGAGGGCAAAAGGGCAGTCAGCGTTGGAGATGTTCTTCAAAGGCCAACTAGCCCCCAGGGCTGCAGCACATAAGGACTGTGCAAGTCAAGCCTCCTAGTCAGAGAGTCATAGTCGATCACTAAAGACTAAGCTGTAAAGTGGAATTCCATGAGTGGGAAAGCCATTGATCATACAGCCTCTCGCTTTGCTGTTGCCCCCAGCGTCAATGATTTCATCAAAAACTGTGATAAAGCCCAGGCGCTGAAGCCTTTGCAATCACCAAAGCGTGTACAGTAAATGACAAATTCCTGAGTCAGGGCTCTTGTTAGTTTACAGGTACTATGCAGGTTTGGGGGTTTGTTTGTTGTTTTTGTTATTAGCAAGCAAAAGACCTCCTCATTTCTCTGCCATCTGCTACCTTCTTAACCATGTCACATAGGGGATGAGGTCATTGATGTGAGGACACCAGCAATCCTCAGATAATCAAATGTCTTCTGTCCCATGACCAACTGGTATCACCAAACAACCACAAAGCACAGCACTTTGTTCACACCTGCACATGTTTCACACTGAGCGGAGACTTTTCAGACAATTACTGAATGGAAGGAAGACACTATCCCAAACCTGGACGGAAGTTAACCATGGAGCGAAGCCTCAGCAAAGGCCGCACTTCACTTTTTGCTCCCAAATCAAGCACCGTCTCCTGTAGATAGAGTGCTATTCCAAACATGTTCTCCTCACTCAATTTGAAACATTTTTAAAGTAAGGAAAATGTATTTTATACATTTTTCAGTTGGAAGGGGGGGGGGGGGCAGGCTAAGAAAACTGACGGATGTCGGATAGTCATGCTAAAGATGGCACTAACCATCACCTGAGGATTCCCTGTGTTCCTTTCTACGCTGCTGATGTCTCTGGTGTGTAGTGTTCAGGTGCTAGCCAAGACATCAGAGAATCAATGAGAGAGTTGGCGACAAAATAACAGCATATTAATGAAAATATGCAACATTTCACAAGAAAGCGATCAAGAGTCGGTCTTTTACCAAGACAGTCATTCACTCCATTGTTAAGGGCTCTGCGTCGGCTGAAGTGTTAAAGAGAGTCCATAGGGAGATAAGGGTGATCATTTTAAGTTTAAAGGTGACGTGTGGCCAAACAAGGCCAAAGGCTCGACTTTCATACCTTCAGCCAACTAACCCTTATGTGCACAGTACAGGCATAAGCACGGAAGGAGAGAAGAAGAAAGGAGAGACAGACAGACAGACGTACAGACACACAGAGGCACACACACATACACACACACACACACACACACACACACAGGCACATAGACAGACAGACTCGTGACGCGTGGATGCTTTTCACTGACATGGTCTTACCAAAGCCGGCAAGTCAAGGATATAAAAACTATGTACAAACATCAAAAAAGCTTACACCATCAAAACAAAATATGGAGTTTTTCTTTATTGAATAGCTTCAGATAGATTTTTGTAAACAAAAGAACATATCAAAGATTACACATACGCGCAAGTGCTCAGAAAGTAGGGAAAGAGAAAGATAGCGAGCGAGAGAGACAGATCAGACAGACACACAGAGACAAACGCAAACAGAAGGAGAAAGAAAGCAAAACAGAGAGAGCGGGGATAGACATATGGAGGATGAGAGAGACACAGACAGACAGACAGATAAATACAGACGTACAAATTGACAGAGGGACACAGAAACATCCAAAAGACACATACGACAAAAATTAAGAGAAAATGGCAGAGACAGACAGACATGTTCAAAACACTTAGGTATAAAAGGAGGGGGGGGGGGACAACCTCAGCAGACCCGGGGCAGCTGACTACAGACAGAACAGGGCCTACTCCACACAATGAGCTCCAAGATGACATGGAATCAACAACCACCTTCACAATCATGGGAGCTATACTAGCTAGAGCTGGACTGAGGGCAGGGGAAGGCAGGCAGTCCTAAATCAAGCCTGTGTCATACAGTCCCGGCTCCTGTTTGAAGCTGGGGTCCTACCAGACATGGCCCGGCGCTGCACTGCAATGGGAGTACAGTCTACCACTTGCCAGCCACCTGTCTCTGTTAAGCCCCCAGATAAAAGCAGGGTATGTCAGGGCTTCTCACAACCCGTGTAGCACTTGTCGTAGAAACAGACCCTCGCTATCAGGGTATGATGATGTGGAAACACGAGCACGGGCAAAACCCAGAGGAAAGTCTCCATGTCCTGACATCACCTGGGTGGAGTTGTGCGGCAACACAGAAGGGTGGGGTGGGGGTGGGGGTGGTACACACGACGTCGACAGCTATCAGATAGACTTCCCTGCCTGCCTGCCTGCCTGTCTGCACTGCACGTTGGACAAGCCTCGTTACAATGAAATGCTACCTGCTGTCAGCCAGCGTGAATGACCACAGGACACCCAGTTGACTGTACTGAGACTGTCTTCGTCATGGAGAGGAAGGGGCAGGGTCTGCCATACCTGACACGTTTTCCACGTGCTCCACTTTCCAGAGTAGAGCATGTTGGAAGAACTCCCAGCTTCTCTGCAGTTAATCCAAACAATCAGGGTTCTCTCTCCGTCTCCCGAGTGACGAATCTGTCATATGTCCGAGGTCCCGTGTACGAACGTATGCAGAACATCTTGCGCTCACGTTAAGAACCTGTTCCGCTTTTCGGAAGAGTAGGTTAAATTATGTTCCGTTGGGAACGGATGACAAAATTTACGAAACTGTAAGGACACGGGGACTGGTTGTAATAAAACACACGAGTTCCGTTATCCCCGACGTAAAAGAGTATAAACAAATAACACAATAAAAGGATCACACCCTTAATTGTTCTTACAAATGTAAGATTACACCTTTTACCATCGTCTACATAAGTGAGAGCTTTGTAACCCAACTCTGCGCGCGCGTGCGTGCGTGCGTGCGGTCTTTGCCTTCTCCCCATTCTCTGTTATTTTACTCTCTCAGACCTGCCATCAGGCCCATGGTGTGGAGATCTTCATGCGGTCTGTGAACCGTACATACTATTCATTCCAAGGAATATGCAAAAGCGCCAGATAAATTATGAATCAATATCAATATTATTATCATGTTATCAGAAGTAGTAGTAGTAGAAGTAGTAGTAGTAGTAGTAGTAGTAGTAGTAGCAGCAGCAGCAGCAGCAGCAGCAGCCGCAGAAGCAGCACTAGTAGTACAAGTAGTACAAGTAGAAGCAGCAGCAGCAGCAATAGCAGCAATAGCAGCTGCAGTAGTAGTATTAGTAGTAGTAGTAGTAGTACTACTACTACTACTAGTAGTCACACTGCTAAAAACCACTTATTGATGGCTGGACACTTTCTGAGGACACTTTGTGGAGAGAATGTGAGTTCCACTATCTATACGTTAACATCAGAAAGAGCCTGGCTACACTACTAGATCTTTCACAAAGCAATTGACTGTTCATTCGACACATTTATAATACTAATAATAATGTTTGGAATTTATATAGCGCTGAATCTTGTAAAGCAACAAATCAAAACGCTCAGATGACTTTTTTTTTAAATATCGAGGATAATGGAATAAGCACTCATGTGCTTTTTTTTACATTCAGCCCCCGTGTGTATGCGGTTTTGTAAATTTTGTCATCTGTTCCCACCGGCACACAATGGCCTACTCTTTCGAAAAACGGAACAGGATTTAACGTGTGCGCAAGATGTTCTGCATGCGTTCGCACATGGGGCCTCGGTTTATAGTCTCATCCGAAGGACTTTGACATTCAGTTCGATTTTGTTGTCAAACTGGGAAGAAAGGGCGAGGCTGGGAATCGAACCCAGAACCTCACGGTTTACTTGTTGGCAGGCAAACGTCTTAATCATCCTTCCTTCCTTTATTCTCAAATGTACGTCTGTGAACACCCCTCCCCTTCCCTCCCCCATCTCTGTATCTGTTTTGTTTTCAGTTTGTTTGTTTGTATTGATTTAAAGTTTATTTTGATACTATAAATATACGACATAACATGTTTGTATAATTGTTTATATATATATAATTTATAATAATACACTTAATATATAGATATATATACATAATTATTACACATATGTGTGTGTTTGCAACAACATCATAAATCAATATCGTCACCATCATTACTATTATCATTAGCATAATCATTGATATTGCTGTCGTTTAAGAAAAAAATCCCAACCTAACAACAAAGCTTTGTGATCTTTCACAACACCACACAACACACACACACACACACACACACACACACACACACACACACACACACACACACACACCCCTGCCCCACCCCCTCCCCTGTGCCATTTCATTTGTATAAAAAGCACATAGGAAAGGCAGACGACCCTGACCCCTCTGAGAAAAGTGGGTGCACAGAGCAGTGGGGCAGACAGTGCAGTACACAGGCAGCACAGAGGACACAGTCATGGTCATGTGCATGTTAATGCACTGCACGCCTGCCTGTCTGTCTGTCTGCCTGCCTACTTGCCTGTCTGCCTGCCTGCCTGTCTGCCTGCCTGCCTGTCTGTCTCCATGCTACGGCAGGCAGGCAGCTCTCCTAGCTACAGGCAACCAAACCATGACAAATGGCGCCATGGCCACAGTCACAACTGACATGCCACACTGTGGCCGCCCCTAACTGCCTGGTTTTTGTGGTGTGCTGTGTTGTGTGTGATGTGGTGTGATGTGTTTGTTGAGTTGTGTTCTACTGTGTTTTGTTTTGTTGAGTGGTGCTGTCCCGCGATAGGTAAGGATCGGCTGCGTTTCGTTTGGCTGTATTATAATTATAATGGTGGCATTTCGTTGTGGTAGCTAATAATACTGTACGTTTCGTATCGCATCCATTAACATCCCTAAAGGTGGAGTGCGACTACCTTAATGGTGGGTAAAAACGGTCGCATACGCAAAATCTCACCATTGGGGAACCTGAGAGCTCTAGCCAAGGAACACAAAAAATCCAACTATACTAATGATGTGGAACAACATTGTATTTTATTGTATTGTATTTTGTATTGTGTTGTATTGAATTGAAGACAGACACTATGTGGAAAGCTAAACAGAGACGATGCCCTTTTCTAGCTCATCTTTCGACCCATGCCTTCTGACAACGTAAGGGGACATGGCAGGGCTGCATCCACATCACAGCCAAGTGACGTATGAGGAACTGGGCCTTGAGTATTATGTTAGGAAAACATTTGTACTTTTGTTGATGGGGAAACAGAAGCCTTGTAGACATCACTATTTTCCCTCCAGAGCCACTTGCTGCTACAACCCCTTGCAGCCGTTTCTGCCACTGTTGCAGTGTTAAAGTAGCTGCTTTCTTCATAAGGTCACCATGGAAAACTGCCGTGGGTTCTTTTACATGCACATAATGTCTGCTGCACTTGGGATCTCGCTTTACCGTCTTCCTGAGAGACTGGCACTCAGGCCATGAGTCGTGTTCAAGTGGATGGGAAAAGTCTAGCTGAACTTTAGGCTTTCTAGACGGGTGTGTCAGACTAGAGTGCGGCTACCGCTCCACCCAGCCAGCTGTGAAAAAAAATTTCAAAAAAAAGGGAATTTCCCCCAAAAAAAAAAAACCCCCCCCTTTTTGGCCCCCCCCCCCAAAAAAAAAAATTTTTCCAAAACCCCAAAACCCCCAAAAAACCCAAAAAAAAAAAACCCCGGGGGGCCCCAAAAACGGAAAACCAACGGGGGTTTTAAGGGTTTTTTTGGGGGGGGGGGGGAAAAAATTTTTTGGGGGAAAAAATTTTTTTTTTTTTTTTAAAAATTTTAAAAACCGGGGAAAAATTTGGGGGGATTTTTTTCCCCCAAAAAAATTGGGGGGCCTTTTGGGTAAAAAAAGGGCCTTTTTCCCCAAAATTTTTTTTAAAAGGGGGAAAAAAAAAGGGGGAAAAGGCCCAAAAAAAAAAAAAACCTAAAGGCCCCCCCAAAAAAAAAAACCCCCCCCTTTTCCCCCCCTTTTTAAAAAAAATTTTTTTTAAAAGGGTTTTTTTTTAAAAAAAAAAAAAAGGGGGAAAACTAAAAAAAAAACCCCGACCCCAAAAAAAAAGGGGGGAAAAAAAGGGGGGGGGAAAAAAAAAAAAAAGGGAAAAAGGGGGGGGAAAAAAACAAAGGAAGGAAAAAAATTTTTTTTGGGGGGAAAAGGGGGGAAAAAAACCCCTTTTTCCCCCCCCCCCCCAAAAAAAACCCCCCTCCGGGCCCCGGGTTTTTTTTAAAAAAATTTTAAAAAAACACCAGGAAAAACCCCCCCAAAAAAAAAAAAAAATTTTTGGGAAAAAGGGGAAAAATTTTTTAAGGGGGGAAAAAAAAGGGGGCCCCCAAAAGGGGGGGTTTTAAAAAAAAAAACCCCCGGTGGAAAAAGGCCCCAAAAAAAACCGGGGAAAAAGGGGGCCCCACCCCCCCCAAAAGGGGAAAAAAGGGGGCCCCCAAAGCAACCCCAAAAACCTAACCAAAAAAAATTTTTTGGGGGGGGGAAAAAGGGGGAAAAAAAAGGGGAAAAGGTTTTCCCCGGGGGGAAAAATTTTAAAAGGGGGTTTTTAAAAAAAAAAATTTTTTTTTTTTAAAAAAAAAAAGGGGGGGGGGTTTTTTTTGGGGGGGGGGGGGGGGGGGGGTTTTTTTTTTAAAAAAAAAAAAGGGGGGGGGGGGGAAAAATTTTTTTTGGGGGGGGGGAAAATTTTTTT
>CM054153.1:35880519-35950519 GCA_028751875.1 Rapana venosa
AAATTTTAAAAAAAAAAAAAAAACCCGGGGAAAAGGAAAAACCAAAAAAAAAAAATTTTTAAAAAACCCCCATAAAAAAAACCGGGGCCCCCTTTTCCCCCAAACCCCGGGGGGGGGGAAAATTTTTTTTTCCCCCCTTTTTTTAAAATTTTTAAAAAATTTAAAACCAAAAACCTTTTTTTTTTGGGGTTTTTTTTTTTGGGGTTTTTTTTTGGGTTTAACAAAATTTTAATTAAAAAATTTTCCCCCTTTTTTTAAAAAAAAATTTTTTTAAAAAATTTTTTTCCCCAAACCCCTTTTAAAAAAAAAAAAACCCCCCAAAAAAAAAAATTTAAATTTTTTTTTAAAATTTTTAAAAAATTTTAAAAAATTTTTTTCCCCCCTTTTTTTCCCCCTAAAAAAAAAAAAAAAAAACCTTTTAAAAAAACCCCCTTTTTTTACCCCCCCCTTTTTTTTCCATTTTAGGGGGCCCCAAAAAAAAAAAACCCCCAAAAAACCCCCCAAAAAAAAAAAAAAAAGGGCCCCTTTTTTTTTAAAAACCCCCAAAAACAAAAAAATAAAGGTTTTCCCCCTTTTTTCCCCCCCCCTTTTTTCTTTTTTCCCTTAAAAAAAAACCCCCCAAAAAAAAACCTGAAAAATTTTCCCAAAAAAAGGGTTCCCCCGGGGGGAAAACTTTTTTTGAAAAAATTTAACCTAAAAAAAAAAAACCCCCCCCCCCCCAAAATTAAAAAGGGAACCCCCCAAAAAACAAAAAGGTTTTAAATTTCCTTTTTTTTAAAAAAAAGGGCGGGGTTTTTAAACCCCCCCCTTTTTCCCCCCCCCGGAAAACCCGGGCCCCCCCCCGGGGGGGGGAAAAAGGGGGGGGGGGGGGGGGGGGGGGGGGGGGGGGAAAAAAAAACCCCTTTTTTTTTGGGTAAAAAAACCCCAAAAACCCCCCCCAAATTAAAAAGGGGAACCCAAAAAAAAAATTTTTTTTTTTGGGAAAATTTTAAAAAATTTTTTAAAAAAGGAAACCCCGGGGAAAAAAAAAAAAAACCCCCCCCCCCCCTTTTTTTTTTTTAAAAAAAAAAAAAGGGTTTTTTGGGGGAAAAAAATTTTTTTTTTTTTAAAACCCCGGGGGCCTTGGGGTTTAAAGGGAAAGTGGGGTTTTTAAAAAAATTTTGGGGGGGGAAAAATTTTTTTAAAAAAAAAAAAAAAAAGAAACTTTTTTTCCCCAAAGCCTTTTTTAAAATTTTAAAAAAAAAAACCCCCAAAATTTTAAAATTTTTTAAAACCCCCCCCCCGGGGGGAAAAAAGGGGTTTTTTTTTTAAATTTTAATTTTTGGGGGTTTTGGGGGAAAAAAACCCCTTTTTGGGGCCCCATGTTTTGGGGAAAAAATTAACCCCCTTTTTTTTAAAAGGGGTTTTTTTTTAAAATTTTTTTTAAAAAAAAAAGGGTTTTTTTAAATTCCCCCCCCCTTTTTTTTTTTCCCCCCCCCTAAAACCCCCCCCCCCCGGGCCCCCCTTTTTGGGGCCCCCCCCTTTTTTTTTTCCCCCCCTTTTTTTTTCCCCCCCCCAAAACCAAAAAATTTTTTAAAAAAACCCAAAAATTATTTTTTTTTAAAAAAATTTTTTTTTTTTAAATTTTTTTTTAATCCCCCCCCCCCCCCCCTTTCCCCCCCCTTTTTTTTTCCTCTCTTTTTCCCCCCCCCCTTTTTTTTTAAATTTTTTTTTTAAAAAAATTTTTGGTTTTTTTTAATTTAAAAACCCCCCCCCCCCCTTTTTCCCCCCCAAAAAACCCTTTTCCCGTTTCCCCCCCCCCCCCCCCCCTTTTTTCCCCCCTTTTTTAAAAAATTTAAAAAAAAAATTTTTTTAACTTCGCCCCCCCCCCCCGGGCCCCCCCAAAAAAAAATTTTTTTTTTTCCCCCCGGGAAACCCCCCCCCGGGGGGTTTTTTTAAATTCCCCCCCCGGGGGGCCCCCCCCCTTTTTTTTGGGCCCCCCCCAAAAAAAAAAAATTTTTTAAGGGGGGTTCCCCCCGGGAAAAAACCCCCCCCCCCGGGTTTGGGGGGCCCCCCCCTTTTTTCCCCCCCCGGGGGGAAAAAAAACCCCCCTTCCCCCCTTTTTTGGGGCCCCCCTCCTTTCCCCAAAACCCCAAAAAAAAAAAAACCCCCCCCCCCCCCGGGGGCTGGGGGGGGGGAAAAAAACCCCCAAAAAAAACCCCCCCCCAAAAATTTCCCCTTTAGGGGGAAAAATTTTTCCGGTTTTGGGGTTTTTTAAAAAACCCCCAAAAAAAAAAAAAAAAAAAAATTTTTTAAATTTTTGGGGGTTTTTTTTAAAACCCCCCCCAAAAAAAAAAAAAGGTTTTTTCCCTTTTTTTTTTTAAAAAATTTTTTTTTGGGAAAAAAAGGCTTAAAAAAATTTAAAAATTTTTTTTTTTTTAAAAATTCCAAAAAAAAAAAAGGAAAAAAAAAAATTTTTTTAAAAAAAACCCCAAATTTTTTTTTTTTTTAAAAATTTTTTTCCCCCCAAAACCTTTTAAAAAAAAACCCCCCAAAAAAAACCCCTCCCCAAAAGGGGCCGGGAAATTTTTTAAAAATTTTTCCCCTTTTTAAAGAAAAAAAAAAAGGGTTTTTTTTAATTTTTTTTTTTTTTAAATTTTAAAACCAAAAACCCCCCGGGGGGGGGTTTTTTAAAAACCCAAAAAAAAATTTTAAAAAAAAACCCCCCCCCTTTTTTTTTTTTAAAATTTTTTTTGAAACAAAAGGGGTTTTTAAAAACAAAACCCGGGGGGGCCCCAAAATTTTAAAAAACCCGGGGGGGGGCCCCCCCCCAAAAAAGGGGGGGGGGGCCCCCCCCCCAAAAAAAATTTTTTTTGGGGTTCCCCCAAACAAAAAAAAGGGGAAAACCGGGACCCCCAAAACCAAATTTTTTCCCAAAAAGGGCATACAAACCAAAAAAACCCAAAAAAAACAAAATTTAAAAATAAAAAGTCTTTTTTTCCCCAAAAAAAAAAAAATTTTTAAAAAAAAAAAATTTTTTAAAAAATTTAAAAAGGGTTTTTTGGGGGGGGTTTTTTTGTTTTTTTGGGGGGCCCCCCCTTTTTTTTGGGGGTTTTTTTTTTTAAAAATTTAAAAATTTTTGGGGGGGGGGGGAAAAAAAGGGTGGGGAAAGGGGTTTTACAAAAAAAAAAAAAAATTTTTTAAAAAAAAAAGGGGGGGAAAAAAAGGGGCCAAAAAAAAAAGGGGAAAGGGGGGGGAAAAAATTTGGCCCGGGGGGGGCCCCCCCTTTTGGGGGAAAAAAAAACCCCCACCCCCCAAAATTGGGGGAAGGGGGCCCCCCCCCCCCCCGGGGGGGGGAGGCTTGTCTCTAGGCAGAGGGCCCTGAACCTTTTAAAGGACAAGAAAAAAATTATCCAATCATTCTCTCATTCTCCACCCTCGTTCTGAAAGGCAGTCAGCATATTAATTGGTACTGATTTTTTGAAAGGCAAAACTCGAGGTCGCTGGGACAGAAACATAACACAGGCGATAGGCTGCATTTTGTCTCCAGCCCTGCACTTCAGTCAGGGGTGATTCAGGTCATCCTCTGTCCAGAACAACGCTGTGGAAGACTCTTCTGAGCAGACAGACAAGGCAGCCTGGACATTACCTGTGGCCCTCTCATCAACACAACACAGTCATATTGACAATCAGACGGGGCATTCACCAGGAGAGGCAGAATTTACGTGTTGACGGCAGAGCATATAGCATACAGTACACACAATGCTATACTTCCATGCTAAAGAACAACAATGCAATTAAATGAATGCAACGAACGCTACTTTGATTTTATACTGAAAGATAAAAAGATTATACATTTGTGACAATGTAACATTTTGTTTGAAAATATTACTGCAACAATCCATTAGTGTGTGTGTGTGTGTGTGTGTGTGTGTGTGTGTGTGTGTGTGTGTGTGTGTGTGTGTGTGTGTGTGCGTGCGTGCGTGCGTGTGTGTGTAAGCTAATATGCGAGCACATGTTACATACATGTTTTCACAATCCGAAAAAAGTCCAGGAAGAAAGGAGAGGACAACGTGAAACAATGGAGACAGACTGGACCAGAGAAGGGGAATGCTTCTTATCAGCGGCACAGGGCAGCGGCAGAAAACTGTCTGGACACACAAGAGGCTTGCCCTTTCAGCCCGGCCCGAGACTGGTAGAGGAAGGGGCATTACGGCGGCGGGGAAAACAGGACTTAGAGGCTTACTGGTACCACCCCCAGCTCTTAACGAGTTGATAGGCAGAAAACCATGACCTCCCACTCCTAAACAAGTTGATCAGCAGCGAGCTATTACCACCCCACTTGCACACGCCTGGCTGGGCTGGGCTTTACGCCTGTCAGCCTCGCTTCGTTACCCGCTTACAGGGCTGCGCCGTCAGGGATCCAACAAGTGGGCTACACCACCACCACCACCACCGCGCCCGGGTCCGTGTTGAGGCTGGACAAGGCAAGCGTCCAAATCGAATTAAAGAGATACCGTCAGCAGGGGGGGTAGGCGAAAACTCGTTCCGTAACAACATTAGCTGGCACTTCACGGGTGGTTGGAGAGGGGTAAACGGTTCAATTCCTCCTGATTGCCCGCCCAGGAGTGTAGTGCGGGGCTGGCGGGAGCTGTGCTTTTACAAGCCGGGAGAAGCCAGTGTCGCTTTCGATCTGACACCAGTCCGTCTCCAGGGCTCGAATTTGTCCTGGCAGGGAATTTGATTTTCGCGGCTGAGATGACAGGCATGGGGAGGCCCCTCACACCGTCCTTGCAATAACAAGGCTGGCAATGGCCGCGGGCCATTGGAGGACTGGGATTTGGAGAGGGGGGGGATCCCAACACTGGATCAACAGGCTGGGGTGGCCACTTTCTGCGGCCGTACGCGGACACGGGTGGTTGAAGAACAGGTGAGGTATTCCACGGCTCAGCGCACACGGGGATGGATTCACCACTGGCGCTAATTAGTATTCCAATTCTAGGTTGTGCACGTGCGGGGCAGGGGAAAAGAGGGGGGGGGGGGGGTTGTCGCTATTCAGCTTCTGGCGGACTTGGCGATGGACCGACACCTGCCAGAAGTCCGCTTCAGTCACAGCTAGAGCGCTGTGGTGCCTGGCACCGTCTTTGGGGAGATTAATGGCTTCCTGTTTACATTGCGCTCACTATGGTGTCCACACTCCCCACTCCATGGTCAGAGATCCCCCCCTCCCACAACACTCACACACCTCCCAGGTCAGGTGGTGTTTGTCACCTCACAAAACACACACATGTCTGGTCATTATTTGCAGGGTGAAATGTCAATCAAAAACGCCAGATCGTGGACGGTCAGGACATTGCCATAATAATCGCCATTGGTTAAAGGGCTGGGTATACCATTGAAAAGTGTGTGAAGTTCGTTGTTAGCTCCTTGGCCTGGTCAGGTCTCAGCTTATGACCAATCTCAATCATTTAAATCAGTTCCTTAATTCACGTCAATATTCAGCATACTGACCAAAGTCTAGCACACATCCGTGGTGTGCTCGTTTGTCAACAAGTGTGGCTACCTATGTGTAAAGAATCAAACAATACTATAAAAAAAACACCACACACACACCAGAAATTCATTACAGAAATTCATTAAAGTTGATTGTTGCGGTTGTAGGTCAGCAATTATTTATTTTCATTGCTCGTTTTCAGGAACAGATTCAGACTGGTAAAAGTTACTCTGTGTGCGACTTCTTCACCAGATACGAGCCATGCCAGGGAAACTTTTCTTTCGTTACTTTCTGTGATCAATACTTTGTTCGTTTGTTTGTTTGTTGTTCTTGTATGTGGCTTGTAACCCACCTTACGTTCTCTGCTTATTGGGATTATATAATATTGGTATTCAAAAATCAGGGGGGGATGGGACTGCACTCTTGTCCTACCCAGATTTGATGCACACTTCCTACACAAAAAGAAGCACTGCATTCTGGCTAAGCAATCAACATAAACAACTTTTTTCTGCACGTTGTGTTCGTGCTCAAAGACTGGCAGAAAACACACACACACACACACACACACACACACACACACACACACACACACACACACACACACTATTGCTGTGAATTGTGATGGAAGGCAGCTGATCCTGTTCACCCCTGTAGACTGGCCAAGACTGTCCTGTAGGGAACAGTACAAGAAGGGCAGGAAGACGAAGAGGCAGACAGAAAAAACGATGGGAAGACATCATCAGAGAGTGGGCTGGCCTTGATGGAACGAATTGCTACGGAAAGCAGAGGACCGCGGGGAGTGGAGGAAGCTGGTTGCAAAATCTTCATGAGTGCCCCCACGGTCCAAGGGACTAGGGGATAGGTGAAGGAACCTTCACGGTGAAGGTTCTATGACAAAATCAACCGTAAAACATCCCAACTCCATTCCATTCCAGGAACACTAATGACCTGACCTGACCTGACCTGGCAGCCAACTGCCAATCTAACCGCAACAGCTAGTCTGCAACCTCATCGGTGACCGGGACACTCTCCTTTCGGTCACAATATTAATAAGTCTTTGAAAGCTTTGTACCACCCTGCTCCCTCAGGCCTCACTGGACGCCATACACGGAGGAGAGCTGTGGTCCCAGCAGACTCTTCCGATTGAGGGACTGATGCAACAAGTCCTGCTGTTGACAGTTGTGATTGAATTTATATCCAAGCAGAGATTTCCGATTTAATTAAGGACTGATTCAACAAGCCCACCATTTCTGCCAGTTATCTAACCAAGCCTGGGTTTCAAACCCAAGCTCCGTTGTCCGCCCATGTCTTGTTTTCTTCGCGGTGCTAGATTTTCAGGGCATGTGCCCTTCTTACTGTGTCTCCTGACGGTAAACTATTGTCTGCTTGCTACACTTCGGTTGACTTGTGCAATGTCCGTCACAGTCTACCACAAAGGGGCAGGAGGAAAGCGACCATTTTTTTTGAAGTGTCCACCCCCCTCCCCTATGCCCCCGCTGTCCCCCCTTCCCATGGTGGTGTGAATCAATGTGGAGTGTGATTAGCCTTTGTTCCCGGTAGACCATTGAGGTGTAGGAAGGCTAGTCCATGCGAGAGCTATCATCTCTTTTCTCAACCTGCCCGTACTTCAGAGTGGCCACACTGTCCTTGGGCCCTCTCTTCACGCTGTGACTCTTAGGCCTTCCTCAGTCCAAATCATGCCGGGCCCACATGCCTGCGCCATACACAGTTAACAAAGCAGGGTATCACCATATGTGAAGCACACCCACCAACCTCCCGTCTCCCCTCTCTTCTCCATTTGCTCTGCTATTCTATCTTCCTAGGTAGAGCATCTCTCGATAAATCTATCTACCCACCACACAGACACGCCCCCACCCACACCTACTACACCCCCACCAAATCACCCCCACAACCCCCACACACAGGCGTAAAGAGTGGCCCACACGCCCCCCCCCACCCACCCCCCCCCCTACCCACGCCAAGCCCACCACCCACAACACCAGGGAGAGGAAGAGAGAAAAGGGGAAGAGCGGGCTTGCACACGCTTGTTATTCATTATTTTATTGATCGGTTTGGTTTTTTTTTCTTTATTTCATTGCTCCATGCTTTTTCTTATTCATTCCTTAGTCAAGCAATCTAAAAAACACTAATCGATAGTTACCAGGAAAATGTCGATACACCTGCAGCAACATAAATGTATCAAAACGCCCACCTCAAAAATAATTACAGCGTATAAATAATATATCGATACGCTTACCTCAGAAATACATAAAGACATAAATAATTGTAATTAAATATTAGTCAGTTATTAAAACATACAGGGATATAAGTAGCAAGCATTCATACCGTGTGCATTGGTCCTTTGGACGGACGAGGATTCAGACTGGCACTACTGTTTCTCTACCACACACAATCAACTTGCTCGTGCAATACGTGGTGCAACGACTAACCTACTTTTGCCGTCATACTAAAGGTCCAACCTTGTCAGTGCTTTATCATTCCTTACGCAAGATTTTATTTGTAAAGCTCTTTCCAAAACCAACTGCCACTACCTAATGAAATTTTCATTCAGGACACTGTCAGTCATTTCAGTTGCCCCGAAGCAAGATAAACAACCGTTTCCTAAAGACACATAAAAAGCTTACTCCATTGTGTGAAAGGTTTTAACAATATTGAGAGTAAACCATGCCCTGTGTTGTGCAGAATCATATTAAATTTTGTTTATTCATTCATTTCATTTATTATTTTTATCAACACTGTTTCGTAGAACCCCATCAACCACCAGTCGCCCCCCCCCCCCCCCCCCCCCCCCCCCCCCCCGTCAGTGCAACGTAGACAACAACAACACAAAACAAAAAAAAACAATACCTCAAAAATCAACAACAGCAATATTGATCAAAAAAGAAAACAACCATCATGTGCATATACACATACAAAGACAAACGAACAAGCAAAATACCGTGAGACAGAGACCCACAACAACGACAAAGATAGAGAGGTAGAGACAGAGACAGACAGAGAGAGAATGAGACAGACAGGAGAGACAGACAGGGAGAGACAGAGAACTAACATGTGGGCTGTCAGAATGAAAGAGCCATCAGGAGAAAAACGGACAAGAAAAAAACCAAGGACACACCAATAAAATGTCATTCACATAAACCCGTTACTTTACGGTCTGCCTTCATTCTGGCCTGTATGTGTTGCATTGTATGTATTGGACATTTCATTGTATCGAATTGAACTGCATGTTATTGTATTGTAGTGCATTGTATTGTATTGCGTGTATTGTAATGCACTGCATTTTATTTGTTGTATTGCATTGTACACCACTTAAAGTCACAGCAAAATATCTCCCTGCTAGGATTCGGGCTGCTAGCCCAGGGAGGCATGGCCACAGTATAGACTTGTTTCTGACTGTGTGTGGTGGGTTTTTTTGGGGGGACTAGCTTTTTCTACAGATTTTCCCTACGGGCAACTGCCTTGTTGCGGTGGACTCTTGTGTGCACTGGAAGAATGTCAGACACAATACTCAGTTTATCGCCTCGTGGGAAAGACTAGCACCCGAACTACCTCTCATGATGTAGGGAAATGGGAAAGTATGCTTTAGAACAGATTTGAACGTGCAGCTTCCTGTTACTGCTATCCACCTAATTAGGTATTCCAAAAACAAATCGCCAATAATATATATATATATATATATATATATATATATATATATATATATATATATATATATATAATATATATATATATATAAATTTTATAGATAGATATATCAACACAAAGATGGCGTCTACACCCCAGCATACTTAAAACAAGAGAAAAAGGTTTGAAAACAAAGAGCCGAACACACGAAAAAGAAACACTAGAAATGCCCACTACTAATTATTGCGAGCTGGCCCATGAAGTGGAAGTGGAAGTTTTGAAACAGCAAGCAGTAGGCCTGCCTGTGTCTGGGCTAGGCCAGCTCCGCCATAGTAAAGCAGCTATGGCAGCACCTGTTTTGAGGTCAACAGCCCCGAGCAATGCCATTTAAGCCTCCCTCTCGTCTCGCATGGCCGATCGATTTTCACCTGTCGGCAAAGTTCGCTGTTTTCCGGTACCATAGTCCTGTTGAATAGATCGCCTTCGACCCTGCCAGTGTTTGTTTACGAGGAGGTGTTTTGCCAGGTCGTGGGTGGTAGAGCTTATTGCGTCTGGTTCCGACGTGTGATCGATTTTAAAACGCCACTCCAGACTTGCTGGCGCGCTTTGATCAACAGAAGAAAGGCGGACAAATGGGACACTCCATGTTTATGACATGGTGGCTTTCAAAGAAGTCCACCAACAAATTTGTCGCTTCACAGAGATGCTCCAAGTGTGTGTGTAGTGCTCAGGCTGGCATCTTTTCATGGAGAGGGAGGCTAGGCCTTTGTTGCCAGTGTGCTTAAAGACATACTTCAGGCTTTCAACTTTATGGGCTGTAAAGCAATGGCAGTGGAAGGAGGGAGGGAGTGCTTTGCCTAAGGTGGTGTGGTAGGCTACAGCTGATGGCTTTATGATACAACGTGCTCACACAATAAACCTGGTCACAGAATTCTCCACATGAAGCACGAATGACAAAGAAAGGTCCGTGTGAGAGTGAGTGTGTGGTGTGTATTTGTAGCATTTACAATCTTGACACCTTTCCCTGCGTGGAATTCGGCTGCCTTCCCTCTCTCAGGGGACAGTAGTGCTACATTGCAGCGCCACCCTGTCTGTAGTGTGTCCTTTAACAAACATGTTAGGCTTTTTTCTTTTGTTTCTCTACTTTCTTGAGAATCTTGCCTGGGTCAACAATCTTGCAGCCCTAAATTTTCTAAAGTGTGCTTAATGCATCTTGAACAAGGGATCCGGGACCTCCTACACAGGCTCATTCGTAAGCACTCTGACTATCAATCTGACTGAGGGGTGGGGGTATGTCAAAATTGTTGGGTCTATTCAGTTCTGTGTCAATGAAAACATTATCCGATTTTATACAAAACGATTACCCTTGCATCCTCATTATTAGGGGAGGAGGAGTCCTGACACTTGACTGCTCGGCAGAACATCTCACTATGGCGGACAGTAGGGGGTGACAGTGAGGTCAGGCTGTCCTAGTCCACCTGGAAACCAGACCGGACCACCAGCTTTGTCAGCTAATATTATCATGAATGGACAAGGCCTGCATCGGCCACGCTCCTGATGCACGTGCTGTCTTTGATTCGGGTTTTTAAACACTTTTTTGCAATTAGAGGTGGGGAAAAAAACAGCAGACAAAAAGAAAAGGTGTCCCACACTTATTCCTTTGAAAGTCCTGAGCTGGGGGTGGCATAGCCTAGTGGTCAGAGCGTTGCGCTTGTGATCTAATGGCCCAGGATCGAGCCACCACGAAGGCGCCCGTTCAAGAGGATTTTACCCGGGAGTTAACATTAGTACTGACTCCAGGCCGCCCAAAACCCTGCACATGAGACTATACACCGAGGCCATTGTGTGAACGCACGCAGAACATTTTGCACACATGTTAAAAACCCGTTCCGACTTCGAAGAGTAGGCCACTTTGTGCCCGTAGGAACGGATAACAAGATTTTAATAACGCATGTACACAGGATCTGGTGTCGATTTTAGACACCATCCCCGAAGTCGGAAAGCAGCTAAACTTACTGGTAAGGTGGGTAAAAACAGCCGCATACGAAAAATCTCACCATTGCTGAACTTTGGAGCTGTAGCCGAGGAACGGAAAACAACGTCTTTGTCCCTCTTGGCAAAAAAAAATACACACACTTATTCCTTTTCCCTCACAGTGAAAACATTGATACCTCCGTTCTATTCACTTTAAATGTGTCTTCTTGCTGGACCAAAAACGCATAAGAATGATAAGAAGAAGAAGAATGAGAATCATAATCGTGATAATAATGATAGAAGTAGTAGTAGTAGTAGTAGTAGTAGTAGTAGTAGTAGTAGTAGTAGTAGTAGTAGTAGTAATCAACTCCTTTGCCTAACACCTACAGCCTGTCTGAACTTCCATCCACCTCAAACAAAGTTCGAAACATACGCTCCAGACTGGATCAGACTCATTTCCAGCCTGCGCCTCCTGATCCCCAGTTCACTGGCACTCTTCTCTTTTCCTTCTATCCCACAAGTGAAAAAGAAATCGTGACAATTCTGAAGGAAATGACTATAAAATCATGAGACCTTGATCCCATTCCTGCTCCTGTTTTCTCACAATGCCTTCCACAACTTGTACCTATTATCACTAAAATAGTAAACTCATCTCTTGTGTCAGGAAATTTTCCATCAGCTCTTAAAACAGCAATAGTCACACCTCTACTGAAAAAGCACGACCATCGATCCCAACATTGTGAAGAATTATAGACCTGTCTCAAACGTACCCTTTGTCTCTAAAGTACTAGAAAAAAGTTGTTTGTTCTCAAACAGCTCAACAGTCACCTTCATTCCAATGATCTCCTTCCCCCTTTTCAATCTGCCTATCGCCCCAACCACAGCATCGAAACCACCCTAGTCCACACTTAAGATACACTTCTACTTGCTTCTGATGCAGGAAAAATCTCCCTCCTCGCTCTTCTTGACTTATCTGCAGCCTTTGACACTATAGATCACTCAATTCTTCTTTCTCGCCTCCAAAATACGTTTGGTATTAACGGCACAGCCCTCACCTGGTTTACTTCATACCTCACAGACCGGTTCCAGAAAGTTATTGTAAACAAAATTCATTCAAAACCTGTCAAACTGGAATGTGGAGTCCCGCAGGGATCAGTCCTGGGCCCTGTTCTCTTACTCTCTACACTGCCCACTCTCACATATAATAAATAACCACCATATTGATCATCATTTCTATGCCGATGATACTCAGCTTCAGTGCAGTGATACTGTTGAAAACTTGATTCCCTCCTGACAAATATGTCCTACTGCCTTCAAGACATTCAAAACTGGATGACTCAGAACAAGTTACAACTTAATTCCGATAAAACCGAAGCCATGCTCATAGGGATCCAACATAAATTTCATCTATCGCAAAAACTTCAACAGAATTCAGCAATACGTCAGTTCCTTTGTCCAACTCTGTGAAGTATTTGGGAGTAGTTCTTAACAACACACTCTATAAAAAAATTAATCACCCAGACCTGCCAGTCTTGCTACTATCAATTACGGCGCATAAGCGCGATTCGCAAGTACTGTCCACTGATGCAACTTCCAAGGTTGTCACATCTCTCATTCTTTCACGTTTAGACTACTGTAGTTCTCTTTTGGCTGGCCTACCAGCATCATCTATCCACTCTCTTCAACGCATACAAAACTCTACAGCTCGACTGGTCCTAAGAAAGAAAAAATCTGAACACATCACTCTTCTGCGATCTCTTCACTGGCTGCCTGTCTCACAAAGACTGGAGTATAAGATTACTACCCTCTGTTTCAAATGTCTCCACAAATCTGCACCCTCTTATCTCTGTAACTGCCTTCACCTGTATACTCCATCCCGTTCCCTTCGTTCAGCCGCAGATACTTTGTGCTTTCGAACACCCAGATTCAAACAAACCACTGTTGGCCGACGCTCCTTCTCTGTTTCTGGTCCATCCACCTGGAATGACCTCCCTCTTTCACTTCGCCAAAAAGCCTTCACTTGATACTTCAAATCCAGCCTCAAAACACACTTATTTCCTACCCGAGACCTTTTTTCCCCCACATATCTGTCCTAATTTTCAACAGCATCTTCATCTCCTAAGTGTGTTCCGAGTGTGTGTTCCGCGAGTGTGTGTGTGTGTGTTGGTGTGTGTGTGTGTGTGTGTGTGTGTGTTGTGTGTGTGTGTGTGTGTGTGTGTGCACGTGCGCATGGATTTGACATCTGTTGTTCATTATGTTTAAGGAGAGTTGCATGCGTCTAAATGATTTGAGTGCAAGTGCTTCGATTCGTTTGTTGTTGTTTTTTACAAGATTCAGCGCTATATAAATTCCATATGTTATAATAATAATAATAATAATAATAATAATAATATTTTTTAAAATGACGACGACGATGATGATGATGATGATATGATAATAATATAATAATGATGATGATAATAATAATAACAGCAGTAATAATAATAAATCAAAAAGCATATCTGAACTGTTGCCAATGCAAGTAAGTGTAAACCTTCACTTGCTGCTTTTATCATCTGACGTTTATTAGTCGGTTTGACTGAGGGAGTGAAACCTTACCACTTGTGTTTCAATTAACCCAAATATATACTGGCAGCCTACATGGTCAACGTGATAATCAGTTTGTCTGTTTGACTTTCTTCTTCCTTCCTTCCTGACTGACGTTTTTAATTAACAGACAGAGGCTGAGCTTAGAGGCCAGTGACAGTGGCGTCCACATTCTGGTACAGACTGATGTAATAATAATAATAATAATAATAAAGATGAAAACAAATTTGTAGAAGTAGTAGTAGCGGCAGCGGCAGCAGCAGTAGTAGAAGTAACTTTCCTGTACTTGCAGGCAAGGAAAACATTACATACATATTGAAAAAGAGAATAAGGGGAAAATTTCGCGGAGATAATCAAATCAAACGGCGTCAAGCAGAATCCCCCTTGCCCTGTCTGCTCCACTCTGTGTCCAGAGAAGCAGCCAACTACAGTGCTGCAGGCCGACAACAGTGATGCGATAAAAACGCTCTGCTGCAGTTAAGTAGTGTATTGTATCCTGTTCCATCATATTGTATTCCTTTTTGTTGCATTCCTTTGTATTATGTTCATTTGTATTGTGTTGTATTGTACTTTCAGTCACGGCAGATTACTCTGCCTGAAATTCGGGCTGCTCTCCCCGGGAAGAGCGTGTCACCACAAAAGCAGTGCCACCCACTTTAAAAACAATTTATGTCTGCATGTGTATTAATTTGGTTTACCTTGAGAGAGTCCTGTCTACAGAAATTTGCCGAGCACAATTCTCTTCTTGCCGTGGGTTCTTTTACGCGCTCTATCTACACATTGCATACGGTTTATCGTCTCACCGAAAGACTAGCTCTCAGACCATGACTCAGGGTTAAATGGATGGGGGAAATTTGGGACACAAAAGGGAGGATTTTGTGACAAAGTCAGTCCTGTTTCCAGTACTGCCAGCAATTGGAGAGGCTGGCTGAAAGCAGGGAGGTAGGTGGCTGAAGGCCGGCCCAACATTCAGACACACGTGCCTACCCTGAAATGCTGTCCTACACTGGAGACTTCAGTCATCATGAAGCCCGGTGTTGTTGGGTCCCTTCCTGCCTAAAACTACACTTTGACTCATCTTTCAGAGGAGGTCTGGGTGCTAGTCCTTTGGTTGAGTTGGCAGAAGTCCCGAATGCAATATTCATTCGGTATACACAAACGAGTCCATAGTAACAAAACGGTTGCCGCTGGCCACAGTCTGTAGATAAAGACTTTGCTCTGGAAGCGGGTGACGGGTGATGTCTAGGTGACGTGGCAATATCTACTTTTCTTTCCCGACTACTGAACAAACCCATATCTCTACTGCACATCTTCACCTGAGCAACGTTCAATTTTCCCTGGACGAATAAAACTTGTGGTTATTACAGTCCCTAGAACCCCACTTCAGGAGGCCTGACGATCCACCAATTAATAATAATAATAATAATAATAATAATAATAATAATAAATGGAATTTGTATAGCGCTATAGTGCTTAAGGAGAGGTGGTACCTTTGTAAACCTGGCAGTAGCATCCCTCGGGATGGACGGGAGCACTGGTCCTCACTTGGCACTCAACTCTCACTTCTGGGTCCAGGTCCTTAACCCACCCACACCCCGGTAACCGCTTCTACTGGCGGGAAAAACGTTGTGAGGGGCTGGTGCATTCTTACTCACCAGTAGGAGTCTTGGAGAGGAGATGGGCGCCACCAAGCTTCCTCAAGCCCACTGCAATGACATGATGAGAAAAACAAAACAGAAAAACATGCCGGATCGGTCGAGGCCCGGATCAACAACGACCGCGCTACCCACTGCAAGCCTCCAGGGTGGGAGTGACAAGTGCGCTACTGGAGCAGAACCAACTCTAAAGCTTCCAAATAAAGGAGTAACCATCGGAACATGGAATGTGAGGACTCTATACCAAACAGGAAGAGTACAGGAACTCACACATGAACTAAAAAGATATAAATGGGACATCCTAGGGCTTGCGGAAGTCAGATGGACTGGCTTCGGAGAAACAACCACGCCAGACGGCCACAAGATATGGTACAGTGGAGAAGAGAAACTACATCAACATGGAGTAGGCTTCATTGTCAGGAAAGAGATTGTGTCAAGCATCGTCAGCTGCACACCAGTATCCAGCAGACTCATCTCAATCAGAGTTTCTGCAAAACACCCAGAATCTCACCATCATCCAAGTGTATGCTCCAACATCTGACTATGAAGATGACCAGATAGAGGAATTCTATGAACAACTTGAAAACGTGATCTCAAAAACGCCAAAAAAAGACATTCTTATTGTGGAAGGCGACTGGAATGCTAAGGTGGGACCTGATGCCTATGACACCTGGGCAGGAACCACAGGACGCTTTGGACTAGGAGAAACAAATGAAAGAGGACAGCGGCTGCTGGAATTCGCAAAGAAGCACAAACTAACTCTGGCAAACACACTCCATCCTCACAAGCCATCTAGAACATCAACTTGGCCAAATGGTCTGATTCACAATCAAATTGACTACATTTTGTCACCCCAAAGATTCAAATCCAGCATAAACAAGGCAAACACAAGAACATTCCCAGGAGCTGACATTGGCAGTGACCACGAACTTGTACTTACCACCATCAAGCTGAAACTGAAAGCAAAACAACAGCCAAAAAACCCACCCATAAGATTTGATCTGGAAAAACTCAAAGACCCAACAGTGGTTGAGATCTTCCAAGCCAACATTGGATTTCCTCCGCCGCACTTACAGCCATTGACAATGATGTTGACACACTAGTCAACAACATCAAAGAAATGCTAATGACAGCAGCACAAGAAACATTAGGAAGAAGCAAAACAAAGAAACAACCCTGGGTGACAAATGAGGTTCTTGACCTCTGCGACAAAAGAAGAGAGCTTAAGAAACAAAAGTTCACAAGTCAAGAAGCCAACAACAAATACAGAAATAGTCACAGAGAAGTGAGGAAAAAGATGAGAGAAGCCAAAGAAGCGTGGATAGAAGAACAATGCCACAGCATTTAAGTTGGAATGGCCAAGGGAAACAGCAAAACAGCTTACGACACTCTGAAATCACCAGCTAAAACCACACAGCCTAAAGCCTCTGTTATTGAAGACAATCAAGGATATCTTTTAACGGGAAGCAATGCCATCCTCCAACGCTGGACGGAATACTGTGAGGGATTGTATAACTACCCACTACGCCCAGATACCAACATAGTTTCTGGAAAAAAACCCTGAACACCAAGATAAAACCCATCAATACTAAGGTGTGAAGTAGACACAGCTATTAAACAATTGAAGAAGAAAAGTCCCCTGGAATCAATAACATCCCACTGAACTCATAAAAAATGGAGGGAATGAAACAGCAAGGCGATTCACAGAACTTTGTCAGAAGATTCATGACTCCAAAGAATGGCCAGAAGAATGGACACAGTCTCTTGTAATACCCCTACCAAAGAAAGGAAACCTCAAGCAATGCCAGATCTACAGAACCATCAGTCTCATAAGCCATCCTAGCAAGATCATGCTGCGGGTAGTCCTCAACAGACTGAAAAACCAAGCGGAAAAACTCCTGGCAGAAGAACAAGCTGGCTTTCGCCCAAAACGCAGCACAATGGAACAAATTTTCAACCTGAGAATTCTGATAGAGAAACATCTCCAACACCAAAAAGACTTGTATCACAATTTCACAGACTTCAAAAAGGCCTTTGACAGGGTATGGCATGACAGCCTCTGGCAAGTACTCAGGCACTTCAACATTGACAACTGCCTCATCAAAGTCATCAAGGCACTGTACGAGAACACAAGAAGTGCAGTTTTCATGAACAATCACATGGGCGAGTTCTTCAAGACCACGGTTGGGGTCCGTCAGGGCTACCTTCTCTCACCTGTACTTTTCAACCTCTTCCTCGGAAACATCATGACAGAGACACTGCAAAACCACCACACTTCCATCTCCATTGGTGGAAGACCCCTTTGCAACCTCAGATTTGCAGATGACATTGACCTCATGGGCGGCAGCAAACAAAAACTGCAAAACCTCACAGATAGTCTATCAGATCGAGCGAGCACATACGGCATGGAGGTCAGTACAGAGAAATCAAAGATCATGATCAACAGCGCTAGTAATGACAGCACGGAAATATAAAGATGAATGGAGAAATACTGGAAGAGGTGAGCCTCCATCCAAACAAAAGATGGCACATCAAACAATGAAGTGAAAGCTCGCATTGCAACAGCAACATCTGCTCTAGCCAGACTTGAGAGGATCATCAGAAGCAACAACATCAGCTTCTGCACCAAATATCACCTCTACAAATCCCTCGTGATATCTATCCTCCTATATGGCTGTGAATCATGGACCCTGTCAGCAGAGCTAGAGAGGAGAATCCAAGCATTCGAGAACAAGTGCCACAGAAGACTCCTCAAAATATCATACAAAGAACACAAGACCAACAACTATGTGAAAGAAGCAATCAAAAAGCGTGTGGGCCCCCAAGAACCTCTGCTCTCCACCATAAAGAGGAGAAAACTGATGTGGTTTGGTCACACCACAAGACACGACACCTTAGCTAAAACCATCTTGCAGGGAACGGTTGAAGGCAAGAGAAGAAGGTAAGGTAAAGGTAAAGGCGTCCCATAACCTATAAGGTCGTAGGGGAGCGAGGCGTCAGAGACCTCACTTCTCTAGGGCCAGCATATTGAGGGCGGCGCCCATCTCCTCTCCCTCGCTGCTTTACCTTCCCTGACCCTAAAGAGGGCAGGTACCCATTTACAGCTGGGTGAACTGGGGGAACTGTACTGAAGCCAAGGCGCGCAAATGGTCACCCATCCAACTGGTAGCCACGCTCGACGCTGCTTAACTTGGCTGGGGGAAAGCGAGTGCTCCGACCACTGAGCTAT
The DNA here is from genome assembly GCA_028751875.1 of Rapana venosa. NCBI lineage: Eukaryota > Metazoa > Mollusca > Gastropoda > Neogastropoda > Muricidae > Rapana > Rapana venosa. The sequence goes on from CM054153.1 coordinate 35,899,082, forward strand.
CCCGTCCCGGAAGAAGAGGCCGCAAAAAGAAATCATGGGTTGACAACATCAAAGACTGGACCACCCAACCCCTGCAACACCTACTAGCCACACAGGATCGTGAAGCATGGAAAAAGATCTCGGTTGGGTCTTCTCTCATGTCCCGCCTACGTCCTTTGGGACATGGGACTGAGTGAGTGAGTGAGTGAGTGATAGCGCTATATCTTGCAAAGACAAATCAGAGCGCTTGCATTCAACATATTCTTACAAAGTCAGGTAGCCAATAACTATCAATAGCTTAAACAAAATTCAAATATACGCACCTACACACACACACACACACACAGGTTGTAGGCTTTGGCAGGGTAATGGGATTTGGGCTGTTGAAGGCAGGGGCAGCTTTGAGATGAAAGAGGGAGAAAAGTTAGGTTTGAAACAAATATGTCTTGAGGCTGGATTTAAATGTGTCATATGTAGGCCTCTGTCGAAGAGAGAGAGGAAGGTCGTTCCCGATGGATGGACCAGAAATAGAGAAAGAGCGACGACCAACAGTGGATTGGTTGAATCTAGGTATTCGTAAGCACAAGGTATCTGCAGCAGAGTGGAGGGAACGAGAAGGAGTGTACAGGTGAAGACATTCACAGAGGTAGGAGGGTGCTGTTTGGTGGAGACATTTGTAACAGAGGGTGCTGATCCTATAGTTTACTCTCTGTGGCACAGGCAACCAGTGGAGAGATCGCAAGAGAGGAGTAATGTGTTCAGATTTTTTTCTTTCTGAGGACTAGGCGAGCTGCAGAGTTTTGTATACGTTGAAAGGAGTGGATAGATGTTGCTGGCAGACCAGCTAAAAGAGAATTGCAATAGTCCAGACGTGAGAGAATGAGAGAGCAACAAGTCTGAATATTGCATCAGTGGACAGGTACTTTCGAATTGCAATGATACGCCGTAATTGATAGTAGCACGACTGGCAGGTCTGGGTGATGAATTTTTGCATAGACAGTGTGTTGTCGATAACAACTCCTAGATACTTCACAGCAGTGGACAGAGGGACTGATGTATAGTTCTATTGAAGTTGTTGTAATGGAAGAGAGTTTGTGTTTGGTCCCTACAAGCATGGCTTTGTCGTTTAACTGTAACTTGTTTTGTATCATTCAGTATTGGATATCTTGAAAGCAGTAGGCCATATTTGTCAAGAGAGAAGGCAGATTTTCAGGTGTACCACTGCTTTGAATCTGAGAGTCATCTGCGTAAAAATGATAGATGATATGATGACGGTTTATTATATGTGATAGTGGAGCAGTATAGAGAGTGAAAAGAACAGGGCCGAGAACTGATCCCTGTGGGACACCACATTCCAGTTTGGCAGGTATTGACTGTATCTTGTTTACTACGGCTGTCTGGAATCGGTCAGTGAGGTATGAACTGAACCAGGAGAGGGCTGTGCCAGTAACACCGAATGTTTTTTGAAGACGGGAGAGAAGAATTGAATGGTCAATAGTGTTGAAGACTGCAGATAAGTCGAGTAGAGTGAGAAGGGAGATTTTCCCCGAGTCAGAAGCAAGTAGAAGTGTATTTAGGGTTGGACTAGGGTAGTTTCAGTGCTATTGTTGACGCGATAGGCAGACTTAAACTCGGGAAGAAGACTGTTGGAGAGAAGGTGGTTATTGAGCTGTTTTAGAACTACTTTTTCAAGAACTTTAGAGATGAAAGGTAGGTTGGAAACAGGTCTATAAATCTTCAGAATGTTAGGGTCAAGGTCATGCTTTTTGAGTAGAGGTGTAACTCTTGCAGTTTTGAGAAACGATGGAACATTTCCTGAAACAAGAGAGGAGTTCACTATTTTCGTGATAGCGGGTATAAGTTGTGGTAGGCACTGTACAAAAAGAGAAGCAGGTATGGGATCGAGGTCACATGATTTTATAGTCATTTCTTTCAGAATTGTCATAATTTCTTTCTGACTTGTTGGATGAAAGAAAAGGAGAGGAGTACCAGAGAATTGGGGATCAGGAACTGAAGGCTGGAAAGGAGTCTGATCCAATCTGGAATGGATGTTACGGATTTTGTCAAAAAAGAATGCAGAAAATATAGAAGGAAGGTCAGAGTGGTTGTGGATGGAAGGCAGAGGGCTTGCCTTCACAGATCCAAGGAGAGTGGACATGAGGGAAAAGGGAGACTTCATTGACGTAGCATCAAGAACTTGAGAAGAGTAGTACTTTGTTTTTTTCTGAAAGAATTAAATTTCTGGCTTTGTTTATTTGTTTTCGGAAGAGCTGCTTGTTGATTTCCGTTTTCGTTTTTCGCCACTGCCGCTCTAGCTGCCTGCGTTTGCGCTTTGCAACCAGGATGTCGTGGGTGTACCATGGCGCACATGGCCTGTCAGGCAGGAGATGGTCAGTGGTAGGTGCATGCTCATCAAGCAGTTGGCTGAGAACAGTATTGTAGTGTTTCGAGGGGTCAGTGTTGTCAGAGGTTAGTGATAGGCGTTCAGCAGCTTGTGTAGAGAAAGTTTCAATGTCTATGGCCTTGAGATTGCGATGGGTGACACATTTCTTCTTTCTGATAGGTTTTGCAATGTTGAGGGAGAAAAGAACAGCGGAATGATCAGAACGTAGTTCATCAGTGATAGATACAGATGAGACCAAATCTTGTGATACATCTGTAATGAGCCAGTCTAAGATATGTCCTGATCTGTGTGTTGCTTTATTTACAATTAGTTCTGAGCTTAAACTGCACCCTCTTTCTTCTCCCTCCTAGACAAGTAGACAACAGTCATAACTACATGCTTAACCCATACTTCAGGAGGCTGTACCATGCAGCTAGCAGTCTTTAAGTCTTGGCATACATCATGCTAAGGGATGAAGGAGCGGTGTATTTTGTCTTTGTCCCCATGGCCCTGATTAGGGATGACAGGACTCCTAGCGTCTGCCAGTCTTGTTAAAGCTGTAACTGCCTGATTGCCGCTTCTTAACTTCTCTCTCCCTTGGCTTTCTCCCCCCCCCCCTTCCCACACACACACTACTCACACACACACACACTCAAACACACACCCTTCTCTCTCTCTCTCTCTCTCTCTCTCTCTCTCTCCTCTCTCTCTCTCTCTCTCTCTCTCTCGATATTGTTATCCTAAGTCATATTTTTGTAGCTGACATTTTGCTATACAGTAACATGTTGTCGTTTTTGTTGTTGTTTTTTGCTTTGTTTTTTGTTTTACTATTGCTTTTACCCCCACCAAAATACTAAGCAGTTCGGCAACCCCCTTCTTGTATGGGCCAATGGCCTTTTTGTGAATAAATCATTCGAGTTCGAGTTCTCTCTCTCTCTCTCTCTCTCTCTCTCTCTCTCTCTCTCTCTCTCTCTCCATGTATGGGTCAATGGCCTTTTAGTGAACAAATCATTCAAGTTCAAGTTCTCTCTCTCCCTGATATAGTTTTGTCCTTTCACTTCTTATTTTATCCTTTTTTTTACTACACACAGACAGACAGAGAGACAGAGAGAGCAGTGACCAATATACCAGTGGTTGGTAATACAGGAGATAGCAGTGATAACAAAGTAAACGGGTCTTACACAAAATACACACAGCCCCCCCCCCCCCCCCCCCCAACTCTTACACACACACACACACACACTCACACACTGCGCGTGCGCGATTTATATTCATCTCTAAACAAGTAAACATACATACATACATACTTTCTATCGTAAACTGAAGCAAGGGCACTTTTGTCTCTGGCATTTGAAATACAGACATCGAAACAGACTGAGACAGACTGACAGTCAGACAGAGAAACAGAGAGAGACAAAGAGTGCAAATGAAGTGTGGTTAGGCTGTTCTGTTCTGTTCTGTGTGATACCCCAGCTTCTCTAATCTGGCCCCATGCATTCCTCCGTGGCTCTAGTTCGGCGAACACCGTGTATATTTTAACGCACAGGATAAAACAAACACGACAGCTACACGCAGGAATTTTGCCCTCCTCACTACAGAGGGAAGGGGAGGGGGGGCGGAGGAGCAGGGGAGAAGGGGGGGGGGGGTGGCTAAGAGAGGATGGAAACAAAGAAGGGGGGGGGGGGGGGGGGGTAGGAGGTTGAGGATATGATCTTGAGACAGAGAAAGTTGTGTGCTCCTGAAGTGTTATCTAAGTGGGGAGTTCACATTGATAGACAATTTATTCCACTTCGATGCTCTGCTGCAATGACGGAGAGTTGCTGGAATAAACCGCTGCATGGTTAGAACACCAGGTTCGGGGTCTGCAGTCACCTTTCAGTGCTGGTTCCAGTCGCCACTGACTGAGCTGTCCATGTGTCGGAACTGTTCCCTGAAGTTACCACTAATTCCCACTCTACGGCCTGATAGTCGTGGATGAGGTCACGTGTGCAAACCCTCCGCTCCTGGCCTGGAGGTGGCCAGCTATGGCCGCTGTCAGAAAGACAGCCACTTCCTTACCTAGCATGCAGCAAATCCCACCACATGTAATAATAATAATAAATGGAATTTATATAGCGCTATATCTTGCAGAGACAAATCAAAGCGCTTGCACTCAACTCATTCTTACACAGTCATACAACCAGTGACAAGTAATAGTTCCATCAAGTTCAAATGTGCACACACGCACGCACGCCACAACACACCCCAAAACACGCACACACACCACACACACGCACACACCACACACACACAACCACACACACACCACACACACGGGTTTACACCCCTGGCAGGGCAATAGAATCTGGCTGTTGAAGGCGGGGAAAAACTATGAGATGAGGCAGGAGAGGAAAATCTTAGGTTGAAAAAATTTATGTCTTGAGACTGGATTTAAAAGTGTCATAAGAAGGCTTTTGGCGGAGAGAGAGAGGGGGGATCATTCCACATCAATGGACCAGAAATTGAGAAAGGAGGGGACGGCCGAATGGGGATTGGTTGAATCTAGGTATTCGTAAGGACAAGGTATCTGCAGGCAGAGCGGACGAGAACGAGAAGGAGTGTACAAGTGAAGACATTCACAGGGGTAGGCGGGTGCTGTTTTGGGGAGACATTTGTAACAGAGGGTACTGATCTTATAGTTTACTCTCTGTGGCACAGGTAGCCAGTGGAAATTGCAAGAGAGGGGTAAATGCTCAGATTTTTTTCTTTCTGAGGATTAGCGAGCTGCAGAGTTTTGCTTTACGTTGAAGGGATTGGATTGATGATGCGGCAGACCAGTCAACAGAGAATTGAAATAGCCCAGACGTGAAAGAATGAGAGACGCAACAGTTTGGATGTTGCATCTGTGGACAGGTACTTTTGAATTGCACAAATACGCCGTAATTGATAGTAGCAGGACTGGCAGGTCTGGGTGATTGAAATTTTTGCATAGAGAGTGTGTTGTAAATAATGAACCCCTAGGTACGTCACGCAGTGGAAAAAGGGGACTGATGCATTGCCAAGTTGTATTGAAAGCGGTTGTGAGGAAGAGAGTTTGTTTTGGCCCCTAACAAGCATGGTTTCTGTTTTATCTGCTTTTTAGCTGTAATTTGTTCTGTATCATCCCAATTTTGGATTTTTTCAAAGCAGTAGGCCATATTTGTAAAGAGAGAAGGCAGATTTTCAGGAGTGTCGCTGCTTAGAATCTGAGAGTCTCTGCTAAAAATGATGGTTGATCTGATGGCGGTTAATTATATGTGACAGTGGAGCTGTGTAGAGGGTAAAAAGAACAGGGCCCAGAATAGACCCAGTGGAACTCCACATTCCAATCTTGCGGGTACTGACTGAATCTTGTTTACTGTGACGGGTCTGAAATGGGTTCAGTAAGGGTTATAAAACTAAACCAGGTAAGGGCTGTACCAATAACACCAAATGTTTTTTTGAAGACGGGAGAGAAAAATAGATGGTCAATAGTGTAAAAGGCTGCAGATAAGTCGAGTAGAGTAAGAAGAGAGATTTTCCCCGAGTCAGAAGCGAGTAGAAGTGTGTTTAAGGTGTGGGCAAGGGTAGTTTCAGTGCTGTGGTTGACGCGATAGGCAGACTGAACGCAGGAAGGGGGACTTTTGGGAAAGAGAAGGTGGTTGTTGAGCTGTTTTAGAACTACTTTTTCAAGGGACTTTAGAGATAAACGGTAGGTTGGAAACAGGTCTAAAAGTTCTTCAGAATGTTGAGGTAAAGGGTCATAACTTTTTGAGTAGAGGTGGGGACTATAGCAGTTTTTTAGGCTGAAGGAACATTCCCCAGGGGACAAGAGATAAGTTTACTATATTCGAAATAGTGGGAATATTGTGTGGCAGGCACTGGTGCAAAAAGAGAACGGTAGGGGGTCAAGATCATTGATTTTTATAGTCATTCCTTTCAGAATTAATTTCGATTTCTTTCTCGCTTGCAGGAAAAAAGGAAAGGAGAGGAGTGCCAGAGAATTGGGGACAGAAGTTGCAGGCTGGAAAGGAGTCTGACCCAAACTGGAGCGAATGTTCGGACTTTGTCAGAGAAGAATGCAGAAAAATATAGAAGGAAGTTCAGAGTGGTCGTGAATAGAAGGCAGAAGACTAGCCTTCTCAGATCCAAGAAACGTGGAGTGAGGGAAAAGAGATTTCATAGACGTGGCATCAAGAACTTGAGAAGAGTAATACTTTGTTTTTGCTGAACGAATTAAGGTTTTAACTTTGTTGATTTGTTTACGAAGAAGCTGTTTGTTTATTTCGGTTTTTGTTTTTCGCCATTGCCGCTCTAGTTGCCGGCGTTTGCGTTTTGCGATCAGGATGTCACGTTGTACCATGATGCACATGGCCTATCAGGCAGGAGATGGTCAGTAGGAGGAGCATGCTCATCAAGGAGTTGGCTGAGGACGGTATTGTAGTGCTTAGAAGGGTCAGAATGGTCAGGGGTTTGTGATAGGCGTTCAACAGCTTGGGAAAGGAAAGTTTGAATATCAATGGCCTTGAGGTTGCGATGGGTAATGCACTTTTTGTTTCTGATAGGCTTTGCAATGTTGAGAAAGAAAAGAATGACAAAATGATCGGAGAGCAGTTCGTCAGTGACAGATACAGACTGAGATGTGACTAGACCTTGTGAAATATCGGTAATAAGCCAGTCTAAAATGTGGCCTGATCTGTGTGTTGGTTCGTTTACCAGCTGGGAAAGAGAGTGATTTGACAAAGAAAGAGAAAGACGCTTGACATCAGGAGATGACTGGTTGTCGAAGTGGTAGTTAAAGTCCCCAAGAATTAAAAGGTTTGTTTGGAGAGAGGCTGTAATGGTCAAGGAGTGACTGAAACTCTTGGTGGAAAACTGAAGATGTCAAATTGTTTCTACGGTTGGGAGGCGGACGGTAAAGGCAACAGAAAGTAACAGAGTGGCCAGGTAAGGTGAGGTTGAGTTCACAGACTTTGAAGATTCGGGTGAAAACGGGAAAGGGGGTGACAGACAGAGCTGATGCAGAGTGTCTTTGTAGATGATGGCAATGCCACCTCCACGGGAGAGTCGGGGGAAAGAAAGAGTTTTGTAGCCAGGTGGAGTCAGCTGTTTTATCTTTGGTTCGTGGCCTAGTGGTTTTAGCCAAGTTTCTGTAAGAAAAGTTATATCTATGTTGTGTTCAGAAATAAAATCAGAAATGAAGTCAGCTTTGCCATCAGGGTAGACAGATTGGGCGTTTAGTAGACACATATGGAAAAGGTTTGATGGAGGCAGAGAGGTTGGAGAAGACGGTGGTGAGTGACTATGAATATCTGAGGAACAGGATGAGGGTGATGGTAGAGATGTGTACAGTGGAAGGGCAGATAGTTTGGATTGTGAGTCAGGTGTGGAAGAAGGTGAAAGAACTGGAGCAGTCGGGGATTTTAGAGTCTCATGCAGATCATGACACACGTTAGGGGTAGAACCAATGTGTCAGAGTCACACACAAGTGTTGAAACAGGTGGAGGACCAGAAAGCGAGGGAGTTTGTGGCTTGGGAACAGTTGTTGCCGTAGTGACCGTCAGAAGTGAGGGGGGGCAGATGTCGGGGAATCACGCTACAGTCGATGACGTATGCCCGCACTTGTTCCTCTTCTGGTTTTGCGGCGGTGAATTCCAAGATTTACAATGTGCTCTCGGAGTCGATTTTGCATGTGGTGGAAACCACGTGAGGAAAAAGCTTTCAAGTCTGTTACAGTTAGAGTCATTGCAGTGGAGTGAGGAACACAGAGCAGCGGTGGAGGGGGTGGTTTTGGATCGTGAATCACGTGCAAATTTTCAGGCTGCGGCAGGGTCAGGGTATGAAGGGTTGCAAAGACAAGCACAATCCGGTAAACACAAATCAACAGTCAATGACATTTTGAAAATAAATATTTAAATGAAGAAAAATTATAAATTGAAATATATCAAATGTCAAAACAATGCCAAAGAAAAACTGTTCTAACCGCTCGATCCGGGTGTTGTAACAAAAAAAACAGATATAAAAATTTCCAGGAAGAACGTCGGAGAAACACACAATCACACACTCAAAACACAGAGACACGCACCATGCAGCCGCCAGGCGCAAAGGTGAAGATAGTCCAATAGTCCAAAATAGTCCAAAGTAACACCCCCCCCCCCCCCCCCCCCCCCCCCACGCCTGAAGACAGATGACCTCTGCATGCACCATTCCACTTGCCAAACACTGCAAGTTTCCTAGTTACTCCCTGAGAAGTTTATAAATAAGTGAGAGAGAAGAGAGAGAGCTAGAGAGAGAGAGAGAGAGAACTCGAGCTCAAATGATTTTTCACAAAAAGGCCATTGGCACATAATACATATGAAGTGGGCTTGCCGAACTACTTTTTTTTTAAAGCGCAACAGCAACTTCAGCAACAAAAATCTCTTATGTAACGAAAAACGTTCCTTACAAAAACATCACTGATGTCAAGATAGCAAAATGTCTCTTAGTTCAAAGGCTTTGCATAAATGTACAGTGAGGCTGCGCAGACCCTAAGGATGATCAGACGCCATGAGTAAACAGTGTTAATAAATTAGGCTGTCTACCATAGTTAACGGGGATGGACCTCTGCCTAATGTTCTCTTGTACTGGGCAACACAACACAAACATGTATGTAGCTCAGCCTCCAGGGCTTGCTTACATAATGGGCAACGTTATGTTCTATCTATCTAAATATCTGAACATTTTGGCCTGATACACCTAGTCTAAATTTAGACATAAATTTTTTAGATGTTCAGTCCATTATCAATCTCCATAAAAATTATAAGGTTTGACATCACATCAAGTGACCTTAGGAGAGAGGAGAGAAAAGAGAAAAGAGAGGAGAGAGAGGAGAGAGAGGGGAGAGAGAAAAAGAGAGAGAGAAAGAGAGAGAGAGAGAGAGAGAAGCTAAATGTTGATTGCACACTGGTGCCGTTTGATTCTCTCACTGACGGCAAATGTACGGTCAAAATGTGTGTTATTCAGCTGTTGTTGGGTTTTTGCTGTTTTTTGTCAGTGTTGCCTTTGGCTGTTTAGAACACAGGTATGTATTTCCATCGCACTGAATCTCTCTCTCTCTCTCTCTCTCCCCTCTTCTCTCTCTCTCTCTCTCTCTCTTATGGAAATCTCAAATCAAAGTTGTAAATGCTTATAAGTTATCTAGGTATAATTTTTCTACTAAGCTTAGTTTTACTTTTGCCTGTCAAGATCTTGTGAGCAGAGGGGAAACGAGCAGTCATGAATATCTTAATGTTTTTTAACAAATTTGACAGCACCTCAGCAGAATTTTTTTTAAGTTGTTTGATGCACAGGTGCAGCCAAATTGCTCAGTATGGGGGCAGAAATATGGGCTTTCTTTGCAGGGCATTAATTGAAAAATTACATTATTCGCAATGAAAAAGATTCTACTTTTTTAACAGGCAAACACCAAACGATCTACTTTATGGTGAGCTTGGAAGACATCCATTGTATTTAAATTCTTATGTGAAATGCATTGGGTATTGGTTAAAAGTATCGCAGATGTGTGGAAACAGACTCCCTTCCCAAGCATATAAGCTTTTGTATGACCTCGATGAGAGAGGGAAGATAACATGGGTGACTAGCGTGCGTAAGTGTTTGTGTGAAAATGGTTTTGCATTTGTGTGGCTTAATCAGGGTGTTGGGTGTGTCAAGAGTTTTCTGGCCTCCTTTAAACAACGTATCATAGATTGTAGATGGCAACATTGGGAGAGCCACATTCAAAGCAGCGACAGATTTTCTTTATATAAATTATTCAAAGTAAATCACCTTGTTGAAACATACCTAACCATGAATATGAATAAGTTTGTAAGGTGTGTATTGACCAAGTTTCGTTTTGGGGTCACCGATATGATGGTACATCATTTAAGATATAAAATATATGACATAAATATGACGTGCCCCATGTGTAAACGGAATAGAGAAGATGAGGTACACTTTGTTTTCTGTTGCCCAGTACTGGAAGATTTAAGAACAAAATACATTCCTTTTAAGTTTTATAAGAGACCTGCACTATTTAGGTTAGTCTTACTTTTGTCCTTCACCAATGAAAACACTATTCGAAATGTTGCTATGTACTTGCATAAGTCTTTCCAAAGAAGAGAAACGATGATGTCATGATTACCTTTAGATTGCAAAAGTGTTATGTATGTGTTGGAGGCACAGGACCTAGGTGTGGATGTACAAACCATTACCAATGATGTATACCCCTTCAAATGAGGCCATGGCCTTTTTTGAATAAATTATTGTCATTGTCATTGTCATTGTCTCAGGATACACCAGCTTGACAGCTGCTTTCTGTGCAGGTGCTGCTGCTTTGGATGATTAAATGTTCACATGACTTCCTACATCTCCTAGAGGAGTCTCTGGGGCACCAGGTTTTCAGCCAGCGCATCCTGTGCATGTTGAACGTGGCGAAGCCCGTCACTGTCCATTCACAGAGAGCATGCTGGGCATGTGGTGCCATCCACACCAGCTGCTACAGCGGGCCTACTCCTGCACAAAGAGGGGTGGGCTGTTCACTTTTGCTCATGAGGCTCTGTCCGAGTTTGTTTATAGTGTCATCCAGGCGCGTGATCTGACGGCTCGAGTTCAAACCACCACCGAGGAGGTACCTTGTCAAGGTGGGTTTTCCACTGGAGCTGACATCGATACCAACTCCACACCCCCAAAAGTCCTTCGGATGATGCTATAAGCCGAAGTCTCGTGTGCAAACGCACACCGAACATCTTGTTACATACGTTAAAACCCGTTTTGCCTTTCGGAGGAGTAGGTCACCGTGTGCCGGTAGGAATGAACGACAAAGTTTTTTTCAAAATGCATGCACACTGGTGCCGAGTTTAGACATCATCCCCGAAGTCGGAATGTGGCTACCTAATTGGTGGGTAAAAACGGTTGCATATGCCAAATCGCGCTGTTGGTCAACCAAGAAACCAAAACAATAACAGCGTCATGCGAAGCACTGACCACTGCTGAAACGGACCCTCAGTGGAGGCTGGAACTCCAGACCTCTGCTGCCCTCAGTCATACCACAGACCAGGGTTCCTACTCAAAAAAGGATCTCAAATTTACAAACTTATCCCACATTTTTAGGACCCACTATCACAAAGTTTCAAAACCCAACGTTCTACTGACAGTTAAGAAAATCACTAACTAGAAACACAGACAGGGGAATTTCAAACCACAGAGGGCCTCGCGGTAGGGTTCAGACTCATTTCTCAGTAAAAATAAAAAGAATTCAAGAGTTTTTATTAGATTTTTATAAAAGAAATTCTAGGGTGTGGTTCACATAGTATCACATGTGTAGTCAACACACGCCAAGCTCTATTAGTGCTTGCCAGCCAAAAATACAATTGCATTCGTATTTATTTTTCCCTCTGTGTGTGAGTGTGTGTGTACGTGCGTTTGTGTGTGTGTGTGAGTGTGTGGTGTGTTGTGTGTGTGTGTGTGTGTGTGTTCTGGGCTGTCTCACAAAAACACAGTCCACTCCTTTCCACCTTTCCACAATGCAGTCTTTAAAGGGCAGAGCGATTTCTGGGATCGGTGGTCTAGAGGAAACGCACCCGTCTATAAAACCAAAGGTCGCAGATTGGACTTCTGTTTGAACCCAAACTTTTCCTTCATCCTCTATACCTTGAGTGTTGTCTGGGTGCTAGTCTTTTGGATGAATCGATAAACCGAGGTCTCGTGTTCAACACACATTTACCACCCGTAAAAAACCCTTAGCAACAACAGAGTATCCTTTGCAAAATTCTGTAGAAAAAAGCAACTCTCAAAGGGAAAGCAGCCACATTAGGCAGACAGAAAAATAACCCACCCAACCACCACCCTACCTCCCCCCCCCCCCCCCTCCCCCAAAAAAGAGCAAAAACGGGTTGCGCTGTCCTCGTGGCGACACGCTTTGCCCAGGAAGAGCATCGGGATTTTTAGGGGGAAACTAGACTATGCCAAGCACAGACTGGGTGGAAGTGGTAGGTATGTGTGTAGATATACATACATGTGTAGCAAACAAGTGTAGGGAAACACAGTGGAGCTGGCTGTGATGTAACTGTACAGTGTGACCCGACACCCGGCACACGGCTTCCAGAGCTGGCTGTAGCAGCAGCCAGTGCACGGCAGCTGTGTCGGTCTGTCTGTCTCTGTGCGTCTCTGTGTGTCTGTGTCTGTCTCTGTGTGTCTGCCCCTGCCTGTGTCTGTCTCTCTCTGTCGGTCTGTATGTATGTGTCTGTCTGTCTCTCTGTCTGCCGGTCTGTGTGTGTGTCTGTATCTGTCTGTGTGCTACACTACTCTCTTTGCTGTTTGTGCTTTCCTGTCTGTGTTTGTCTGTAATCCTCCTTATAGTTACAACACCTGTTTGTCCACACCCTATTTCTGTCTGTCTTTCTCTGTATGTGTGTGTGAGTGTGTGTATAAACAGTGATGTGGTAAGGGAGGGAGAGAGGGGAAGGGGAGCTTGGCCTGCATTCAGAGCATTCCTCAGGTACACCTGTGGTACCTACGTTACCTGCCAGACGCCACCATTGCCCAGTGATTTCTCTATCGCTGGTCGCCATTGATTCTCCCTCTTTTTCTCTGTCTGCCTGCCTGTCTTTCTGTCTCTCTTTCAGTGTTTGTATGTGTGTGTGTGTGCGCGCATATGCACGTTCGCGCGAGACACGTGTGTTTAGATCAATGTGTCTTAAGCGCTTTTGCTTGAAAGGACAGGCAGGCACAAAGTTCAATGTGCCATCCCTTCATTCAGATACAGCATGAGTCCAGCACACAGCGCTAGTTTTGTCAGAAACACACACATCAATCATCCTTAGAGTGAATATTGTTTTGTCAGAAACAATCATCACATCAATCATCCTTATAGCCAATCTTGTTTTGTCAAGAACAATCATCACATCATTCATCCTCACAGTTTCCAGGCCACAGCGTCAATGCTGTTTGACTGTCTCCACACTTGATCAGAGATTCTTTGTTCAGTGTGTGTAGAGGAAAAGGTGAACAAAGTCGGACAGAACATACGGAAAATGTAACCATTTAGGTCTAGTCAGAAAAAACACAGATGCACATGTATCCACCCTGTTATTTCCCCCTCCCCTTCCACCCTCCCCTTCCAAACTGCAGCTGATCCTGCTACACCCCACACCTCCTTTTCATTCACCTATTCTGTTTGACGACTGTATTGTATTTTCCTTTATTTTATTTCATTTCAGTCCCTCACGATTACAACAGCAGCTGCAATGAACAAGAAACTAATAACGTGGTTCAGAGTGTACTGCTTAGAAAGCTGAGGGTTTACTATGAAGTTCGTATGCCATGTTTGGGCTGGCGCATAGGAGCGCAATTCCTTGATCTTTTCTTTCACCTTCCTTCGTCTATTCCGTAGTCCCATGGACCGTGGGGGCACCAATGAAGGTTTTTTTGCAACCAGCTTTCTCCACTCACTGCGGTCCTCTTTTCCCCCCCCCTACGATATACTAAAGGACAGATCCTGGATTTGTTATTCCTGTCTACCTTTCTCACACACACACACAAAACATTGCAGTTTTTCACTCTCCATAAACTAATCCCTTTGTTTTTCTGCTGGAGATCAACGCAGTAGTTCAGACACTGGGTTATGCAGTGCGGTGGTTATCAGCAGACTGCTTGACACAACTTGACAGCCACGCACCTTTAATTTGGTCTGGTCCCACTGACGCTAGAGCCGAGTGGTTAAGATCTTTGACTTCAATCCCTTGGTCCATAAAATCGTGGGTTCGCATCTCGATGGCGTCTGGTGAATTGAGGGTGGGGATTTTTACGATATCTCAGATCAACTTACAGTGCAGACCTGCATGTGCCTTAATCCCCCTCGTGTGCATACACATGCAAAGGATCAGATATGGACGTTAAAGATGCCGTAATTTATGTCGATGTTCGGTGGGTTACGGAAACACATATACCCTGCATACATCCCCAAAGTCGGAAAGCGGCTACCTTTACGGTGGGCAAAAACGGTCGCATACGCAAAAATCTCACCATTGATAAACCTCAGAGCTCTAGCTGAGGAACGAAAAACAACGTGGTGCGGTCCCAGAATAAAAACTTGTCAAAGTGTTCCTGCACACATTACTCTTGTCCCACAATGCTAGTGTCTCCCTCTCTCAGCGTACTGATCAACGCATTCGCTATCTAACTAACCCCAACCCCACTGTCTGAAACGAGTACTTCACTACACGTGCAGTTTGACAACACAGGTTTTTACAAAGGATTTGCTTCAGTTGAGAAATTGTTTCTCTTGTGTAGTGTTAGGACACAGAAAGAGAGAAGCAGACACACTGCAAACAAGACCTCCCTGACCCTGTCTGGGCAAAATAAATGCAGGCCACGTCCTTTCACAAGCTGTTGGCTGGGCTGACGTCTTATCGGGCCAACTGCCGCGTTTGAAGCCCGCCACTAAGAACAGCAATTACAAGCAGGTCATTTATTGCCGCAGTGTCCATTAAAGATAACTTCGGGTGACAGAGAGCGCCTACTAAGGGACATAACTTTAAACCACCCCAGAAGCCAGCCCTGCAGTTCCCGTTCAAATTTATCACTGTGTGTACAGAAACACCGCCAGTTACGTTAGTCACATCTGACAGTTCTCTCTCTCTGCTGTGCTCTTTTTCTTTTTTTTTCTTTTTATGTATGCTGTGCTATGTGTGAGTGTGTGTGTGTGTGTGTGTGCGTGTGCGCGTGCGTGCGTGCGTGTGTGCGTGTGTGTGTGACAGTGAGTTTTGCTCGCTCTCTCTCTCTCTCTCTCTCTCTCTCTCTCTCTCTCTCTCTCGCTCTCGCTCTCTGTGTGTTTCTGTGTCTGTATGCAGCAATCAGTCAGGAGGATCAGTCCAGCACAGCACAGCACAGGAGCGCAGCACAGACAGACAGACAGACAGACAGACACTGCCATCTGTTGTGGTAGCGGAGGAGCAGGCCTGCGGTCCCTCCCTGACTGTTTGCTGGAGGTTGCCGAGGAACAATAAACCTGGCTGTGCTTGTGTTGGCCCTGCACAGCTCCCTCCACAACCTGTGTGTGTGTGTGTGTGTGTGTGTGTGTGTATGTGTGTGTGTGTGAAGAAAGAGATGGTTTCTACTAATTCCACACTCATGATGGGGGGAGAGAGAAAGAAAGACAGAAAGTCGGACAGGCAGACAGGCAGTGAGAGAGAGAGGGAGAGAGAGAGAGAGAGAGAGATCTTATGTAATTATACTACACAGACAATGAACTGCATGGCTTACATCATTACAGAGACTGTAGTCATCTCTGTGAGAAAAAAAAGAAAGTCAAGACCAGTTTCACCAACACTGTTTGGTTCCTCAACGCACAGAGAGGAAGAGCAAAGAAACAAAAACAATGTCTGGCATAGATGGGTTTTCAGGTTTTTGTTGTTATTGTTGATGGGGGGGGGGGGGGGGGGGGGGAGTTGACACACTTTCAGTTCTGTATTATCGTTGTCATTCTTTTTCTTCTTTTCCTCCTTTTCACTTCTTGAGGAGCAATGAGAGAGCCTGTGGTACTGGAGAGCTGGTAACCAGATTCTACCATTCATGTCGATGGAGTGTCCAAGCCTCATGGTTCCTTTCTCCACTCTGCAAAGAAGATGGTCCACTTTTGTTTCAAAATTGTCTGTACCTCCGACTCCACCCCTCAACAGTTCAGTTAGCGAAGTCTGGATCTTGTTTCATGGCCATGCAGGAATCAGAATCAGAAAACTTTATTGCCACTAAGTCAGAACGAGACTTTTTTGACACCAAACATAAACGTATTCAACACTTCCTAAAAGATGTAGATTCTTAGATTGATGTGATAATTTGTCTATGCTCTCGCTCTTCTGGAAAAAAAGAATCAGGCACATATTAGATCATGTCTGTCAGATAGTCCTCGTTGTTGAAAAACTTCATTCTCGTTGTTATTCATATTATTCCTTTTTTATTTTTAAGATCAGATAAAAAGTTCTTTCGTAAATCATCATATAGTTTACAATCATCAAGCGAACGAAACTCGTCCTCTGTTTTGTTACAACACTCACATTTTCTTTTTTCTCTCAGCATATTTTGTGTATCTCCCTTGCTCTATCATTAAATCATGGGAGCTGGTGCGAAATCTGCTGAATATGCGCCTATAATTTTCATTCCTGCATATCAATAGAGATGGCTGCAATGTCTAGCAAGTGTGGTTGTCTTTTCTGAGCTGCTGCTACAACCCCCATGGACAGACAAAGAGAGGCGTTAGTGCCTACTTCAAATGCTGCAACAAATCTCCTAAGCTTTTGAAATATTAAACAAATACATAAATACTTTTTTTCGCTCCTCGGCTGGAGCTCTACCAATGGTGACAATTTTGCGTATGTGACCGTTTTTCGCGACCATTAAGGTAGCCGTAATCTGACTTTGGGGATACAGATGGAAACTGAACCTACCAATATTGCCAGTACCAGTTTTCCCAGGACAGTCAGGAGGTACCTCCCTGCTCTTTCCGATTTTCAATGTCGTAGGATCTTTAGACGTGCACAAGTCCGTAAGCACGCACGTCTGACTGGTTTACAGCTTTTCCGGAAGACTTCACATTCAGTTTGACTTCCCGTCAAACAAGGAAGACAAGGCAAGGGTGGCAATCGAACTTAGAAACTCACCGTTTATATGTCAGAACTGCTACATCCCTTTTTAAATGAATGAATAAAGGAATCGATAAATAAATGAACAAACAGATAAATAAATGAATGAGTTAATTATTCATGAAAAGGTGTGAAAGTTTGCAGAGGGCTATGACTTGGAACATACCTGACATATAGCTTCCTTTGCTTTTGTGGTCTGTGCTGGCCAGACCTCTAGTTGATATCAGTCATACTTTATCATCACCTTTGAGTGAGTGTGTGTGTATGTGTGTGAGTGAAAGAGGGAGGGAGGGAGGGAGGGAGGGAGAGAGAGAGAGAGAGATAGAGAGAGAGAGAGGGGGGAGCGTGTGTGTGTGTGTGTGTGTGTGTGTGTGTATTTGTGCGCACGCACGTGTTCGTGCCTGATTGTGTGTGTGTCTGTATTTTCGTGTGTGCAAGCGCGTTTCTGCTTATATGTGCCTGTGGGCGCGCGCAAACATGTACATACCTTATTCATGCGGCTTTCTGTTAGCGGGCTGGTATTTTTCTCATTCAGCTGAACAACTTTTTGTTAGCTTTTTGTTTGTCATGAGCCCACATACATCAACTCTCTCTCTCTCTCTCTCTCTCTCTCTCTCTCTCTCTCTCTCTCTCTCTCTCTCTCTCTCTCTCTCTCTCTCTCTCTCTTCTAGTACACCCTGATATCTGTGGTGCCCAAAGAGGCAGAGGAGGGAAGCAGGCAGGCAGGGAGCTGAGCAGTTGTGCTTTTTACACCAGATGGAATCAGCTGGCTGTCTATTTGCAGCGCTTTTCTATAGACTGCCGCTGCTACTGCTGCTGCTGCTGCTACTGGCGGGAGCGGAGCTCATAAACAGTATTTATATGATGTCTTACGCTGACTCCGATAACCAGCCGTAGAATAGACAGACAAACAGACAGACAGGATAACGGACACGCATAGATCGGAGGGCAGACAGAAAATCAGAGTGAGAGAAAGACAGACACACAGGCACAGACAGATAGAGAAAGGTGTGGAAGGTGGCAAGTGAGAAGTGAAGGAACTGAGAGAGGCAAAGAACGTCTGCTTCTGAGGGAAAACAAGGGGAAAGGGGGAGAGAGTCTGGGCACAAAACAAACTTTTGACAAGGAATATAATCAATAACAGATAGCCCAAATGAACTTAACGCCACGGAATCTATATCATGGTTTTATTGATCATTTGAATCATCATTATCTACTTAATCATATATTTACACACGCTCCAGTTTATGTTGTGCTCCGGGTGGACCAGTAACAAAATCCTCAAAGATGGTACATCTCTTTGCACAGATGTGGTTTTATCTTAAATAAACTGGTTCAAGTCCCTAATCCTCAAGTTGCTTTACTCAACAATGTCTAAGTTACAAGTTCTTTCAGTCTCTTGATGTTCACTAGAAGGAAACTCTTGATACATGCTCGATACACTCCTGCTTTCTGCACACTCCACATCCACATCCGAATTACAGTCTTTCATCGCATCCACATCCAAATTACAGCCTTTCATCTCACCCACATCCACATCCAAATTACAGCCTTTCATCTCACCCACATCCGAATTACAGCCTTTCATCTCACCCACATCCACATCAGAATTACAGCCTTTCATCTCACCCCCATCCGAATTACAGCCTTTCATCTCATCCACATCAGAATGACAGCCTTTCATCTTATCAACATCAGAATGACAGCCTTTCATCTTATTAACATCAGAATGACAGCCTTTCATCTTATCAACATCAGAATGACAGCCTTTCATCTCATCCATATCAGAATTACAGCCTTTCATCTCATCCATATCAGAATTACAGCCTTTTATCTCATTCAGACCATCACAGACATCCTCTTTTGCATCATTCCCATCATTACAATCACAATCGGAGTCACCCAATCTATTACTGCATCGTGGTATGACACTGTCATTGTCTGTCTGTCTGTCCAGCCAAGTCATAACAGATTTTCTGACTGCATTGATGACAATTTGAAGTGTGTGCACATTGACTATTACACACTGGGATGTCTGTAACAGTGTCACCTTTTGTTGAGTCAGAAGCCTAAAACAAACTGGGTGTGAGGTGTGGGGGGAAACAAACCTGAGGTAGACTGCAGCACACTGCTTGCATTTTCCTCTTGGTTACTTCTGTGTGCTTCTGCTCTTCTGTCTGTTCACCTGAGACGACATTTCCAGTCAAACGCTGCAATTTTGAGGGGGAGTGACAGGGGTATGGCCAGAAATTTTACTACTCAGTCTGAGCATGCTACAGCTTGATCTCCTCTGCTACCTACCTTGAATGGAGAAAGTGCAATAATCATGTTGTAGAGCCGAGTTCAGCAGGTACTCTAACATAGCTTGGAGCCCAGTGACCGGCATTTTGAACATTAACACACGTCAGAACAGAAACACCTTTCTTTATATGCTGCTGGAAAGTGTCTTCCTGGTTAGTAGCTAAGCAAAGAAGTCACACGACATTCAGACAGATTGATAGACAGACTGATAGACAGAGAAGAACGGACAGACAGAGAGAGACAGTGAGAGAGAGAGAGAGAGTGGGAGAAAGAAAGAAAAAGAAAGAGAGAGAGAGACAGAGAGGGTGCAGCAAAGGACGAAAGGGAGAAGAAATACAATCAAGTATACTAGCAGACATGTGGTTGGTTGCCTGTTCAACACCTCCACACTGACCTCAAGTTGTACACAGCACACAACACCGCTGCTTGACATTAACATTCGTACTTACCATATTTCTATTCCACCTTCAGTCAATCCTTTCCAGTTCCTGCGCTATTCCCCACTCCTGCCTGCTACCCCCAGCCCTATATATATATATATATATATATATATATATATATATATATATATATATATATATATATATATATATATACATATACATATATATATATATTATAATAATAATAATGTATGGAATTTATATAGCGCTGAATCTTGTAAAGCAACAAATCAAAGCGCTCAGATTTTATTTCATACCACTTTAAGTCACGGCAGATTTCTCTCCGTGAAATTCGGGCTGCTCTCCCCGGGGAGAGCGGGAGAACGCGTCGCCACTTAGCGCTGCGCCACCCTTTCACCCTTTTTTTCTGCAGCTGTATTTGTTTCCCTATCAGAGTGGCTTTTCTCTAAGAATTTTGCCAGGGACAACTCTCTTGTTGCCGTTCTCTTATGTATGTATGTATGTATGTATACTTCCATCATCAGAGGGAGGCAGCTAGGACATCCGGGTGTAGGCCACAAATCACAAATGGAGAGACCGGAAGTGCACAAACCCTTGTACGATTACTGTTGTTTCGCTTTTTATGGACTTCGTGCTCTCTCTCTCTCTCTCTCTCTCTCTCTCTCTCTCTCTCTCTCTCTCTCTCTCTCTCCTCGCTCTCTCTCTCTCTCTCGCTCTCTCTCTCTCTCTTGCTCTCTCTCTCGCTCTCTCTCTCGCTCTCTCTCGCTCTTTCTCTCTCTCTTGCTCTCTCTCTCTCGCTCGCTCTCTTTCTCGCTCTCTCTCTCTCTCTCGCTCTTTTTCTCTCTCTTGCTCTCTCTCTCGCTCTCTCTCTCTCTCTCTCTCTCTCTCTCTCTCTCTCTCTCTCTCTCCAAGAAGGGAATATAAATACATGCTTGAAAGGAAAAAGAAAGAGTATAACAGGACTTTACTTGCAGATATGATGTCTTCCATCACTTCTCAAGTTCAGTTCTGGAAGAATATTAAGAAGGCTTCATTTAGAAAGAGTCAGCCAAAGAATAATATATCTGTTGACAGATGGTTGCAGCACTTCAAAACCCTGCTAGAGAAAGACTCAGTAGACAACTCCATGAACACTGATGGTGACTATGAAGAAACTGAGGAAGATTTTGATCGTCCCATATCTAAAGATGAAATATTATTGGCACTTAGAAAACTTAAACATGATAAAGCAGCTGGTCCTGATCAAATCATTGGAGAATTACTAAAAAATGGAGGTGAAAATGTACTTTTTCTGCTAAAAGTATTCAACAAAATCTTTGATAATGGTCTTTTTCCAGATAACTGGACTGAATCTATCATTCTAACATTACACAAAAAGGCGATGTTGACAACCCTAATAACTACAGTGGAATCTCTCTTTGTGATATAAGTTGTAAGCTGTACAGTACCATCATTAATAATAGGTTACAGGAATAGGTTAAGAAAAACAACATTACAGGTGAACACCAAGCTGGTTTTAAGAGAGGGTATTCCACTATAGATCATATGTTTACTCTACTTGCCTTTATCCAGAAACAGTTTGCTCTTAACCTAAGCTCTATGTGGCATTTATTGACTTTGAAAAGGCATTTGATTCTGTTAATAGAAATTTGTTATGGCCTATTCTCCTGAAAAATGGTGTGAAGGGTAAATTATTACGTTGTTTGAGAGCCATGTATCAGAATGTCAAAAGCAGAATAAGATGTGGATCTAAGCTGACGGACATAATATAATAATGTGATATATGTAGCCCTCTTCTGTTTCTGCTTTTATTAATGAGTTAGCCATAGAAGTCATTAATAAGGGTAAACATGCTGCCACTTTCCCCCAAGATTTCACAGAATTGTTTATTCTTCTGCTTGCTGATGATGTCATCCTGCTATATGAAACTGTTGTAGGCCTACAACAGCAGTTGAATAGCTTAAACAGTGCTGCAACAGCACTTGATCTTAAGATTAATCTGAATAAGAGTAATATTGTTGTATTCAGAAAAGGTGGTTATTTAGCTGCTCACGAAAAATGGCTGTACAATGCAAAAGTCATGCCTGTGATTAATGTATATAAATATTTAGGAATCTTTTTCTACAAAGCTTAGTTTCACAACTGCATGTAAAGATCTGGCAAGTAGAGGTAAAAGAAGCTTGTTAATTGTTTTGAAAAAAATATGATTATTGAATAATAATGCTTTTGACTTGTTCATTAAGATATTTGATGCACAAATACAACCCACTGTGTTATATGGCGCGGAAACTTGGGGACTGGATGCAGCTGTAACACATTGTGACTCAGTACACCTCTTTGCTTTAAATCATTTTTTAGGCTTAGATAGAAGTACACCTTATGATCTTGTTTATAGTGAAACCAATAGATATCCTCTCTCTGTTAATGCTGCTGTAAGATGCATTATATATTGGATTAAGATTCTGCATATGGATAAGTGCAGGTTACCTTTTAAGTCTTACAGGATGCTTTATGATCTAGATGTCAAGGGGAAAAGCACCTGGGCTTCACAAATGCGCACCTGTTTATGTGAACTTGGCTTTGGGTTTGTTTGGCTCAATCAAGGTGTCGGAAATTGTAGAGAGTTTATCAACGTTTTCAGGCAAAGACTAATTGACTGCCGTTGGCAGCAGTGGAGTGGTCATATACAAAACAGTGAAAGATTTCAAATATACAGACAGTTTATAGGTTCACACGATGACAAACCTTATCTAAAGCTTGATATGGACATACATTTGAAAAGAATTATATCTAAGTTTAGACTTGGTGTATCAGACATAAATGTTTATAAATTTAGATATATAGAACATGATGATGATGATCTCAGGTTGCTATGCCCATTATGAAAGCAAACAGTGGAAGATGAAGTTCATTTTGTGCTGTGCTGTCCAGCATTAGAAGATGTAAGAGAGAATTACATTCCTGTAAAGTATAGTAGACAGCCTAATTTATTTAGAATCTGTCTTTTCATGGCATCTAGTCACCCTGAGATTGTGCACAGCCTTGCTTTATATTTGTGTAAAGCCTTTAAAATAATAATAATAATAATAATAATAATAAATGGAACGTATATAGCGCTATATCTTGCAAAGACAAATCAAAGTGCATGCATTCGACCTAATCTTACACAGTCATACAACCAATGACAAATAATCAAAAGTTCAAACAGATATTACAAACATGGTACGCTGCAGACCAAATCTATGAAATAAAATTGCAATAGTCAAATGCTTTTCAAAAGCACACACACACACACACACACACACCAGTCATATACTTTAGCAGGGTGATAGGACATGGGTTAGTGAAGGGTGGGATAGTTCTGATATGAGACAGGAGGGGGGAAATCTTAGGTTTGAAATAAATGTCTTGAGGCTTGATTTAAAAGTGTCATAGCTAGGCTTCTGGCGAAGAGAGAGAGGGAGCTCATTCCAGGTCCATGGACCCGAAATAGAGAAAGAGCGGCGGCCAACAGTAGATTGGTTGAATCTAGGTATTCGTAGGCACAAGGTATCTGCAGCAGAGCGGAGGGAACGTGAAGGAGTGTACAGGTTAAGACATTCACAGAGGTAGGAGGGTGCGGTTTTGTGGAGACATTTGTAACAGAGGGTACTGATCTTATATTCCACTCTCTGTGGCACAGGCAGCCAGTGGAGAGATCGCAAGAGGGGGGTAATGTGCTCCGATTTTTTCTTTCTGAGAACTAGTCGAGCTGCGGAGTTTTGTATACGTTGAAGGGAGTGGATAGATGATGCTGGCAGACCAGACAAAAGAGAATTGCAATAAGAGATATCTTGGTTTCTTAAGTCTTTTTAAACTGATTTTTATTGTGATTGTTGGGGTTATACAATAACATTTTGGGATATTTGTTTTTGTGCTTCCTTATTTGTCTCACTAAAATACTAAGCAGCTCGGCAACCCCCCTTCATGTATGGGCCAATGGCCCTTTTGTGAATAAATCTTTCAGTTCAAGTTCGAGTTTTCTCTCTCTCTCTCTCTCTCCTCTCTCTCTCTCTCTCTCTCTCTCTCTCTCTCTCTCTCTCTCGTGGATACAATGAAACTTTTGCCCCTTGTGTCTATCTTTATAATTCTGTATTCTGTACTTTAT
Organism: Rapana venosa; assembly: GCA_028751875.1. Lineage (NCBI taxonomy): Eukaryota > Metazoa > Mollusca > Gastropoda > Neogastropoda > Muricidae > Rapana > Rapana venosa. The sequence continues at coordinate 35,922,947 of CM054153.1, forward strand.
AACTATGTTCTCTGCCTTTGTCTGTCTGCCCCCCCCCCCCCCCCCCCTTACCACTTCTCTCTCTCTTTTTCTTTTTTTGTTTTGTTCTTGCTTTCTCTTTCTTTTTCTTTGTGTGTGTATATCTGTCTGTCTGTGTGTGTGTGTTTCTGTGTGTCTGTGTCTTTGTCTGTCTGTGTGAGTGTGTTTCTGTGTGTACGTGCGTGCAGATTTTTCACGAAAACTATCTCTGTCCCTCCGTCTCTGTCTCTCTCTCTCTGAATCTCTCTACCTCTGCTTGTATGTGTCTGTGTCTATCTGTGTTTTGCTTGTTTTCTTTTGTTTAATGTCTATTCACTACATGGCAATTTAGACACAACCGCATTCATACCAAAGTACTTATTATTACACACCCCATCTCTCTCTCTCTCTCTCTCTCTCTCTCTCTCTCTCTCTCTCTCTCCCTTACACGCACTCACACACACACTCTATCTATGTTCCTGTATGTGTTCACTGTCTCTGCCTGTCTGTCTCTATGTCTGTCCATCTCTGTCTGCCTGCCCGTTCTCTCTCTCTCCACCTCCTTCCTTCCCCTCCCCCCCCCCCCCCCCCCCTCCCCCCCCCCCGACTTCTTTCATCCTGCTAAGCAAACAGACAGCGGGCAGGAACAACAGTATCGGGTGTGTGAGGAAAACGGTCCGCGCTGCAGCCCGGCTGTTACACACCTCACCCCCACCCCCCATTCCCCGCCACCCCCCACCCTCCTACCCTCCGGAACATCAAAGTGAGCAACAGCGCAGCCTGACTTGGGAGACAGCCGACACCTCTGTTTTGGGATCAGAGAGAGAGAGAGAGAGGGGAGAGAGAAACAGAGAGACAGAGAGAGAGAGAGAGAGAAGAGAGAACAGACAGAGACAGACAGACAGAGACAGACGGACAAAGGCAGACACACAGACAGACACACAGACAAACAAATGAAAATTTCAAATTCCAAGTTCAAATACTCTGTTATCTTAAATCAGAGAAATTCAGTTAGGTTACGATCAAATGATTACACGTTCAACTTGATTGATGATCATGTCAAAGCTGTAGCTGTGTGTGGCTGATGAATGTTTATTAATTAATAATAGTGGAGTGCACAGACAGACAGGTGGAAAAAAGTATAGAATTACCTTTGATATGCAACAAGAGAGAGAACTCGAAATTTTAATGAGGGTAATTGGATAAGCCAGAAGCTTCTTTACACCAGGCCCTCATGGGCATAAAGTGAAACAAACATGAATACACCAATGAATCAACAAGCAAAATAATGTCAAACAGAAATGAAATGAATCACACAAATAACATGAATACACCAATGAATCAACAAGCAAAATAATGTCAAACAGCAATGAAATGAATCACACAAATTGCCATTCAACTATTGGTAAATCAAGAAATCAATGAAAGACCACAAGTTAAACAACGAATGAATAAACAAGACCAATTAAGAGAGAGAGAGAGAGAGAGAGAGAGAGAGAGAGAGAGAGAGAGAGAGAGAGAGAGAGAGAGAGAGAGAGAGAGAGAGAGAGAGAGAGAGAATGAACTCTGAAAGAATTTATTCATAAAAAGGCCCTTGGCCCATACATGAAGGGAGTTGCTGATGAATTCACTGGATAATGAAACAATACACTGTGAAGTGCAGCTGAGACAAACTAATGCAAACAAATCCACAGGGTGGGGAGTGGGGGGGGGTACGATATTACAACAACATAATCTGTCTTCTTTTAAAGTTTTATGTAAATATAAAGCTAAATTTCTAATGATATTAAGATTACTACATGCTAGGAGCAAATAGAGTCTATATGCTTTAGGCTGGTTGGTGTATTTTGCTGGGATGTATTTATGCCTAGTGTCTTTAAAGGGGGGACACCTTAAGACAAAACTGTATTTATTTTCATCTTCTGCTGCTTCATTACATAAAGAGCATGTTGTATCAGTTTCACGATGCATTCTGTATACAAGTTTATGAACATTTATATCTGACATACCCAGTCTGAATTTAGCCATTATTCTTTTAAAATGTATATCCATCTTAAGCTTTACATAAGGCTTGACGTCATACAAGCTTACGAATTGTCCATAAGTTCTATATCTATTACTAGTTTGAATATGATCATTCCGTTGTTGCCAATGACAATCAATCAATCTTTGTCTAAAAGTAGGAATAAAATCTTAGATTTCCAACACCTTGATTTAACCAGACATAGCCAAAGCCATATTATTTGAATAAGCAAATACGTACTTGTGTGGCCCAGTTTTTCTTTCCCTTAGCATCTAAATAAAAAAAAAGCATCCTATAAGACTTAAAAGGTAGTCTGTGCTCTTCCATGTTAAAAATAATTAGACCAATATATCTTACAGTAGAATTAATTGTTAGAGGATGTCCTGATCTTCCATGTTCAACATTTTAAACCAATACCTAATACATTTACAGCAGAATTAATTGTAAGAGGATATCTATTTGTTTTGCTGTAGACAAAATCATTTGGTGTTCATTTATCTACTCCTAAAAATGCTTCAAAGCACTTAGATGCACTGACTCATTTTGTGTTGCTGCTGCATCCCATCCCCAATCTCAGAACCATATTAAGACTTTTGGTTGTATTTGTGCATCACATATCTTAATATAAACAATATCTTAATATAAACACAGTCAAAGGAGTTTTTATTTAGAAATCGTAGCTTTCACAGTATACATAAACTGTTCTTTCCTCTGCTTGCAAGATCTTTACATGCATTGGTGAAGCTAAGCTTAGTGGAAAAACAGGTTCCTAAATGTTTATATACACAGGAATAACATCTCCATTATACATCCATTTTTCATGAGCAGCTAGGAAACCTCCCTATCTAAAGACAATGACATTACGTTTGTTCTAATTAACTCTAAGACCAAATGAAAATGCAGCACTGGACAAATTGTTTAACTGCTTTTGCAAACCTATCAATGTGAAAACCCATCAAGGGAAAATGGAGATCTATATACAACACCATTGTTACAGCATAGTACAAAAATGAAGATACCATGCACCACTGTCACAGTATAGTAGAACTGAAGGTACATTATACTATTGTCTAATTATAGTAACATACCTTACACTATTGTTACAATATAGTAATGTACCTTACACTATTCTCACAGTATAGTATAAATGGAAATACCTTACACTGTATCACTGTCTTGGAGTCTGTAATATACTGTGTCATATCTATCTCTGTGTGTCATGTCAGGTTGCTGGAAGATGCAAGCACATTTGGGGAGAGGAGGGGAGAAGAGGGTGTAGGGGGAAAAACATATCAGTGTTATAATTTGTAACCTTGTCACAATGTAACTGATAGAACATGCTAGGTGGCAAAAACAAGCCTGATGGAGATGATTCATTAACCTGACTATCTGGTGACTCCTGTGCTTCAGCCTTCCTCCTGTCTCTGTTTACCTGAGAGGGACACTTTCTTCTATATACAGCATTGATTCCTTGGTTGACTGGGGTTTGACTGGAGATAGCAGATGTCAGCCTGAGCACTACAACACTCTGCACCCAACCCCTCCACTTAAACCAAAGCTAATATTTGTCACATAATACACGGACCACATTAGCAACGAAGAAGTCTGACAAACCATCACCCAACAAGTAAAGCTCTGCGAAGACATGCTGACCACAGTGAAGAACAGGAAGCTCAGATGGTATTGGCATGTGACAAGATAGGCTCTCCAATACCAAGGAAGGAAGGAACAGTGCAGGGAAAGAGAAGGCGAGGCAGGCCGAAGAAGAAATGGGCAGACATCACTGAATGGACCTGGAAGAACTTCTTCACAACCCAGGCACTTTCCCACATCTACTGCAAATGGAGTTCTTCACTGCAGTGCCCCTACGACCCCAGAGAGGGTTACAGGAGCAGATGAGATGAGAGAATGTTTCTGTAGAAGGGAGCTCAATATACCTTCCAAAGTTGATGGAAGTCCTTGAACAGGCATTCTGAGTTATGGGCAAAGTGAACTGGCCTAGTCCATCCCTCTCCAGTTGCAGGCTGCATGCTGGGTATGTTCGTGTTATCTGCTATTGGCCGGAGCTTCTCTCCTTTAGGCAAGGATGGATAGGTTCTTAATTAACGTGTGTCCTGTCAAGGTGTTATGCCTGCGTTCTCACATAACTATGGTTTATAGTTTCCCCCGTGGGCCTGCAGAGGATTGCAGTCAGCACCCATGTAAACTCCAGGAAGACAACCCTTCAACAGACATGACAGAGTGGACTGACTCCACCCTGCACTTTCTGAAAGTGTCAACTCACCAGTCTGACGCTGAAACCATCAGTTAATCTGCCCCCAACTGTTGCTGCTGCTGCACTCTTGCAACAAGCAACACAGATAAAATCAAAACAAACAGTAAAGGTGTTTAAAGGAGGCAGGGGAGGTTCCATTTCCAAGATCAACTCACATGCGGATCTATCAGTCCCGTCATTACTTTGGTGTATCTACACATGCAGAAGATGAGGTTGAGACATAACAGACCTCATCATGTATATCACAGTTCAATGAAGCGAGGAACCACGACATCAGAAAACATGCAGCATGCACGCAAGGCTTTCCCAGCACACTGGGCCATAGAAGCGATCAAGCATGGAGTCAGTCTCATTTTTACTTCCCCGGTTCTTGCAGGATTGTTATCAATACAGCGGAAAACTAATTCCCCAGACTTGCTTTGCTTGTCTTCCTGGTGGTGTTCAGCACTGTCACCTCTTGGCTGGAAGCCCAATTTACTGCCTGGCTTAGTCCAGCACAGCTGTGGGTGGTGTGGAAGATAGGATGCACCACAGCACACTGCTGCAATATCAGGCTGCTTAAAGCAAAGGCAGCTACCTACTTTGCCCAATAAAATTAATATCTGACGCAGCAAAGTGAGCTTGCTGGGTGGTGATGGATATAATTATATATTGTCAGCAGCTTATTGTTTCCACATCACTTCTCCAGACTAGGCAATTTCCATAACCTCCATGCTCTTTTGACTTTTCCTCCATTCCTTCTCAGTCTAACATCATCACTACCATCGTTATTATTATCTTTGTCTTCTTCTTCAGTAAACTTTAATCCCTCTTCTCTCAATAGCCCTCCCCCTTTTCCCTTCTTTTTTTAATACATTTTGAAATCCTAATTCAGTAATGCACAACAGTTTGTACTTTTTTTCTTCTGTTCTCCTCCTTCCTTTATTTTCTTTTTTCTTCCCTACTTGGCTGTCCTCTTTCTTACCCTTCTTTCCATATTGTCCATCTCTTTAGGCAAACTGGATTATACAACAGCCTAAGGTTGTCAATTTTGCCATCCACTCTCCAAATCCCTATGTCCCGGCATGCACAGCTCTTGCTGAAACGTTTCTCGCGGTGACTGGGCAATAATGCATCAGCCATCCCTGACACTGCGCCATGTTGGACAGGCCTGCCCTGCCTTGCCCTGCCCTGCCCTGCCCTGCCCTGCCTTGCCCTGCCCTGCCCTGCCCTGCCCTGCACTGCAGTGTGTAGATTAAAAGTGGTCAGAAGTGCTGTGGGGCACACGGCAGGGTGTACAGGGAAATGGGATGAGCGGTGCAAGCCTTTGGGGGATGAGGCATGAACAATACGATCATATAAAAAAGAGAGTGGGTGTGTGTGTGTGTGTGTGTGTGTGTGTGTGTGTGTGTGTGTGTGTGATGCCCATAGTACATATGCATAGACCCATTTTCTCTGTCTATCCATCTAGTCTGATCTCTTGTTTGTTTGTCTGTCTACTCTCCTGTTAGTTTGTCTGTCTATTTCCCTGTTTGTCTGTCTCATTCTGTCCATTTCAACGTGTATAACCGTCATATTACTGATGCAAAAGGTGTTCAGTTCCAGTTTCAGAGTTGTTGTAAACTATGGCTGATAACCTACTTTACTTTGTAGTAATGTCGATTTGGGGAGAGATGTGCCAGGCATACAAGTTCGCTACATTTGTTTTCAATGCTGGGGATGAAGTGGGGAAGACTGTTCTGCAGCACACACTGCCAGTGTCAGAACACCTGTGATGACTGCACAGCACACTGCAATATCACACTACTGCATGTCATGACCCCGTCTGCCTTCTCCTCTCCACACTGTAATGACCCCATCCACCTTCTCCTGCCCACCTTCTCCTGCCCACCCTGTCTGTGTCTCCTTCACTGCACCTTCCTCAGTCACGCTCTTTCTGTTGTCTCAATTACATTGGTTATATTCACGTGTCAATTATAAAATACAACATGAAAATGAATCATTGAACGTATAAGAGATAAATGAAGCCATTGATTAATGAATTAATAAACAAGCCCACACATAGAAATTATGACGCCTTTTTAAAAACACCACTCATGTCACAAAAGAAATACCCCCATCAAGAACTTGATAACAAAGTCGACCCAACACCCGCAAAGTAAAAATTGAGTCAAATCCGGTTTTCTCCATGATAAATACCGAGCTGTGCTGCACTGTTAAGCTGTTTTGAAACGCTATAACAGGCCTGCATTGTCCGGTGACCATGATCATCAACAACTTCACCAGCAAAGAAGTGGCATAAACCATAAAGATGACCCAGCCAACAGCCATGTTGGACACAGGACCAAGGGGGTGGAGGGTGGGATGGGGTGGGAGAGGGGGCTGTGTGCCTAAGTGCAGTGACTTTTGCAGGGTGGTGACTTCAATGGTTGATGTCAAAAATGGATCAGCTAAGAAGCCTCATTACAGTGTCTGTTACCAGTCTGGTCTAGCAGCTGCTGGTGTAAAGCTGAACCTATGATTTCTGTCAAGTAGACTGTAACCTTTTAACCTGTTCTTGTGAACGAAATGATTACTATGACGTTTTAAAGAGGTGTGGGGAGGGGAGAAAAAAGATAAACAGGGATTGTAGGGGAGGGGAGGACAGAGGACTGCAGAGGTTGGACAGCCGACAGACACAGGCCAGAAAAGGGACAGAGGGGAGGACACAGGACAGGGAAGGGAAGGGCAGAGAAAGGCCACACCTGTACACACAGAGCATCAACACACACCAAAACACACCCTTCCCTTCCCTTCCCTTCCCTTCCCCTCCAGGCAAGACCATCTCTCCAAACAGCTACCTCTGCTAATACACCGGCTGCTAACTTTAACTTTCTTAATCCCTCTCCTCCACACCCATCTCCCCTCTTAGTTCTCAGATCCCCAAACTGTGAAGGAAGGCAAACTGTAAAACACCCCCACAACCACCCTCCTCTCTCTCCTTCCCCCTCCTAATGGGCTCACCTTCCGCGCATTCACGGCATGTTTCTCGCTGTTTGTCTGTCCGTGTCGCCGCGTGGACGTGACGGTGCATATGGTCAAAGCCACTGATACCACCCTGGCCTGGACACAGACACATCTTAAGACCCTGCAGTGATGGAGGGGGCATGCCGGAATGTTCTCCCCCCCCCTCCCCCCGCCCACCTCCTTCTACCCCCACCCCACTCCTCTACTCACACCTTTGGTTTGCATCCTCACTCCAAAGGAAGTCTCATTGAATGTCCCGGTCCTTATGCATCCACTTCAAACACATGGCTTTGGCCCCCATCTGGCACTCCAAATACAGGGGGGGGGGGGGGGGGGTCACTTCTCCTGTTGCTCCTCACATTGCAAAACTAGTACAACCAGCTAGCAGAAGACCGACTTGTTTTGTCTTTCTGCTGTTCTCTGGCAATGTGATACTATTTGACAAAAACTACAATCCCGAACATTGCAGCATTCTGTTAATGAATGGCAAATATTATGAAAAATCCTTAGGTCGGTTCAAACTGATGGCAATACAAAAATCAATGACAGTAAAAGTTGTTTATTTGGGCTTCGACTTTTGGAAGGATCCATTCTCGAAATGATAGGTAAAGGCGTTCCCATAACCTATGCCGTCGTTGGCAAGCCAAGTGTCAAAAGACCTCAGCTTCTCTAGGAGCAAGCATTCTGAGGGCGGCGCCCGTCTCCTCTCCCTCGCCTCTTTACCTTCCCTGTCCTAAAGAGGGCAGCTACCCATTTACAGCTGGGTGAACTGGGGAACTGTATTGTGAAACCAAGGCGCACGAACGGTCACCCATCCAAGAGGCTACCACGATCAATGCTGCTTAACCTAAGCTTGGAGAGAGCGAATGCTCTGACCACTGAGCTATCCCGTCCCCAATAGCAAAGCCCTTCGTGGGTTAACCTCGGCTACAATAAAGAAAAATCAATGATAGTGAAAGATGCATAATTTGGCTTCGGGCTTTAGAAGGATGGACTCTTTAAATGCTACAGCAGTGGTAATAATTACCTCTCGAGAAACACTATCAGAAAGGACTTTAAGTCTTCCGGCCACACAGCCAGTCTTTGGTTGTTTTTATTTCAATTTGGGTTGCTTTCTTTGCATTGTATTGTTGCATATTTCATTGCATGTATTGTACATTGTATTGGATACCACTTTTAGTCACGGCGGATTCTCTGTGTGTAATTCGGGCTACACCCTCCCGCGGAGAGTGTGACACTACAAGAGCAGCGTTCATTTTGGGTTTTTTAGTTTCCTGTCTACATGTGGTCTTGCTACCCTATGAGAATGGCTTTTGTTAGCAGAATCTGGCCAGGGACAACTCTTATTGCTGTGGGGGTTTTGACCAGCGCTGGTTATGTGTCGCACACGGGACTTCGATTTATCATCCCATCCGAGAGAGTAGCACTCAGACCACCACTCACGGTCTTGTGGAGAATTAATAAAGTTGAGGCTCCAGCAGGTATCTTATCCGCACATCTCGCTTTCTAGATGGGGTGTTAACCTAACTCTAGAGACCAGGGCTCTTAAGTCTGACCCTGCCAAAGGAATGTGGTAGCATGCTGTAGAAGATGAGAGTGAGACCGACAGGACAAGACTTCCTCATAGCTGGGGTATGTTTTTGTGGGTTTTTTTTTTTTGGGGGGGGGACGTTCTTTTGGCCTGCCCACAGCAGAGCGGGTTGTCTGTACTGTCTACCGTTTATGACAGCTGTACAGAAAGAGGTGGAGACAATCTGATCATAGTTAGGATTGTCTTCAGTTATACCGTACTGGGGAAATATCATTCTTATACATCCTGAAATGACCCACATGTCTAAAATAACATGAAGCATTCACAACGGGTGAAACACAAGTTTCAGAAATTATGTGTTGGAGGATACTAAATTTCGATATGTTTCTAATCAGTCTGTGTGCATGCATAAAGAGAGACAGACAGACAAGCAGACAGAGAGACAGAGACAGACAGAGACCGAGAGAAGCAGAAGCAGAGGAAGCAGAAGCAGAAGAAGAAGAAGAACAAGAAGAAGGATGGCCAGAGGTAGAAAAGGAAACAGAAGGGCGAGGCCATAACGCAAGCAGTCAATCAACAGGGTGAATGCAGGCAGACATTCACAAGAAGCAAAACTCAACTTACAGGGACACAGAGAGGGACAGAAAACTGCAGGCTCGCGAACAGAGAGGGACAGAAAACTGCAGGCTCGCGAACAGAGAGGGACAGAAAACTGCAGGCTCGCGAACAGAGGGGGACAGAAAACTGCAGGCTCGCGAACAGAGGGGGACAGAAAACTGCAGGTTCAAAGACAGAGAGGGACAGAAAACTGCAGGCTCAAAGACAGAGAGGGACAGAAAACTGAAGGCTCAAAGACAGAGAGGGACAGAAAACTGTAGGCTCAAAGACAGAGAGGGACAGAAAACTGTAGGCTCACAGAGAGGTACAGACAACTGCAGACTCAAAGACAGAGAGGGACAGAAAACTGCAGGCTCAAAGACAGAGAGGGACAGAAAACTGCAGACTCACAGAGAGGGACAGACAACTGCAGACTCACAGAGAGGGACAGAAAACTGTAGGCTCACAGAGAGGTACAGACAACTGCAGACTCAAAGACAGAGAGGGACAGAAAACTGCAGACTCACAGAGAGGGACAGACAACTGCAGACTCACAGAGAGGGACAGAAAACTGCAGGTTCAAAGACAGAGAGGGACAGAAAACTGCAGGTTCAAAGACAGAGAGGGACAGAAAACTGTAGGCTCAAAGACAGAGAGGGACATTTTGTTTCCCCCGCCCCCCCCCCCCCCCCCCCCCCCACCCTTCCCATATCTCTTTGATCGTTTCTTTTCAGATTTTTCTTTCAGTTACATATTTGTGAACTCGGCGTAACGATCTCTCTCTCTCCCCTCTCTCTCTCTCTCTCTCTCTCTCTCTCTCTCTCTCTCTCTCTGGGGTATTTTTAGGGTTTTCTTTTATTTGCTTGCTTTAGGGGGGGGGGGGGTTGTTGGGGAGAGCTATTTTGAAAAGGGTTATTTCCCCTTGTTTTTATTGTGAGACTGTATAAGTATTGGGTTATTATTATTAAGATGTATCCCTAACGGGCGGGGACTGGATATAAAAAAAGCACATGTGTGCTTATTCATTATCCTCGAAATAAAAGAATTTGTCATTTGTCATTGTCATTGTCTCTCTCTCTCTCTCTCTCTCTCTCTCTCTCTCTCTCTCTCTCTCTCTTCTCTCTCTCTCTCTCTCTCTCTCTCTCTCTCTCTCTCTCTTCTCTCTCTCTCTCTCTCTCTCCTCTCTCTAGTATGAGTACTGAGTTCATTATTAATATGTGACCCTACGGGCGGGGACTACATGTAAAAAGCACATGAGTACTTATTCATTATCCTGGAAAAAAAGAATTTGTCTCTAATAATTACAATGTGTAGATGTTCTTTTTATGACTTTATTGGGGTTCCCCCCTCTTTATTGTGTGAGTGTATGGGTATTACACTTATTTTTATTATCATGACATTCAATTTGTATGAGTATAATTAAAAAGTGTTGGTGTTGATTGTGTGCTCTGTGAGTATTATATATTTAGTATTATCCATGAGACACCCACACACACCCACACACACACACCACACACACACACACACACACACTCACACTCACACTCACTCACATCCTCTCCCTCAATGACTGTATAGGTTTAGATTTCTTCTTTTGTTTTGTTTCTTGTTTTTCTTGTGTGAATATATGGGTATTGAGTTTATTTCATTATCATGACATATAATTTGAAACGAGTATAATAAAAAATGAGTGTTGATGGCGATCGTATACTGTTTTGGGGATTATATATTATCTTTGAAATACACACACACACTCTCTGTCTCTGTCTCTGTCTCTGTCTCTCACCTTTCATTTGCTTATAGGTATGGTGTATCCTGATGAAGGATTCATATTTTATATTTTCAATACTTATTGGACATGTCCTCTGTACTTAAGTCTTAACGAGTGCCCTATTTCAATATCTTATTGTTATGTGTAACAAGTATATGTACCATTTGACAATGTGTAGATGTTTATCTTTATGACTTATTAAGTTTGGTTGTTATTCTTCTTGGTTTTGTTGTTGTTGTTTCTTTTTCTCTTTTTTTCTTCTTTGTTGGTTTGGTTTTTCTTTCTCTTTTGTGTGTTTGTTTGTTTTGGTTGTGTGTGTTTTTTGTTTTGTTTTGGGGGCTTTTTTTGGGGTGGTGGTGGGGTGGGGGTGGAGGGTGTTTTTTAGGGTTTTCTTTTATTTGTCTGCTTTGGGGGGGGGGGGGGGGGCTGTTTTGAAAAGGGTTATTTCCCCATGTTTCTACTGTGAGACTGTATAAGTGTTGGGTTATTAATAAGATGTATCCCTACGGGCTGGATGTAAAAAAGCACATGAGTGCTTATTCATTATCCTCGAAATATAAGAATTTGTCATTGTCATTGTCATTGTCTCGAAAGCACAAGTATACAAATTGCAAGGTGCCCCACCTGAACTGCGTTACCATGAGAGTGAGGTTTTAACAGGAGGAAATTGACGGTTTATGTAAGCAGCTATCGACAGACGTATTGCACCTGCCCAAGTAGTTGGCACTTGCTCATAAACTGTCTGCATGAAGAATTGGCTTTCAGCTTCATTTTGGCTCCGTTAATTTACAGAAAAAAAGGGGAAATAGCGCTAGAAGAACACTTCCAAATAGGGCAGGCAGAGACTGGGCTGCCCCCACATGAGAAACAACCCATCATGTGCCGACCTACACATCCATAATTCCCTGTCTAGGCATGCATGTACGCACACGTGAACACACATACACACACACACCAGTTATAAAACTGCTTTGGTAGGAAAAGAGCTGAATCTGCTTTCAGCTCATGAACCTATTCTAGTGTTTCCCGTGGTTGTGGACAGACAGACAGAGACAAGGGCGGAGAGAGAGAGAGAGAGAGAGAGAGAGAGAGAGAGAGAGAGAGAGAGAGAGAGAGAGAGAAGAGACAGAGAGACAGACAGACAGACAGACAGACAAGCAAAGAGAGAAAGAGACAAAGAGGCTAAGAGAGAGACACAGAGAGACGGGGAGGGAGGGAGAGAGCAGACAGGCACACACACGCACGCACAGACCCAGTAAGAGATAGAAAGAAAGGATGGGGGAGGGGAGGGCGCACAATTCACTGAAGCAAAGTCACAGGAAGAAGAAGAAAGTATTTTCTGTGTTGTGTTATACATGTTGATGGAACATGTATATATAGTCAGATACAGAACATCCAGCAGTCAACACCATGTGGCCTCAGACAATCCTTCCCTTCCCTACCCTACCCCACAACCTCCACACCTCTGCCTTCTGTGATACCCGGCCGGTATTTTCTGCATCAAGACCTAGATCTAGCCCTTCAAACAAAAAACGCCCACCCCAAAACAAAACCACAACCAGAAAAAAGAGGAAAGAAGTAGGCAGTGGCCGTGTGTGTAGCATGGTTGGCAGCAGACATTATCAGAAAGGTGAGGTAAGTAATGGAGTTGTCATAATTATACCCCCCCCCCCCCCCCAATCCCTACACACGGCCACACTTCAGCGTTTACGGTAACAGGTTCAGGTAGGGACAACCACTGTGCTGCAGCTGACGGAGTGTGGGGTCTGCCTCCCAGGTGAACGCAATCTCCATTGCTTATGATGATTTAGATGATTTTGTGGAGGCATTTCCATGTACACCGTTAGAGGTTTTTGTGGAATACAGCATTTGGACTTGACAGTCACTGCAGCCTGGACTGTGGCCTGGTCATCGGGTTATGGGCTCCGCTGTTGGCTTCCTTTGCCCTTCCTCCCTCCCTCCTTCACTTTAGTCACCATGATCGTGAATGGCATTTACATAGGGCTGTATCTTGAGTCAAAAACAAATCAAAGCGTAGATAAATCAAGACCCAATTAACATCAATACATGCATGAACGCATCAGCATTTGTGCATGTGCGCGCGCGCGAACACACACACACACGCGCGTGCGCGCATGTGTATGCTCACGTATTTATGTATACAAAGTCCTTCGGATGATACTATAAACCGAGGCCCCGTGTGCGAACGCATGCAGAACATCTTGCGCACACATTAAATCCTGTTACGGTTTTCGAAAGAGTAGGCCATTGTGTGCCGGTGGGAACAGATGACAAAATTTACAAAACCGCATACACACGGGGACTGGATGTGATAAAAGCACATGAGTACTTATTACATTATCCTCGATATAAAAAAAAAAAAGTCATGCACGCATACATTACGCCACGAGAGAGCAAACAGCCAGCCAGCCAGCCAGCCAGACAGACAGACAGGGTTGATCAGAGCACAAAGACAGCATTGTGTGTTAACCTACCACTCAACGCCTCCCCCACCTCCTTTCTTCACCTCCCTCTCAGCCAAAGACAGCCGAGAACGCCGGAGGATGGGGGTGGGGGTAGTTGTCTCTGTCACCTTCAAAGTCGTGTTTTCACGCTGGACAGTGTTGGCTGTGTGTCGGATGACCGCTACCCATCTGTCAGGACCTTATGGGGGCAGACAGGGCCTTTGTCTGCCCTGTCCTCTCCCCTTCCTGCCCTGCCCTGCCCTTCCTGCCCTGCCCTGGCCGGCCCCTCTTTGTCCTACACTTCAGCAAGGCACGCCACGCGCTATGCTCTCTGCCTTTTGGTAGTGCCTGTGCTGTGTCCTTAATGGCACTGATATCATCAAAGTGTGGAATGCACTCACATATACAATTTTGACATTAGCACAGGTAACACGAAATGGATGGTATTATCAGTGTTACACAGCATAACGTAACAAAGTATACACAGTTTCATTAGTATTTTATTATATTATGACACCTTTCCATTCATTTTGAGACAACAAAGACGTGTAGTCAATTTCTAAATGACTACTGAGCATGTTGACTGTATGCTTGAGCACTTAGCCATTGTTGTTGTGATGAGCTAATGCTCCAGATTAGAAGATGAAAGGCCCATGTTCCAGGTCCGTCCAATTCCAGACTTTGCCTCATCCACTAGACCATGAGCAGTGGTCTGAATGCAAGTCTTTTAGACGGTAAATGTGGAAAAGTTCGTTTGTCTGGTCACAGCGACATGTAGCCGTACTGCGTCCATTTATTATGCAAAACAGAACCCAGGGCAACAAGAGAGGTGTTCCCGGTAAAAGTTGTTTAAAGAGATCGACATAGGCCAGAACATACACAGGACAGCAGGTGTCCTGTCTTCGGTGCACACTCTTTCCAGACAGAGCAAGTCAGGGCAGGCTGATTTTTAGGAACAAAAATCTGCAGCCATTGAAAAGACAAATACAATGCAACATGATACAATACAACACAATATGATATAACACAATGCAACACAACACCATCATTATTTTAACACTCATCTTAGCTTTTGTTCACTAGTGTACTGAAGAGCATGCACAGAACTTCCATTCCTGAGCACGAAGTAGGCATATATATTTATATATATATATGGAGGTATTTGGAGGTATATATATATATATATATATATATATATATATATATATATATATATACCTCCAAATGAAATGTCTAGCATCAGAAATGTGCATGAGACCCTTCTTTTTTATTAGTATCATTATCAGCTCTTTTTTCTCTTTTGTAACTGTTCCACTGATTTCTTGGTTTGGAGTCTGGGGGGGGGGGGAGGGGGGGGGGGGGGGGGGGGGGGGGGGGGGGGGGGGGGGGGGGGTGGGGTGGGGTGGGGGGGGGGGGGGGGGGGGGGGGGGAGGTTTATGCAGCACTACTCAGACCAACAGTTCCCAGCAGCAGCAGTTCCAAACGGAAGGGTTGTGTGCACACCACAGTCAGACTGATAGGGATTTGTGAGGGAGGTGTTCAGGCTTGATCCCAGCACTCAGCCTACACAACAGCTTTAACAGCCCTACTCAAGCAGCAGGGGGCAGGCTTTGCCTGGGCAAGCTGCCTGATAATTATACCTACCCGCTCATATCTTGCAACTGCTCACCCATCTCTTTTGCTGCATGATGAATAAACATTGTCTACTCAATTTCCCATTTCTCCGCCCCCATTTCTCTACATCTTCCTTGCAAAATGCTGGGCGTGCTGTGCTGGCGTTACATCATGCCGTGCTGTGCTGACGTTAAATTTCGCCGTCCTATGCTGACCTTACATCAAACAATACCGGGCTGACGTTAATTACGCTATGCCGTGCTGAGTTACATCATGCCGTGCTGTCCTGACGTCACACCATGCCGTGCTATGCTGACGTTACATCATGCCGTGCTGACGTTACACCGTGTCGTGCTTGCTGACGTTACACTATGCTGACGTTACATCGTGCCGTGCTGACGCTACATCATACCGTGCTATGCTAAGGTTACAGTATGGTGTGCTAGGCTGACGTCACAGCATGCTATGCTGTGCTGGCTCTGCAGCATTTGCTGTTTGGAAAATAGCAGCTTCTTTCCTTATCTCGCTTTTCTATGATACTATATCAACGCATGATTCACAAAATTTCCCCTCCTCCCTCTGTCTGTCTGTCCGTCCTTCCTGTCTGTCTGTCCGTCCTTCCTGTCTGTCTCTGTCTCTCTTTCTCAATCTTTACTAGTTGAAAAACGGGAACTTCATTTCAGATAAACGACAGAAGGTGATAGTCCATCTCCACAATGGGAAGGCATGCTGTTGGCTGTAACGATCAGCCTTTGGAATAGTAGCTATAGTTGTTGGGATGAATTAAATCCAGTTGTGTAAAGGTAGGGGGGGGGGGGGGGGTGTAGATGTGTGCAAAAGGAGAGAGAGAGGGGGAGGGAGGGAGAGACAGACAGAGACAGACAGACAGACACACAGAATGAATGAATGAATTTTATTTAAAGAGGGTTGAGAGAGTGTGTGTGTGTGTGTGTGTGAGAGAGAGAGAGAGAGAGAGAGAGAGAGAGAGAGAGAGAGAGAGAGAGAGAGAGAGAGACGGACAGACAGACAGACAGAGGGAGACAGAGAGATTGTCTAAAGTGAAAAGGCACTGAGTATAGTTTCCTCTTTTTTTTTAAAGTTCCCTTCCCCTGCGCTTCTATTGCATGTTGGGGTGGGTGAAGAGTCAGTGTCAATGAGGTGTGTTTGATAGCCGGCCCTGCCGTGAGCTGGGAGAGAGCCAATCAGCACTGCCCTTGATAAATGAGACGTTTAATCACTCACTTATCGCCCCCGACACCTCTCCTCCTACAAATGCCTACATACGTCCTTTACCCTCATCCCCACCTCCAAACTGTAGCACGCCCCTCCTTATCTCCCCCCCCCCCCCCCCCCCCCGCCCACTCCCTCTTATTATCCCCACTGCCTGCTCGGAAGTTGTTGGGATGGTGATGATATTACGAAAGCAACGCACTCCCCCCCCCCCCCCCCCCCCCCCCCCCCTCCTCTCTCTCTCTCTCTCTCTTCATATAGCTTATCATTTCTTTCTGTTTTTCTATGTTTAGAGTCACGACAGTTTACGCGTGAATTAAATCAGCAGTAGTACAGTCTGTAATGTAAAAGCTGGAGTGTGTGTGTGCGTGCGTGTGTGTGTATGTGTGTGTGAGAAAGAGAGAAGAAATAGAGAGAGAGAGAGACAGACAGACAGACAGACAGAGAACGAGAGAGAGAGAATTTTCTATCAAGAGTGTAATAGAATAAACAACTACTTTTTTACATTCAGCTCTGTGATAAAGAAAAAAGAGGAAATTTAAAAGTACAACAAACAATTGTCCACCCAAAATAACACGGCATAGAAATACCCGATGAAAGCCATTTTCAACATATATGAAATTCAGCACTAACAAATATAAAGCAAGTTTTGAAAAACCATGAGAGTGAGAGGGAGAGGGAGGGGGGAGGGGGGGGCTAATCCGGTAGGCTCTTCCAAGCCCAGTTACGTGGGGGTATCACAAGCACACACACACACACCAAAACACACACTCACACACACACACACCAAAACACACACCCCAAAAACACCCCACTCACACACCAAAACACACACTCATACCCCACACATACATATCGAAACACACACACACCAAAAAAAAAAACACTCACACACCACCAAAACACACACCACACACCCACACACACACACACACACACACACCACACACACACATACCAAAACACACACACACTCACAAAACACACACCAAAACACAAAACTCACACACACACACACACACAACACACACAAAACCCCAAAAAACCAAAACACACACACTTTCCCACACACACACACACACACACACACACCAAAACACACACACACTCACCACACCAAAACACACACTCACACACACACACCAAAACACACACACACACAGACACACCAAAAACACACACACACACACTCACACAAACACACCAAAACACACACACACACATTCACACACACACACACACACCAAAACACACACACACTCACACACACACACCACACATACACACCAAAACACACACACCAAAGCACACACACGCACTCACACACTTCGCACTCACACACACCAAAACACACACACACTCTCACATCACACCCACCAAAACACCACTCACACACACACACACACCAAACACACACACACATTCACAACCACACCACACACACCAACACACACACACACTCACACACCCAAAACACACACACAAAACACACAACACACACACTCACACACACACACACATACCAAAACACACACACACTCTCCTCTCTCTCCTCACACACACACACACACACACACACAAAACACCAAAACACACACACACACACACACACACACACACACACACACACAACCGCGCGTGCGAAACGCACGAGCAGAGCTGCAGCACATAAAAAGCCCCAACAACAAAAGACCAAAATAAGATAGATCTAGATATAACAGATGTTTTTGCCTGTTTGGTCGCATCGTCTTACATTCTGTTATTTTGTTTGTATTGTTTTTCCTAAAACTTTTTTTTAAAGTTATCGTAAAAGAGACCAAAAACAAAAAAAATCGTGCTCATTAAATTTTCAATTTAAAATTAATCTATTCGGACTTTAAAAACAAATACTGAATATCAATGTGTTACATTCTGATGTACATTTTTAACAGATCCGTGTGCGTGTGCGTGCGTGCGTGCGTGCGTGCGTGCGTGCGTGCGTGCGTGCGTGCGTGCGTGCGTGCGTGCGTGGTGGTGTGTGTGTGTGTGTGTGTGTGTGTGTTGTTGTGACCAACATGATCTTTAAGTACGTCTTTTTTTTTAATGGGACATGGGTATCATGTGGTTCCTATACTTTATATGATATTGTGTTGTGTGCTGTGTTGTACTATGCTGTATCACATCACGTCACGTCACGCCACATCACATCACATATTATATTTCGTCACGTCACGTCATATCATGTCATGTTGTATTATAATATATTATAATATACATGATATGATATGATTTTATATTATACGAAAGTTGATATTGTTATAGCTAAAGTGGGTTTTTTCACTTATTTTCAGAGCGACCGATTTTAGTGATCAAAGGTTCTTTTACGTGCACAAGAAAAGTCCTTTCAACAAAGCTTGAAATAGCTTCTCGGTCTCATCTCATTCCCTACACTACACACAGTCCACAAATCCAGGAACAGTAGGGTAAAAACTAAACAGAAAGAAAGAAAACTTTCTGCACTAGAAAAGACTGGAATCAGAATCAGGTGTCGGCAAAAAGGCCTTGGATGCGCTATGGGCAATTGTGCTCCTCACAAACTTTTCACTACATGCCAAAGCTAACCAACCAGCCAACCGACCGACCGACTAACTAACAAACTAACTTAACTAACCAACCATCCAGCCAACCAACTAACCTACCAACCAAACAACAAGCCAGCCAGCCAGCCAGCCAATCTGTGTGTGCGTGTGTGCGAGTGTGTGTGTGTGTGTGTGTGTGTGTGTGTGTGTGTGTGTGTGTGTGTGTGTGTGTTGTGTGTGTGTGTGTGTGTGTGTGTGTGTAAGAGTGTGTGTGTGTTTGTGTGTGTGTATGAGTGTGTGTTTGTGTGTGAGTGTATGTGTGCATGAGTGTTTGTGTGTGTTTGTGTGTGTGTGATGTGTGTGTGTGTGTGTGTGTGTGTGTGTGTGTGTGTGTGTGTGTGTGTGTGTGTGTGTGTGTGTGTGTGTGTGTGTGTGTGTGTGTGTGCATCACCGTAAAGCAAAGGAACAAAGAGGGAAAGGCTGGCTGAAAGATCAATAAAAACAACTTTAAAAAATGGACAGGAAAATCAACATGAATTGGAATCCATTGCACCTTAACATAAAAATATAGTTAACTTAAAGTAATGCAAACAAATAGTGCATTTTACCACCATCCCACCCCCATCTACTTCACAAACGCACAAACACGTCGCATCAAAAATACGTCCAAGTTGTATGCTATACCTATTGCATGATCCAATGTCAAAGTTTTTCCCATAATAAGTATAGGGTATTCTTGATGCTAGATTACAAGATTGTGGGTAGTTCTGATTCTGGATAGAGAATGGCAAGGAATTTCCCAAAAGTGGATCTGATAATGGGGTGTGATTTAAAACCAGTTTCAATGTGTAGACAACAGCAGCAAGGGGAGGCCATTTAATGAGATTTGGTGAGAAGTGACAAGGTTGACAGAGACTATTTGCATGGTGACGTGAGGATAATGACACGCCAGTCAAACCAACACAGGGGACACTGGACACCAACACTACCTCACCTCCTGCACAAGTCATCACATGCAATTCTTTTTTTTAAATAATAATTTTTTTTTAAATTAACGACTCCCCCCCTCCCCCCAAAAAGTAGGGTGGGAGAGGGTAAAAAGATGAGTGAGTGTGTGTGGTAAGAGGACGGGGTGGGGGTGGGGGGGATTCTGGCTGACTGGCCAGTAGAGGGGGCAAGGCAGGTGAAGAGGGAGGATAAGGGGAGTGGAGACTCCCTGTTGACAAGCTGCTTCCTTAACTTCGAAAACTTCTGAGTCCATCGCTGACTGACCGACTTCTGACCTCTTCCGTGGGCCCTGCCCTGCCCTGCTCTGCAGTGCTCAGTGTTCAGTGCTCTGACAAGATGGCATGGCACAGTGAAGCTGGCAGATCTCTGCCTTGTCTGGGATCCACTGATAGCATCGAAAATAGGAGAGGGATCCATTGATAGCACTGAAAATAGGAGAGGGATCCATTGATAGCACTGAAAATAGGAGAGGGATCCATTGATAGCACAGAAAATAGGAGAGGGATCCATGAACAGCACAGAAAATAGGAGAGGGATCCATTGATAGCATCGAAAATAGGAGAGGGATCCATTGATAGCATCGAAAATAGGAGAGGGATCCATTGATAGCACTGAAAATAGGAGAGGGATCCACTGATAGCATCGAAAATATGAGAGGGATCCATTGATAGCACCGAAAATAGGAGAGGGATCCATTGATAGCACAGAAAATAGGAGAGGGATCCATTGATAGCACTGAAAATAGGAGAGGGATCCATTGATAGCACTGAAAATAGGAGAGGGATCCATGAACAGCACAGAAAATAGGAGAGGGATCCATTGATAGCACTGAAAATAGGAGAGGGATCCACTGATAGCATCGAAAATAGGAGAGGGATCCATGAACAGCACAGAAAATAGGAGAGGGATCCATTGATAGCACTGAAAATAGGAGAGGAATCCATTGATAGCACTGAAAATAGGAGAGGGAACCATTGATAGCACTGAAAATAGGAGAGGGGTCCGATTGATAGCACTGAAAATAGGAGAGGGATTCATTGATAGCATTTAATGTAACGGCAGATAAATAGTTGAAATGTGTTTTTCTTACAGCATTTTCCATACTGATTTACACATCAGCTAACATGCCGACTTACACTTAAGCTAACATACTGACTGACATATTAACTTACATGCTGACTTACACATTAACTTAGGTACTGACCTATACATTATCTTACATGCAGACTAACGCATTAACTTATATGCTGACTGACATATTAACTTACATGCTGACTTACACATTAACTTAGGTACTGATCTATACATTATCTTATGCTGACTGACGCATTAACTTACATGCTGACTGACGCATTAACTTATATGCTGACTGACGCATTAACTTACATGCTGAGTGGACATCTGTCTGACTGTCCGGATGACTGACTAGCCATTTAGCCAGCTAATCAACCAAAATACAGTCAAAAACCAACCAACCAGTCAACCCAAGCAATCAAACAACGGATTGACCAGCCAATAGATAGATAGATAGATATGGATAGATAGACAGATGATAGATGGATAGATGAGATAGATAGATAGATAGATAGATAGATATGGATAGATAGACAGATGATAGATGGATAGATGGATAGATGGATAGATAGATAGATAGATATGGATAGATAGACAGATGGATAGATAGATAGATAGGTAGATAGATAGAGAGATAGAGAGATAGAGAGATAGATAGATAGATAGATAGATAGATAGATAGATAGATAGATAGATAGAGACAGATGGATAGACAGATGGATAGATAGATAGATAGGTAGGTAGACAGATAGATAGATAGATAGATAGATAGATAGATAGATAGATAGATAGATAGGTAGGTAGATAGATTAGTAGATAGATGAGATAGTAGATAGATAGATAGATAGATAGATAGATAGATAGATAGATAGACAGATGATAGATAGATAGGTAGGTAGATAGATAGATAAGGTAGGTAGGTAGGTAGAGATAGATAGATAGATAGATAGATAGATAGATAGATAGATAGATAGATAGATAGATAAGTAGGTAGATAGATAGATAGATAAGTAGGTAGATAGGTAGGTAGGTAGGTAGGTAGATAGATAGATAGATAGATAGATAGATAAGTAGGTAGATAGATAGACAGACAGATGGATAGATAGATAGATAGATAGGTAGGTAGATAGGTAGATAGGTAGGTAGGTAGGTAGGTAGATAGATAGATAGATAGATAGATAGATAGATAGATAGATAGATAGATAGATAGATAGATAGATAGATAGATAGATAGATAGATAGATAGATATGCTAGTATCCAACACATCAAGCAGTCTACTTACAGGAAGATCATGACGTCGAACATGATGTCCAACAATATCTTCATCTGTAGCTTTGAGAGTGGAGTCACGTACTGCCTTTTTGAATTGAATTGTACACCACATTCAGTCACAGCAGATTCTCTGCGTGAAATTCGGACTGCTCTCCACGGGAAATTCGGACTGCTCTCCACGGGAAATTCGGGCTGCTCTCCACGTGAAATTCGGGCTGCTCTCCACTTGAAATTCGGGCTGCTCTCCACGTGAAATTCGGGCTGCTCTCCACGTGAAATTCGGGCTGCTCTCCACGTGAAATTCGGGCTGCTCTCCACGGGGAAAGCGCGTCCACAGAGCAGCGCCATCCATGTTGTCGTTTTTCTGTCTGCAAATGTATCGTTTGTTTTCCTATTGGAGTAGTTGTTTTCTACAAAATTTTGCCAGGGACAACTCTCTTGTTGCCGTAGGTATTTTTACGTGCGCTGAATGCATGTTGCACACGGGACCTCGGTTTATGCTCCCATCCAGAAGACTAGCAATCTCAGGGTCTAGAGGATGGGGGGAAGTTTCGGGCACAAACGAGATCAAACCCGCGCTGTTCGCTTTTTAGGCAGGTTGCGTAATCTCTAGACCAACGATCCGCTTTGAGTCTTTAAAAAGAAGTTGTTTGTTACTGGTTAAAAAAAAACTGTCTAATAATCACATGCCAAATAATTTTGGCGGAAAGAGAAAACAGCAACTAAAAAAAAATTTATCACTCTAACTTTTTGTCCAGTACGTACGTGAAGTATCCACGGGACTAAGGACTAGGGAAGTCAGAAAGTAAAGCAATGTAATCTCTGTTAGCAGCAGCATCCAGTGAAACAACAATACGTTCAGTTAGTTACCTGGCATTGTCCTCCACTTTAATGTCTAATGCAGCACATCAATTTTTCTATCAGAAACGTATCCCACTTATTCCAGTAAAGACAAACTGACAAAAGGGACAAAACTCCTACCGACCACACTGTCTGAGATCAGAAAACAATCAGCCCATCACTCAATGCCACACTGCAAGACTTGATATTGAAGATCAGAAAACAATCAGCCATCACTCAATGCCACACTGCAAGACTTGATATTGGAGATCAGAAAACAATCAGCCATCACTCAATACCACACTGCAAGACTTGATATACATGTTGATAAAGGCACGCTATAAGCTGGGGCCCAAACCAGTTTCAAAGTCTCTGTTAGGGATAGGTCTATCTGCGCTGTAGCCAATACTGCACGACAGGGTTGATGCTGTCTACTTAAAGAAGCAGCAAGTAGTGACAGCATTTACTTAAACAGCAAATAGAATTCACACTTTCTACTTTTTAAGACCAAAATTAATAGCAAGTAGTGATAAAATTTACACTTATTACTTAAACAAACAGCAAGTAGTAATAAAATTTACTCTCTACCTAGATAAAACAGAAAATAAGGACTTCAAAACAACAACAAAAACCGTTGTAGTTAATTAAGTGGGTGTTTTTCCCCCTAAAATAAGTCCGATTTTCAGGTTTATTTATAAAAAAAAATTTGCCAAAAACAATTTATCCTATGGGGGACGGGATAGCCTGGTGGTTAGAGTGATGCGCTCGTGATCTGCTGACCCGGGTTCGAATCTCGTTCAGGAGAATTTTTCCTCTGGAGTTAACATCAGTGCTGACTCCACTGACCCCCCCCACCCCCCCCCCCCCCCCAATAAAAAAACCAACCCCAAAAACAACACCAACCACAACAACACACACACACACAAAACAACAGAACAAAAAAAAAAAAAACCCAGTCCTTCGGATAAGACTATAACCCGAGGTCCCGTATGTCAACGCATGCATAACATCCTGCGCACGCAATAAAACCCGTTCCGCTTTTTGGAAGAGTAGGCCATTGTGTGTCGGTGGGAAAGGATGACAAAATTTACAAAACTGCATACACACGGGGACTGAATGTAAATAAAGCACAGAGTGCTTATTCTATTATCCTCGAAATAAAGGATTTTTTTTTTTAATGAATTATTTATTCCCCAGTACACAAGGGTAAGTATCTCCTTTATCTTTGCATACAGCTTTGGTTATTATTTCTTATCGAGGATAAGTATCTCCTGTATGTTTGCATACAGCTTTGGTTATTATTTCTTATCGAGGATAAGTATTTTGCATACAGCTTTGGTTATTATTTCTTATCGAGGGTAAGTATGTTTGCATACAGCTTTGGTTATTATTTCTTATCAAGGGTAAGTATGTTTGCATACAGCTTTGGTTATTATTTCTTATCGAGGGTAAGTATCTCCTGTATCTTTGCATACAGCTTTGGTTATTATTTCTTATCGAGGGTAAGTATCTCCTCTATGTTTGCATACAGCTTTGATTATTATTTCTTATCGAGGATAAGTATGTTTGCATACAGCTTTGGTTATTATTTCTTATCGAGGATAAGTATCTCCTGTATCTTTGCATACAGCTTTGGTTATTATTTCTTATCGAGGATAAGTATCTCCTGTATCTTTGCATACAGCTTTGGTTATTATTTTTTTTATCAATGGGCTAACAAGCGCTAGCATATCTCCAGACTTCAGAATATTATTGAACACATTTAAATGAACTTCACACACACACACACACACACACACACACACACACACACACACAAGCGCACGCATGCACACGCACGCAAAACACATACACACACATACACAAACACGCACGCACACCACGAAACATCCGTTCAAGGGATTTTCCCCCTGGAATTAACATCACTGCCCACTTCACTGTCTCTTTTTATTTATTTATTTTATTTTAGTCTTTTATATCGAGAACAAAGGAATAAGCACTTATGTGCCTTTTTACATCTAGTCCCCGTGTGTATGCGGTTTTGTAAATTCTGTCATCTGTTCTCACCAGCACACAATAGCATCTTACGAAAAGCGGAACAGGATTAAACGTGTGCGCAAGATGTTCTGTGTGCCTTCGCACACGGGGCTTCGGTTTATAGTCTCATCCGAAGGACTTTGGGGAGAGTGGAGTCTGCACTGATGTTAACTCCAGAGGAAAATATCCCCCTTGAACAGGAAGCGAACCCGGGTCGTCAGATTGCGAGCCCAATGTTCTAGCCACTAGGCTATCCCGCCCCTATACCTAGATCCCGTGTGCGAACGCACACAGAACATCTTGTGCACACGTTAAAACCCATTCCGCCTTTCGGAGGAGTAGGCCATTGTGTGGCAGTGAGAACAGATGACAACATTTGCAAAACTGCATGTAAACAGGGACTAGATGTAAGAAAAACATTTGAGTGCTTATTCTATTATCCTCAAAAGAAAAGAATTTTGTTGGGTTTTTTGGGAGTTAATGTCTTTGATTTTTAGCTTACTCGATTTTCAGAACCTTTGGGGGAAAGCACATTACTTAGTTAATGCGTCTTCTCAATGTAAGTTGCATTTATTTTATTGTACAAAAATAGTACAAGACTGACACATACTACATTAAAACAGTAAATAAAAGGTAAAAGAGGTAAAGGAGTCCCATAACCTATAAGGTCGTAGGGGAGCGAGGCGTCAGAGACCTCATTTCTCTAGGGCCAGCATATTGAGGGCGGCGCCCATCTCCTCTCCCTTGCTGCTTTACCTTCCCTGACCCTAAAGAGGGCAGGTACTCATTTACAGCTGGGTGAACTGGGGGAACTGTACTGAAGCCAAGGCGCGAAAACGGTCACCCATCCAACTGGTAACCACGCTCGACGCTGCTTAACTTGGCTGGGGGAAAGCGACAAATATTCAAAGTGTATACATGCTTCTTAAATTGATCACTACGAAAGACCAGAGAAAGCTGCGTTTACAAAAAGAGTACAAGACAAACCTAGAACATCTTCAACCAGATAAAGAAATAATAACATGCCTGTTGAATTGATGATTAGATCCATGACTGATCAGAAGGCCTTTTCTAAAAACAAACAAACAAAACAAATAACAACAACAACAACAACAACAAAAACTCCCTTATTTTGTACAGAACTTTGCAGTCAACAGCAAGAACAGGTTAACCAGTATTAACTACAAACATTTTAGTCCATTTCAATCTCTTGAATTAATAACGAGGAAAAGTTTAGGAACACTTCAAGATGTTGTCATGCCTATTCATGATCAAGTGTTAACTCTCTAAAGTAATATTCGCGTTTTAACCTTGCCTATTAATTTTCCTTTATAGTCCTAGTATGTCTTTTCCCTCACAACAGTCAAATCGGTTTTGAAGCTAAAATAGTGGCGGGAAATGCCTAACAATAGACCTTTCTTTTAATGTCATAAATGTTTTCAAGTGCGATGGAAATGTATGGTTTCATCATGAGCCTTTGGCCTGTCACTTGGTTTTAATACCGCCTGGCTGGGTCAGTGGCAAGGAAAGTCCTTGCTTCTTGCAGTCCACAGTCCCTACATCAGCTACCTCCGCTGGGACTATGATACAATCTACAAAAGAGTCTACCACAATGGATACACGTATCCACCAAAGTCTTCAGGTCAAAGGGACGTCATTAAACTGGTGTCAGAAAAAGCGCTACTGTCAGTGGGGTTAGTTACAGTCACAGTAGTAGAGCTACACTTCATGACAACAGAGGGGGGATGTATTGCTGAAGTAGTAGCAGTAGTAATAGCTGCAGCAGTACAGTACTTGTAGCAGTAGCAGTAGTAATAGCTGCAGCAGTACAGTACTTGTAGCAGTAGCAGTAGTAATAGCTGCAGCAGTACTGTACTTGTAGCAGTAGCAGTAGTAATAGCTGCAGCAGTACAGTACTTGTAGCAGTAGCAGTAGTAATAGCTACAGCAGTACAGTAGTTGTAGCAGTACAGTAGTAATAGCTGCAGCAGTACAGTACTTGTAGCAGTAGCAGTAGTAATAGCTACAGCAGTGCAGTAGTTGTAGCAGTACAGTAGAATAGCTGCAGCAGTACAGTAGTTGTAGCAGTAGTAATAGCTGCAGCAGTACAGTAGTTGTAGCAGTAGCAATAGCTGCAGCAGTGCAGTAGTTGTAGCAGTAGTAATGGCTGCAGCAGTGCAGTAGTTGTAGCAGTAGTAATAGCTGCAGCAATGCAGTAGTTGTAGCAGTAGTAATAGCTGCAGCAGTGCAGTAGTTGTAGCAGTAGTAATAGCTGCAGCAATGCAGTAGTTGTAGC
>CM054153.1:35955519-35963019 GCA_028751875.1 Rapana venosa
TGGTGACATGATTGGGACCAATAACAATAATAAAGAGTATTTACAGGTAGGAAACAAATTAAGCTAAGGAAACACACACCAAAAAAAACAAAGACAAAAGTGAAGAGGTAGAGAGAAGACAGAAGAGGAAGGGAGAGGGAGGGAAGGGGACAAAGGCCTCCCTCCCTCCCTCCCTCCCTCCTGCAGGCTAGGCTAGGCTGGGCTGGGTTACTGACCACCAGGAGGCATGGACGAGCTGCAGCACGGACAGGACCACGGCCACACGGACGATCCAGGTATACTCCTTCACCACACACACACTGTACTCCCTCATCTCAAACCCTCTCCCAAAGCCTCTCTCTCCCAAACAAGCCACTCTTTGCCAACAAGGCCCAGTTGTCTGTCTGTCACTGACCAACTTGTCTGTCTTGTCTGCCTGTCTCTCTGCCCTCAACGGCACTCAGGAATCAAACCCCTGTCCCCTAGGCCCCCGTTTTCTTCGGCGCCCGGCCATGTTTGTTTGTTGGGTTGGTTGGTTGGTTGGTTGGTTGGTTGTACCTTTGATTTTCTCTCCTTTGTTGGCTACTCGAAGAAAAAGGAGTAGAACTGGTAACTACAACAGCACAGTGAATCACGCTTTCTTTTTCTAACTGGCCAAGGTTGTCGTCACTTTTATTCAAATTATGAGGAGAAAAACAACAACAACAAAACAAATCGGTCGGCGTTTTGCAGCCGTAAAGCTCACAACTCACTGACTGCTTTGAAGTGGTTCCAACTATTCCACTACAGGTATTTCCATCCTAACACATCGCGTTCAATCCATGTGTCCCAATCCCTCACAACAGAATTCAAGCGCTGTGACCGTTTTCTATAAGGTGGAAGGAATCCTTTGTTTTTGGAGAACTCGAACTCCAGTCATCCACACCTAGCACGGCCTAGAACGAATGCACAGACAGAGTGAAGAAGAAGAAGACTCAGGTGATGACCGCCGCCGTGTGGACGTCCTTGCTGAAGGATCAGTGGTCAAGTGATTGGTCGAAGCTGGTCAGTGGCCGGTGGGAAGAAAGACGTGTCATCTGCACTGCTCGCTTACAGTGGGCAGGCAACACTGCGCACAGATCGCTAGACTACTGCGTCTCCGAGCTGAGAGCTGGGCTAGCGTAGCGGTACGGGACTGAGGGAAGGCAGGCAGGCGGGGAGCCCTCTGTCTGTTTGTCGGCCTCCAGCCACAAGAAGGGGGACCCGCTTACACTAGCTAGCTAGCTACATGCAAGGAGAGAAGCGCCTCCTCCTTTCACACTACACAAAACCTAGGCCAGTTGGGTGGGAGGGGGAAACTGAGACAGACAGACAGGGAGAGAGAGGGGGCGGGAGAGGTGGGGGGGGGGGGGGGGGGAATCTTTGCTGTTTTTGTCAGTTCTCGTTTACAGTTTGGAATAAAATGTAGACAGAATCTTGTTGATGACGAGAAACGGGGTTTTTTTTAATGCTTTTTTTTCCAAACTCACCCCTTCTCGTTTTGTGTTGTTGTGGGTTTTTTTCCTCTGATGTCCGGCATGAGCATGTTTGAAGGCTGTTTGTCTTTGGTTTGCTTGATTACAAACATTGGGTTGGTGGTTGTAATCTTGGAGGACGGGTCTTCCTCTCTTTCTCCAATGCTGTGGTCTAGTAGGCTGTTTGCTGGTCTGTCTGTCTGTCTGTGATGCTGACCTGACAACTAGCCTAGCCATCCCAGCTCTGATGAAATGGGCTGTGAGTCACACACACTACATGTAGGCCTTTATTCTTCAGTCCTCATCTTTTGATGCACACTGTACTTCATTCTCCTTCTTGGTCACGGCAGTCAACGGTCAGAAGTGTGTCCACCACCACCCTCTCTCTCTCTCTCTCTCTCTCTCCCCCTCTCTCTCACTCGGGTTGTGCTCGTTTTGAAACGGTTTTCTAATGAATGGAAGTTTGAAGGTGTGAGATTTAACAACAGGACTGAACATTTGGAACTGAAAAACATAGCACTATTGTCAACTTATGAAACACGAGTTGTTCAAGGCGTGTCTTTGAGCGCTGTTGGAATATCTTGCTTTATGTCACAGACACACATACGCGCGCGCACACACCCACCCACCCACACACACACACACACATTCGCGCGAGCGCACGCACACACACACACACATATACACACACTTAAACTGAAGGTTTTTTTTTACCTAATATATCTCCGATTTCTTTCTTGGAAACGACCACAATTGATGTGTGGATCAATATCAATATAAGAGAGGGACAAAATTAATTAATGCCTATTGTATTGTCTTGTCTTGTAGTTCGTATTGCAGGTATTGTACTGTATTGTATCGTGTCTCGTCATGTATCGTATCGTATTGTATTTGTACTGCATGACAAACGATGATAGATAACACACACAGCAGATTTTATCTGCGCAAATCTTCGGCTAGCCATTGGCCAAACAAAATAACGGCGTCACCACAGCACATTGATCACCCAATAACATGTTTCTGTCCACCTGGCTGTACAGAATTATACATGTCCCCCTACAGAAATGAACTTCTATGAGAAAGGCCAGAAACAGCTGACCCTAGGTTCTTTCACGTGTGCTCAATGCAGGACTTTGGTTTACCATCTCGTCTCAAAGACTAGCACCCAGACAACGATTCAAGGTAAATGTGACGAAAGAACACTCCAGCATCCCAGGGGATGGTGTTCATCTTACCGGTGAGTACTGAGAGAGCTGATGGAACCGCCTGACATGACAAGCCTGAACGACAAACAGTGAAGTCTTGGCATACAGTCTTCTGTCTGTTCTAGTCTATACCACACACCATCAACAGCTATCCTTCCTATCTGAATTCTATTGGGGCATTTTTGAAGTGTAGATGGTATCGCTACCTTCTCCAAACTCAATGCTAGATATTTCCTCTTTTTATCACTCTCTATTTCGACAAAATTCTGTACAGAAGCACGTATACGCGCAGACAGGGGAAAAGACGGGCTGCAACAGAGCAGAGCGAATTTCTCATGGAAAAGTCCATCATTCAAATATACGCTAAATAATACAAGGCCATACAATACAACGATACAACACAACGTGATGTAGTATAATGAGCTGTAACGCAACACGACCAAACACAACAAAACACAATCATACACAACAAAACACGCACACAAAACACAACAAAACACAATCAAACACAACAAAACCCAAGCATACACAACAAAACCCACACACAAAAACACAACAAAACACAATCAAACACAACAAGATACAACAAAACACAATCAAACACCACAAAACCCACCCAAAAAACCACACACAAAACCACACACAACAAAAACCACAATCAAACAACAAATCAATAAAAAAAAAAAAACACACAATTTAAAAAAAGATCACACACAACAGAAACACAAACAACACAATAAAAACACAATCATACACAATAAAAACAAAATTAAAATACAACCACACACAATAAAAACACAATCATACACAATTTAAAAAAAAAAACAATCATACACAATAAAAACAATCACACACATAGAAAACACACACACAATAAAAACACAATAAAAACACAATCATACACAATGAAAAAACAATCATACACAATGAAAACACAATCATACACAATGAAAACACAATGAAAACACAATCACACACAATGAAAACACAATCGTACACAATGAAAACACAATCATACACAATGAAAACACAATGAAAACACAATCATACACAATAAAAAACACAATCGTACACAATGAAAACACAATCATACACAATGAAAACACAATCATACACAATGAAAACAATCATACACAATGAAAACACAATCATACACAAAAAACACAATCATACACAATGAAAACACTATCAAACACAATCATAGACAATAAAAACACTATCATACACAATAAAAACACAATCATACACAATAAAAACACAATCATACATAACAAAACACTTTTTTTAAAAACACGATGGAACAACCAAACACGACCAAACACAACATAACACTACAAAACCCAATAAAACACGACGAAACACTACTTTAAAAAACCAGATGAAGCACAAAAAAACACTCCAAAACACAACAAAACTCGATGAAACATAACACAACACAGTAAACCACTGCAAAACATAATGAACCACGATACACACAAAATGATAAAACACAACAAAACACACAAAAAACCACGGGTGTAACACACCAAAACACAACAAAACACATCAAATCATAATGCAACACAACAAAACACGCTTAAGCGCAACAATACACGACAAAGTACGGTACACCACAACAGGACACAGCAACACACAACAAAACACAAACACGAAAAGCAAACAAAATATAAGAAAACACAATTTTTAAAAATACAACAAATCACTATAAAAAGAAATATTTAAAAAACGATGAAAAGTAACAAAAACAATAATTATGAAAGCACGATGAAACATAACAAAAACAATAATTATGAAAACACTATAAAACATAACCAAAGCACTATTTAATCACAAAGAAACACAACTAAACAAGACATGATGAACCCCAATAAAACATTATAAAACACAAGAAAATACACAGCACGACGAACAATAAGAGCATTATAAAACACGATGAACAATAACAAAACATTATAAAACACGATGAACAATAACAAAACATTGTTAAACACAATGAACAATAACAAAACACCATAAAACACGATGAACATCAACAAAACAATATAAAACACAATGAACAATAACAAAAAATTCTAAAACACAATAAGCAATAAGAAAACACTATAAAACACAATGAACATCAACAAAACCGATGAACAATAACAAAAGACTTGAAAACACGATGAACAATAACAAAACATTATCAAACACAATGAACAATTAAAAATCATTATAAAACTCGATGAACAATAACAAAACATTATAAAACACAATGAACAATGACAAAACATTATAAAACACGATGAACAATAACAAAACATTATAAAACACAATGAACAATGACAAAACATTATAAAACACGATGAACAATAACAAAACATTATAAAACACAATGAACAATGACAAAACATTATAAAACACGATGAACAAAAACAAAACAATATTCAATCAACATTAATTTTTAAAAAAACATTATAAAACACGATGAACAATAGCAAAACACTATAAAACACAACGAACAATAACAAAACACTATAAAACACAATGTACAATAACAAAACACTATAAAACACGATGAACAATAACAAAACACTATAAAACACGATGAACAATAACAAAACACTATAAAACACGATTTACATCAACAAAACACGATGAACAATAACAAAACACTATAAAACATAATAAACAATAACAAAACATTACAAAACACAATGAACAAGAATAAAACATTATAAAACACTATGAACAATAACAAAACACTATAAAACACGATGAACAAGAACAAAACAGTTTTAAAACACGATGAACAATAACAAAACACAATGAAACACAATGAACAATAACAAAACATTATAAAACACAATGAACAATAACAAAACATTATAAAACACTATGAACATTAACAAAACACTATAAAACACAATGTACAATAACAAAACATTATAAAACACGATGAACAATAACAAAACACAATGAACAATAACAAAACATTATAAAACACTATGAACAATAACAAAACATTATGAAACACAAATGAACAATAACAAAACATTATGAAACACTATGAACAATAACAAAACACGAACAATAACAAAAACCTATGAACAATAATTTAAAAAACGCAATGAAACACGATGGACAATAACAAAACACTATAAAACACGATGAACCATAACAAAATACTATAAAAAATGAACAATAACAAAATATAAAAATATAATGAACAACAAAATGCTGCACCCTAATGATACACCCTAACAAAACATTCTGAAAACACGATGCACCATGATAAAACATAACAAATTATAATTCAACAGGAAGAACCACAACAAAATATGATGAACCCCAGAAAATCGACAACAAAACACTACAACAACACACAACAACACAACACAATAACAATACAGCAAAACAACAACAATAAAACACACACAACACAATTTTGTTAAAGAGAAAACCGAAGAAATGCCACAAACACTATAAGATGAAACAAAGCAAAAAACAAACAAAACCACTGTAAAACACAACAACACAATGAACCACAATTTAAAAAAACACCACCATAGAACAAAACACTATAAAACACAGTGCACCACAACACATCTCATAAAACATGATACCACCCCGGGCCTGGGCCTTGCATTAGTTGCTGGGCAAGGTGGATTAGGACACCAAGGTGTGCATGCGGCACTTCTCTTTTCCACTTCTCCACATTGACACAGTGGCTTGCTTTGGTTTGGTTTTGTTTTGTTTTGTTTTATGTTTTATTGTTGTCTTCAACGTCAATTCCCCAGAGCTCTAGAGAGACCAGGACCGACAAAAGACAAACACCCATGCTAGAGTTACAAGGGAAAACCTCGAACAGGCGTCTCTGTGCTGGTTCGAACCCGTGTTGTCATCTCGCCCACGCTCTAACTTCTAGGCCAGAAAATGGAATGCACGCATGAAGGAAAGAATTGAATGAATGAAACGGGGCAGAAATGAAGGAAAGAAGAAAGTTCAGATGCAAACTGGAGAGAGGAAAAAAATTGACGGCGTGTTATTTAGCCTCGTCAACAGATGTCAATAAAATGGCAGCAAGGGTAATTATCGTCTTTTACTGCTAAGAAATGGTGTCATGATTAAGTGATGAATTTGTGATTCTCCTTGGTGACTGGTTTACCTAAGACAGTAACGGAGTAAACGTGTATAATTGGCAGTGTTTGCAGTGTACCCATGTTTTGGGTGTTGGGGGAAGAGGTGCATTATCATCTGCATTGATTGATACAGGCTACGCTGTCCCAGCTCTCTCTCTCTGTCTCTCTCTGAGAGTACATGATTATTATGTTTGGTGTGTGTGTACACTTGTAGCTATGCACGTGTCTGCCTGCATGCGAAAGTACAGTGAAGCAGAAACAAAAGAGACAGGGGCAAAAGATGACAGTCCCACAGAAACCACGATAAGAATCCTCACACACCCGCCGCTCTCTGCCCTAATTAGAGACTTGTCAGGGCCGCGGGCAACAGACCAGCCAGAGAAGATCCCGCACACTCTATCAGGTAGCCAGCAACACCTGAAGAAGCAAGGGCCTCGGGCCATACCCTGTAATCCACCCGTCATAAAGCTATCGGTGTCCCCTAAAAATGATGGATGAGGGAGGGGTTGCAGGGGTGGGTTATGGCCCCTGATTGCCTGTCTGGTTGGCAGGCCTGGCTGTGGGGGTGGTGGTGCCAGTTACCTTTGTTCGGGGTGGCAGGGGAGGGGGAGGGGGTGTTATTGGTGGTGGTGGTGGTGGTGATGGTGATAGGGGTGGGTAGAGAGGGGTTGTCTTTTCTTTCTGATTTTATTAGCGGAAAGGCGT
>CM054153.1:35965519-36025655 GCA_028751875.1 Rapana venosa
GAGAGAGACAATTGACAATTGACAAAATTTATTGCTATTTGTGTGTCAGGTCAGTCAGAGGAGTTCTCTGCTACTGCTACTGTATCCATGTAACCCAGTACAACCTGTCGCATGTGGGGGAGGAAACCCCAATAGAAAAAACCCAAAACATATGGAGACTTGGAGAGGAGATTGGCGCCACCAAGGAATATCCTAAGCCCACAGAAAAAACATGAAAGACAAATGCAAAGCCAAAATGATACTGGATCGGTTGAGGCCCGGGTTACCAACCACCGCGCTTTCCATTGATCAACATCAGGGTGGAAGTGACAAGTCAGCTACTGGAGTTAAAACATTACTTAAGCTCCCTAGAGAACAAATCACCATTGGTACATGGAATGTCCCTACACTCTACCAGTGCGGAAAAATCAAAGAACTAGAGTATGAGTTAGCCGATATAAATGGGACATTATTGGACTAGGAGAAGTGAGATGGACAGGATTTGGTGAGACAATGACTGAAGAAGGCAACAAGATCTGGTACAGTGGCCAAGAGAAACATCACCAACATGGAGTGGCATTTATTATCAGAAAGGAAGTAGTGGGTTGCATTATCAGCTGTACACAGGCTTCCAGCAGGATTATCAGCATCCGGGTGTCGGCCAAGCCCAAAAACATCACCATCATACAAATCTATGCACCATCATCTGACCATGCAGATGAAGAAGTAGAAGAATTTTATGAAGATCTTGAAGAGACCATTATGAAAATACCCAAGAAGGACATCATCATCATCCAAGGGGATTTTAACGCCAAAGTAGGTCCTGACTCTTACAACCAATGGGCCGGAACAGTTGGTCAGTTTGGAACTGGGGAGACCAACGACAGGGGACTACGTCTGCTGGAGTTTGCCTGCACCCACAGACTTACCATTGCCAATACCCTCTACCCCCACAAGCAGTCAAGGAGGACAACCTGGCATGCGCCAAACGGCAAGATCCATAACCAAATAGATTTTATCTTAACACCACGGCGCTTCAAACCCAGCATCAACAGAGCCAGAACAAGAACCTACCCTGGAGCTGACATAGGCAGTAACCACGACCTTGTGCTGCTGGTATTCAAAATGAAGCTGAAGAAAAACAAACAGCCTGAAAACCCACGTATCAAATTTGACGTGGACAAACTGAAAGATCCAGATGTCGAGGAGATCTTCCAAGCTAAGCTTGGCGAACGTTTTGCGGCATTAACCCTCCTGGACAATGACATCAATGACCTCACCAACAACTTCAATGAGGCAGTCCGAGAAACAGCAGAGGAGGTACTCAGTCATCAGAGGAATAAACACCAGCCATGGACTACCAATGACATCTTAGACCTCTGCGATACAAGAAGAGCACTGAAACCAACCAGGTCTTCCAACCCTAAAGAATACCGGGAGGCCAACAATCTCGTGAAGAAGTCAATGTTAAAGGCCAGAGAGAAGTGGATCAGTGATCAATGTGATGAGATCGAAAAAAGCATGAAAGTGGGCAACAGTAAAAATGCATACGACACCCTGAAGAAACTCACAAAACCACTTCAAACCAAATCTTCAGTCATTGAAGACAGCTCCGGAAACCTCCTCACAGAAAGCTCAGCTGCATTGAACAGGTGGTCTGAATATTGTCAAGAACTGTACAACTACCCAATACAACCTGACAAGAGCATAATAGAAAAGAAAGCAACAACATCAAGAGCACCCTCGCCATTACCTATACTGAGGGAAGAAGTGGAAGAAGCCATCCGCAGCTTACCAGTAGGAAAGTCCCCAGAAGCAGACAATATACCAGCAGAGCTGCTCAAGCATGGTGGCAAAACAGTCATCACATATGTTACAGCTATCTGTCAGAAGATTTGGGAGACAAAACAGTGGCCAACAGAATGGACACAATCACTCATTATACCCCTGCCCAAGAAGGGGAATTTACGCCAATGCCAAAACTATAGAACAATCAGCCTCATCAGCCATGCCAGCAAGATCATGCTCAAAGTTATTTTGAATCGACTCAAGAAGGAGGCAGAAGAACACCTTGCAGAGGAACAAGCTGGGTTCAGGGCAGGCAGGAGCACAATCGAACAGATTTTTAACTGCTACATCATGATGGAAGAACATCTTCAACATCAGAGAGACCTGTTCCATAACTTCATCGACTTCAAGAAGGCTTTTGACAGAGTATGGCACGAAGGCCTGTGGCAGGTCCTCAGAATGTTTGGCATTGAAGAAGGACTAGTGCAAACCATTCAAGCACTGTACAACACCGCAAGCAGTGCAGTCCTTCTGAACAATCAGGTCGGAGACTACTTCAAAACCACAGTTGGGGTCCGACAAGGATGCCTGTTATCTCCAGTCCTGTTCAATCTGTTCTTGGAAAACATTATGAGAGAGACCCTCCATGACTTCCACTCTACCATCTCCATTGGCGGCAGACCTCTCAACAACTTACGGTTTGCCGATGACATTGACCTCATGGGCGGAAGTAACACAGAGCTGCAAGATCTTATGACCAGACTTGAGAACAGAGCTGGAGCATATGGGATGGAGGTGAGCTCGGAGAAAAGTAAAGTACTTGTGAACAGCACGAGCAATGCCACTGCTAAAATCTACATGAAGGGCCAACAACTGGAGGAGGTAGACGCTTTTAAATACCTTGGCGCTACACTCACAAAGGACGGGCGATCAACGACAGAAATCAAAGTCAGAATAGCCATGGCAACATCTTCCATGACAAAACTCACCACCATATGGAAAAGTAAAGAGATCAGTTTCCCAATCAAACTAAAGCTCTACAAAGCCCTAATTCAGATGATCCTGCTGTACGGAAGTGAAACCTGGACACTGACTGCTGAAACAGCAAAGCGAATCCAGTCATTTGAAACAAAATGCCATAGAAAACTACTGGGCATATCCTGGAGAGAACGAAAGACCAATGAATTTGTCAAGAGTCAAATAACACGGCTGGCAGGTCCACAGGAACCCCTTCTCACCATCGTCAAGAAGAAAAAGCTGACATGGTTCGGCCACGTCACCCGCCACAACACTCTGCCCAAAACAGTACTGCAGGGAACACTCGAAGGTGGCAGAAGGAGGGGAAGACAGAACAAGTTATGGATGGACAACATCAGAGAATGGACCAGGATGAATGACTCGGCACTACTGCGCAGAGCCAAGGACCGAGATGGATGGAGGAGGCTTACCACGGCATCGTCTTTCATGTCTCCCCCACGGGTCTGATGATGATGATGATTGCTATTTAGCAATCAAGCCATATAGGGCTGCAGCGTGGTAACAAACTCAAACGGAAGCATTACAATGACATGGAAACTATAGCAGTAGTGGTATGCACATCAAGATTCAATACATTATTGTCAGTGTCTCCATTTTCAAAACAGCCTTTCCTTTTCCAGTCTGCAGCCAGCCAAGTCAGCCCATGTAAAACGGATCAGGTCCCCAAGAAGAGGTAATTCCCGCTCAGCACACGACACTGTCTCTGTGTTGTGTGTTAGGATGCTGCTTCCCTTTAGAAGTCTGGCATGCCTGACACTTCTTCTGGCAACATGTTTTTCTCTTCTTGCTTGTACCAGAACACACACTTAGATTCCTCACCAGTATCTCCATTACAAGAGTATTCCAGGGCAATGTCATGATTCACACATCACAATGTTTTGATGCCTGAACTATGTACCACAACCTTTTGAAACAGTGTGTTTCTCTTGCTGTCCTGTAATTGACGCTGCACACATTTGTTAGTTAGAGTAGACACATACTGTTTCACAATACCAGTATCAGAGCCATCCACTGTCCAGCCAACTGTCAGCTCCTCCTGCACATCAGACACCTCAGAAGACACACTGATCTTGCTGTCTGTTGCTGGATCACACAGTAGATCAAGTGAATCTGGTGTGGCCGAGGCATTCACTGCACTGTTGACACACAGCTCTGTGTACACACTGGTTTGTTTTTGTTCTGTTTCCACATTGAGCAGGGAGTCAATGTTACACAAGACCGGCTCTTCCAAGACACTGTCATTGTCACATTGGCGAATTGCCCGTCTTTCTTGGTGTTGTCTGCTTCTTTGGAGGTTGCAACGGATTTGACAAGGGGGCTTTTTGCGATAGTACTGAACTTGGGAGTTAGGGTTCAGCACCAGTTCACCATTTCTGTTGACACTGACTTGTCAGCTGGCTTCATTCACAAGACAACACAACGCTGCCACTCTCCCCGGCGACTTTCCAACTCATACCACGTTGTGGATCAGCAGGGCGTTTAAAGTTGTTATTACAGTTGCTGGAAGGCCAGTAACTGACATTTTGAAGCTAAAATGCAAAAACTTTGCAGCAGCTTACTAACAGCACACCCGTTCAGTTCTCCTCTGGTCAAGTCCTGTATGATTTCGAGAGAGAGAGAGAGAATGAGTGTATTTAAGAGATAATACTAAATATATAATTCTCAAAACAGTACATGATCACCATCACCACTTATTTTGATTATACTCATACAAATTATATGTCATGATAATGAAATAAACTCAATACCCATACTCTCACACAATAAAAACAAGAAAGAAAAGAAAGAAAAAAAAACAGCCAAATTTATATGGTCAGAGAGAGAGAGAGACAGAGAGAGAGAGAGAGAGAGAAGAGAGAACTCAACTCCAACTGGAAAGATTTATTCACAAAAAGGCCATTGGCCTATACATGAAGGGGGTTTGTCAAACTGCTTAGTATTTTAGTGAGAAAAATAAGTAACACAAAAAAACCAAAATGTTATTGTATACCCACAACTACCACAATAAAAATCAGTTCCAAAAAATATGACTTAAGAAACCAAGATATCTCTTATTCTAAAGGCTTTACACAAATATAAAGCAAGGCTGGTACAATCTCAGGGCAACTACATGCCATGAGTAGACATAATCTAAATTAGGCTGTCTACTATACTTTCACTCACTCACTTAGTCCCATGTCTCAAAGGACGTAGGGGGGACATGAGAGAAGACCCGACAGAGATCTTTTTCCATGCTTCACGATCCTGTGTGGCTAGTAGAAGGTGTTGCAGGGGTTGGGCGGTCCAGTCTTTGATGTTGTCAACCCATGATTTCTTTTGGTGGCCTCTTCTTCTCTTGCCTTCAACTGTTCCCTGCAGGATGGTTTTTGCTAAGGTGTTGTGTCTTGTGGTGTGACAAAACCACATCAGTTTTCTCCTCTTTATGGTGGAGAGCAGAGGTTCTTGGGGGCCCACACGCTTTTTGTTTCTTCTTTCACATAGTTGTTGGTCTTGTGTTCTTTGTATGATATTTTGAGGAGTCTTCTGTGGCACTTGTTCTCGAATGTTTGGATTCTCCTCTCTAGCTCTGCTGACAGAGTCCATGATTTACAGCCATATAGGAGGATAGATATCATGAGGGATTTGTAGAAGTGATATTTGGTGCAGAAGCTGATGTTGTTGCTTCTGATGATCCTCTCGAGTCTGGCTAGCGCAGATGTTGCTGTTGCAATGCGAGCTTTCACTTCATTGTTTGATGTGCCATCTTTTGTTAGGATGGAGCCTAAGTATTTGAATTGGCTCACCTCTTCCAGTATTTCTCCATTCATCTTTATTTCCGTGCTGTCATTACTTGCGCTGTTGACCATGATCTTTGATTTATCTGTACTGACCTCCATGCCGTATGCGCTTGCTCGATCTGATAGACTATCTGTGAGGTTTTGCAGTTCTTGTTTGCTCCCGCCCATGAGGTCAATGTCATCTGCAAATCTGAGGTTGCAAAGGGGTCTTCCACCAATGGAGATGGAAGTGTGGTGGTTTTGCAGTGTCTCTGTCATGATGTTTTTGAGGAAGAGG
The DNA here is from genome assembly GCA_028751875.1 of Rapana venosa. Taxonomy (NCBI): domain Eukaryota; kingdom Metazoa; phylum Mollusca; class Gastropoda; order Neogastropoda; family Muricidae; genus Rapana; species Rapana venosa. The sequence continues at coordinate 35,971,379 of CM054153.1, forward strand.
TTGAAAAGTACAGGTGAGAGAAGGTGGTCTTGAAGAACTCGCCCATGTGATTGTTCATGAAAACTGCACTTCTTGCGTTCTCGTACAGTGCCTTGATGACTTCAATGAGGCAGTTGTCAATGTTGAAGTGCCTGAGTACATGCCAGAGGCCGTCATGCCATACCCTGTCAAAGGCCTTTTTGAAGTCTATATAAATTGTGATACAAGTCTTTTTGGTGTTGGAGATGTTTCTCTATCAGATTTCTCAGATTGAAAATTTGTTCCATTGTGCTGCGTTTTGGTCTAAAGCCAGCATGTTCTTCTGCCAGGAGTTTTTCCGCTTGGTTTTTCAGTCTGTTAAGGACTACCCACAGCATGATCTTGCTAGGATGGCTTATGAGACTGATGGTTCTGTAGTTCTGGCATTGCTTGAGGTTTCCTTTCTTTGGTAGGGGTATTACAAGAGACCGTGTCCATTCTTCTGGCCATTCTTTGGTGTCGTGAATCTTCTGACAAAGTTCTGTGAATCGCCTTGCTGTTTCATTCCCTCCATTTTTTATGAGTTCAGCTGGGATGTTATCAATTCCAGGGGTTATTCCCTTCTTCAATTGTTTAATAGCTGTATCTAGTTCACACCTTAGTATTGATGGGTCTTTATCTTGGTGTTCAGGGGGTTTGTCAGAAACTATGTTGGTATCTGGGCGTAGTGGGTAGTTATGCAATCCCTCACAGTATTCCGTCCAGCGTTGGAGGATGGCACTGCTTTCCGTTAAAAGATTTCCTTTTTTGTCTTCAATAACAGAGGCTTTGGGCTGTGTGGTTTTAGTTAGTGATTTTAGAGTGACGTAAGCTGTTTTGCTGTTTCCCTTGGCCATTCCAACTTCGATGCTATGGCATTGTTCTTCTATCCATGCTTCTTTGGCTTCTCTCATCTTTTTTGTCACTTCTCTGTGGCTATTCTTGTATTTGTTGTTGGCTTCTTGACTTGTGAACTTTTGTTTCTTAAGCTCTCTTCTTTTGTCGCAGAGGTCAAGAACCTCATTTGTCACCCAGGGTTGTTTCTTTGTTTTGCTTCTTCCTAATGTTTCTTCTGCTGCTGTCAATAGCACTTCTTTGATGTTGTTGGCTAGTGTGTCCACATCATTGTAGATGGCTGTGAGTGCAGCGAACTTTCTTCCAATGTTGGCTTGGAAGATCTCAACCACTGTTGGGTCTTTGAGTTTTTCCAGATCAAATCTTATGCGTGGGTTTTTCTAGCTGTTGTTTTGTTTTCAGTTTCAGCTTGATGGTGGTAAGTACAAGTTTGTGGTCACTGCCAATGTCAGCTCCTGGGAATGTTCTTGTGTTTGCCTTGTTTATGCTGGATTTGAATCTTTGGGGTGACAAAATGTAGTCAATTTGATTGTGAATCAGACCATTTGGTGAGTGCCAAGTTGATGTTCTAGATGGCTTGTGAGGATGGAGTGTGTTTGCCAGAGTTAGTTTGTGCTTCTGTGCGAATTCCAGCAGCCGCTGTCCTCTTTCGTTTGTTTCTCCTAGTCCAAAGCATCCTGTGGTTCCTGCCCAGGTGTCATAGGCATCAGGTCCCACCTTAGCATTCCAGTTGCCTTCCACAATAAGAATGTCTTTTTTTGGCTTTACCAGAATGTAATTCTGTCTTACATCTAATGCTGGACAGCACAGCACAAAATGAACTTTATCTTCCACTGTTTGCTTACATAATGGCATAGCAACGTAAGGTCATCATCATCATGTTCTATATACTTAAATTTATGAACATTTATGTCTGATTCACCAAATCTAAACTTAGACATAATTCTTTTCAAATGTATGTCCATATCAAGCTTTAGATAAGGTTTGACATCCTGTGAACCTATAAATTGTCTGTACATTTGAAATCTTTCACTGTTTTGTATATGACCACTCCACTGCTGCCAACGGCGGTCAATCTTTGCCTGAAAATCATGATAAACTCTCTACAATTTCCGACACCTTGATTGAGCCAAACAAACCCTAAGCCAAGTTCACATAAACAGGTACGTATTTGTGAAGCCCAGGTGCTTTTCCCTTTGACATCTAGATCATAAAGCATCTTGTAAGACTTAAAAGATAACCTGCACTCATCCATATACAGAATCTTAATCCAATATCTCATGCATCTTACAGCAGCATTAACAGAGAGAGGATATCTATTGGTTTCACTATCAACAAGATCATTACGTGTACGTCTATCTAAGCCTAAAAGCTGCTTTAAAGCAAAGAGGTGTACTGATTCACAATGTGTTACAGCTGCATCCAGTCCCCAAATTTCCACGCCATATAACACAGTGGGTTGTATTTGTGCATCAAATATCTTAATGAACAAGTCAAAAGCATTATTATTCAATAATCGTAATTTTTTCAAAACAATTAACAAGCTTCCTTTGCCTGGACTTGCCAGATCTGTACATGCAGTTGTGAAACTAAGCTTTGTAGAAAAACAGATTCCTAAATATTTATATACATTAATCACAGGCATGACTTTTCCATTGTACAGCCATTTTTCGTGAGCAGCTAAATAACCATCTTTTCTGAAAACAACAATATTACTCTTATTCAGATTAACCTTAAGATCAAGTGCTGTTGCAGCACTTCTCAAGCTATTCATCTGCTGTTGTAAGTCTACAACAATTTCAGATAGCAGGATGACATCATCAGCAAGCAGAAGAATATTATTGGCACTTAGAAAACTTAATGCATAATGTAAGAATCTGCTCAAAAATAATTGGAAAAGAACAAAGAGATCTCATGTCGTTCTGCAATCAGCAGCTTGTACGCAAAGCCACAGCCATTTTGGCTGATCCTTCTCATGCTTTGTTTCCAGAATTTCAAATGTTGCCTTCGGAACGCCGTTTTCAGTGTCCCATCAGCAAAACCAACAGAAAAAGAAATTCTTTTGTGCCAGTAAGCATTCGACTTCTGAATTCACAATGATGTTGACTACCTAGTTCTTACATTTCTCTGAATTATCTGCCTGATTGTCATTGTTACGAGTGTAGTCAATACATAATTGTGTGTGTGTGTGTGTGTGTGTGTGTGTGGGTGGGTGGGTGGGTGCGTGGGTGTGTGAAATAAGTCTGTGTTCTAGTCAACTGTCTTAAAACATTGAATTCATATATTGGTGTATGGTGTGGGTGTGCGTGGGCGTATTCGCACACACACGTACGTGCGTGTGTACGTGCTGCGTATATGCGTGCGTTAAAAATAAGTTTTTATGTCTTCTAGTCAATGGGTTTAAAATTGTGTTCACAATTGATGTTTGTGCGCATGCGCGCGTGTGTGTGGTGTGTGTGTGTGTGTGTGTGTGGTGACATTTTATTTGAAAACCAATATGAAATATAGCTTTTGTGTCTTTGATATATTTGATGAGTATCAATCTGCCTGTCAGTATTGTAATTGCCCTTCATGGGATGATTAAAGTGTTTTTGACTTGACTTGACTTTGACTTGACTAAACAATTCTGTGAAATCTTGGGGGGAAGTAACACCATGTTTACCCTTATTAATGACTTCTATGGCTAACTCATTAATGAAAACATAAAATAAAAGAGGGCTACATACATCATATGTTTGACTCCAGTGGTGCAGTATATTATGTCCGTTAGCTTAGATCCACATCTTATTCTGCTTTTGACATTCTGATACATAGCTCTCAAGTAACGTAATAATTTACCCTTCACACCATTTTTCAGGAGAATAGGTCATAGCAAGTTTCTATTAACAGAATCAAATGCCTTTTCAAAGTCAATAAATGCTACATAGAGCTTACGGTTATTAGCAAACTGTTTCTGGATAAATGCAAGTAGAGTAAACATTTGATCTATAGTGGAATACCCTCTCTTAAAACCAGCTTGGTGTTCACCTGTAATGTTGTTTTTCTTAACCCATCCCTGTAACCTATTATTAATGATGGTACTGTACAGCTTACTATTTATATCACTGAGAAAGATTCCCCTGTAGTTAATAGGGTTGTCAACATCACCTTTTTTGTGTACTGTTCAGAGTGCTAGATTCAGTCCAGTTATCTGGAAAAAGACCATTATCAAAGATTTTGTTGAATAATTTTAGCAGAAAGAGTACAACATTTTCACCACCATATTTGTTTTAGTAATTCTCCAATGATTTGATCAGGACCAGCTGCTTTATCATGTTTAAGTTTTCTAAGTGCCAATAATATTTCATCTTTAGATATGGGACGATCAAAATCTTCCTCAATTTCTTCATAGTCACCATCAGTGTTCATGGAGTTGTCTACTGAATCTCTAGCAGGGTTTTGAAGTGCTGCAACCATCTGTCGACAGATATATTATTCTTTGGCTGCCTCTTTCTAAATAAAGCCTTCTTAATATTCTTCCAGAAATGAACTTGAGAAGGGATGGAAGACATCATATCTGCAAGTAATGTCTTGTTATACACTTTCTTTTTCCTTTCAAGCATGTATTTATATACCCTTCTTGTGATACATTACAAGTTCTTATCTTCATTCTTTAACATTTTACGATAAGACTTCAAAAGTTTTTTTCCCCTACATTTCATTCTTTTACATTCATTATCAAACCATGTATCATATGATAGATTTTTATTGATATAAACCTGTTTCTTCATACATACAGCACTGGTTTTTATGAGATCAATTAATAAATCTAGAGCTTCATCAATGTTCTCATTAACCATCTGGAAGGCATTTAGAATATGTTCACACATGTTCTCTTCATAGAGATTTTCTTTATAAACTAAGAGTTTGTTTTCATCCCACACAAACTTTTCCACAACTGCTGTCTCCTCAGTTATGGTACATGTATCATATACTGGATTAATATGTAATTCAACAGGAAGGTGAACAGAATGAGAATGCTCAGCAACAAACAAACAACATGAGTCAAAAATCTGAGAGAACAAATCATCTGACACTAAAAAATAATCATTAACACTGCATTCTCCATCAGAAATGAATGTATAGCATCCTAGCTGGTCACTATTGCATACACCATTTATAATTTGTAACCCAAGAGCAGTGCACATATTCAATAATAATTTACCATAAATACTACTGAGAGACATGTTTTTACTATGGGAATCGGAATTGAAGTCATTCGCTACATGATAAGATGAAAAGTTTGATGTCCTGCTGTTTAAGTCTCTACACAGTATTATATCTACTTCATCCAATGACACCACACAGTTAACTAAACATTCTTCCAGCATAGCAATTCCATTATCATTGTCAACCGTGTTATAAAATGGTGAACCAATAATGCATTCTTTGAAGTACACAACAAAGATTTGTCAAAGAGAAACACACAAATGTTAGAATAAGGAACATCCAAACATTTCACAAGGGCAGCTAACTCATACTTTATTAAACAAACTAACCCACCCGATTGTCTCCCTTGATGACTAACTGTAATTGCAGACTTACAGAAGGCCTTATAGCCACTAAAAACATCTGGCTGGATATTTTCCAGGAATGTTTTGGACAGACAAGTAAATCAAGCTATGCACATAAGATACAAAATCCTTGTCAGTGAGTTTAGAAAGCAACCCATTTAAGTTTCAAGATAAAAAAGAAAACGTTTTATTTGTTTCATTTTTATTGCTATGATCCAATGCCTCTACATCATTTAAACTGACACTATCACTATTTATATTGTTGAGACTAGAAACCAAGTTAATGCTATAATCAGTACTTCCATCATCATTTATTAACACAGACTCTTTCTTGGAGGGCAGCCTACAACCAGACAAATCTTGGGGGACAGATGTTAGTCCTAAGCCTAGTACACCTTGGTCAGACCTGTCTTTGTCTTGCTTCTTTAGGCCAGTTGTGTCTCTGTCACACTCCACAGCACAAAGAGCTATATAGTGTCAGGCTCTACAGTACAAAGCCCTAGGCCTATTGCATGTGTGACTGACTCTGGCCCACTTAAGACCAGTGTAGGTTTACTTTCTGGCTTACCATGTGAATTGTGTCTAGGGACAGATGTGTGTGTGGGCCCGCAAACAGCTATTCCTTTCTTTGGAGATCATTGAGGGTCACCTTTTCTCCGTTTATTATCAGATGGCCAAAAACCATTCTTACTTGTTTCCCCTCTGCTCTAGCGCTTTTTAATTATGGGGTCAATTTACGCCTAATTTCCCTAACAGACTAAGAAAAATCTTCATCTACAAAAATACTAGAGCCTTTCAGGCGAGATTTTGCCTTAATTATTCTAATCTTATCCTGATAAAAACAGCATCTGGCAATAATAGGAGAGTTAGCTTTAGAATTGATATGGGCCACTCTATCAAACTTTACATCCTTAAACATCCATTTTTTCAGAGAGAAGATTTTTCACATCCATCTCACAGTCAGCACCACTCTCATTTGATTTCTTCTCTAAGCCATGAACAATGATGTTATTTCGCAGTGATCATCCTTCTGCATCGTCTGCCCTCTTTTCTAGCTTATCCACTGTGTTCGTCAGTTCTGTATTTTGTCTGTCATAGTTCTATGTTTTCAGTTCTGAGATTGTCCATGTCTCTTTTAAGGTTACACATTTCTTCTTTCAGAACACCAACACTGTCTGTCAACACCTCAATCTCTCTTTTGAAACTGTGCACTGTAGACTAATAGGTTTTCCAGCTTCACTATTTTGTCTGTCATCCTGTTCAGCATCAGTTCCTGGGGAGTTGTTGCAAGAGAGGAATCCTGTCTGTGTTGAATGGTTGTAGGCAGCCACCTCTGCACTGGTTTTGGTCCTACGAGAAGGCTTCCCTGCATCAGCTTTCGTCCTTGGCCAGTAGATTTAGGGTGGATGGGTCCAGGGTTGGTCTCCAGGTCACCACACCGAAATAAAAGTCCCCCCCCCAAAAAAAAAAATAGACAGGTGAGGGTCAGCCCTAACAGGACACCGTCTCCCCTGGCTTTTCAGTGTCAGGATGGAGGTACACATGGCAGATTTTAATTCTGCCTGTTTTGACATGAAACAGGCAAATACTGCCGCAAATGTCCCACAGACAGCCCTGTACAGTTGCATTGAAATTCCATTCCTTCTGATCTAACTACATGCCAACAATGAAAAACTAAAGAACTAGTTACTATTTCCCAAAAATACCAGGCAATTTCAGTACGTCTTCTCCTTCACATCACTGATTTCCCCCCTCCCCAAGAGAGAGAAGAGAGAGAAGAGAAGGAGAGAGAGAGGGAAAAAGAGAGAGTGGGTGTGTGTGTGTGTGTTTCGGGGATAACACAAAATATGGATCGGGGGTCTAAAAAGGTTTACGCCCTTTCTAAAAAACAAAAGTCCGGGTCTATTTTGCGGGGGGTTCGACCCCTTTTGGGGCCCGGGAAAACTTTTCCCCCATCCATTAACCATGAGGGGTGGCCGGGGCCTAGTTTTTTGGGTTTGAAAACGAAAAACCGGGGTGTGGTTACACGTAATTTTTTTAGCGCACGTAAAAAAACCCCAGGGGCAAAAAAGGGGGAGTTTCCTGGCAAAATTCTTAGAAAAAAACTCTAGGGGGGAAAAAAATACATTGAACATGAAAAAAAGGGGTTGGCGCTGCGTTTTTTTGGCAACCGCTCTCCCGCTCCCCCCGGGAAAAGCAGCCCAAATTTTCATGGAGAAAATCTGGCCGTGATTTAAAGTGTATAAAAAAATTTAAAATCTTCGTTTTTTGATTTGTTGCTTTACAAAAATTCGGGCTATAAAAATTCCCTACATTATTTTTAATTTTAATTATAAATAAATAACTTAAAAAACAGTACAATCACTGTCAATACTTATTTTAAATTATACCATACACTTTAAAATAGCCCATGATAATGAAATAACTCAATACCCTTTCACTCCCCACAAAAAAAAAGGAAAAGAAAAGGGGGGAAAAGCAAATAAAAAAGGGTCGGGAAAAAGAAGGGGGGGGGGGGGGGGGGGGGGGGGGGGGGGGGGGGGAGGGGGGGGGGGGGGGGGGGGGGGGGGGGGGGTTTGGTTTTTTTCAAGGAAAATACCCCTTTAATTTTTCCCTTAAAACCCAGCCCCAAGGACACCACAAAAATTCTTTTTAAATATACCCTTACAAATTGAACTCGGGATAATAAAAAAGCCCAATACCCTACACTCAAAAAATAAAAAAAAAAAAATCACAAAAAAGGTCTTTAAAATGAACATCACAATTGAAAAAGAGAGAGGGGGGGGGGAAATGAAGAGGAATGGGAGAAGGGGGGGTGTGTGTAAAAAGGGAAAAACCCTTTTTGTTTGTAAACAAAAAAAAAGAAAAAAAACGACAAAGAAGAAAAAAACTAAATTAAAATTTCCCAAAAACAGGCCCATCCCCAAACAACATTTTTTTTTTTTTTTAATACTTAAAATTTTACACATTTATAATGTAATTTTTTTTTTAACTTTCTTTTTGGAAAAAACTCATTTACACAACAACAATAATTTTTTAAAAAAAGAAGTAGAGAGAGAGAAGAGGGGAAGAGAGAGAGAGAAAGGGGAAAAATAGAAAGGGGGGAGGGGAGAGAGAGGGGGAAAAAACAAAAACGGGGAACAGACAGGTAATCCTTTTTGGGGACGCAAACCACAAACACTAAGAAAACGAGGAACAAAAAATTAATAACCACACACAAAACCAAAGGTTAATGTTACCCAACTCCAAAATAAAAATCGTTCAAGAATATGATAAGAAAAAAGATATCTTTACCTAAAGGTTTTTCCAAATAAAAAGCAAGGGTGTGCACAATCTCAGGGTGACTAGATGCCATGAGTAGACAGAATCTAAATAAATTAGGCTGTCTACTATACTTTACCGGGATGTAATTCTGTCTTACATCTTCTAATACTGGACAGCACAGCACAATATGAACTTCATCTTCCACTGTTTGCTTACATAATGGGCATCGCAACCTGAGGTCATCATCATGATGTTCTATATACTTAAATTTATGAACATTTATGTCTGATTCACAAGTCTAAACTTAGACATAATTCTTTTCAAATGTATGTCCATATCAAGCTTTAGATAAGGTTTGACATCCTGTGAATCTATAAATTGTCTGTACATTTGAAATCTTTCACTGTTTTATATATGACCATTCCACTGCTGCCAACGGCAGTCAATCAGTCTTTGCCTGAAAACCTTGATAAACTCTCTACAATTTCTGACACCTTGATTGAGCCAAACAAACCCAAAGCCAAGTTCACATTAACAGGTACGTATTTGTAAAGCCCAGGTGCTTTTCCCTTTGACATCTAGAACATAAAACATCTTGTAAGACTTAAAAGGTAACCTGCACTCATCCATATGCAGAATCTTAATCCAATATCTCATGCATCTTACAGCAGCATTAACAGAGAGAGGATATCTATTGGTTACACTATAAACAAGATCATTAGGTGTCATCATCATCATTAGCCATACACCCAGCGGTGTGTAGGGCAGCAACAAAGCGCTTCCACTCCTGCCTATCCTGGGCCAACCTCGTCACTGATCCCCAAGAGTGCTGCATGGCCTTCATCTCACTTTCTACAGTTCTCCACCACGTTGCTCTTGGTCTTCCTTTCTTTCTCCTTCCTTCTGGGGTCCAGTGCAATGCTGTTCTTGTGATTGACTGTGGGTCTCTTCGGAGGATGTGCCCAATCCACTTCCACCGTCGTCTGGTGATGATGGTTCCCATGTCTTTTTGCCTGCATTTTCCGTAGTAGGTCTTCATTGGGATCTTCTCTGGCCAAAAGATCCAGAGAATTCTTCGCAGGCATATGGTGTGAAGGATCGGAAGTTTGGTAAGATCCACTTCCGTCATCCTCCAGCACTAAAAACCGTACAGGAGCGTAGACAAACACAGTTCGGGTATAGCTTCAGCTTGGTGTCGGTGCTGTACTGAGTTGATCTCCAGATATTGTTCATCTCCCTAAACACATTCCTGGCCTTCCCAGTTCTGTTGTAGATGTCTTCTTTTGTCCCGTCCTCTGGTTTGATGATGCTGCCAAGTATGTGAACTTGTCTGTCTGGCGCAGGTCAGTTCCATTCACTTTCACAGGGGGGTGTGTTCACATTGAGCGACATTGTCTCTGTTTTTTTTGGTGCTAATACGAAGCCCCACTTGCTGTCCGAATGTTTAGAGTCTGTGGTCTTCTCCTGGATATGTTGGTGTGTGTGTGTGGGACAGCAGCGCCAGTATCCGCAAAGTCAAGGTCGTCTAGTGTTGAGAACAGGCTCCAGCGAATCCCTCTGGGGTGTCTTCTGTCGTCTTCCTCATCACCCAATCAATGGCCAGATTGAAGAGAACTGCTGACATCACACATCCTTGTCTTACTCCAGTCTTGACTTCGAAGACAGTGCTGCTATGGCCCACAGAGCATCTGAAGTTGTCATAGAAGCTTTTGATAAGGTGTACCAGTTTCGATGGGATGCCATAGCGTCGAAGGATACTCCAAAGGCTGTCTCTGTGTATGCTGTCAAATGCCTTTTCGAAGTCCACAAAATTCACATACAGTTGTCTTTGCCACTCTGTGCACTGTTCGATGATGTTTCTGAGCGTGAATATCTGGTCTATACATCCTTGTTGCTTCATGAACCCTGCTTGTTCCTTCCTCACAGCATTGTCCACAGCGTCTGATATTTTACTGATGATGACCTTGGCCAGTATCTTGCTTGGCATAGACAAAAGAGTGATTCCCCTCCAGTTGTTGCAGTTGCTCAGGCTTCCTTTCTTGGGGATTTTGACTATCACTCCCTTGGTCCAATCATCAGGTACTTTCTCGTTCTTCCATGCAGCTGTGAACAGTGGTTGCAGTATGTCAGCTGCTAGTTCAGAATCTGCCTTGAACAGTTCGGCACCAAGGCTGTCCTGACCTGGTGACTTGCCGTTCTTGAGGGTCTTTATGGCAGCCACTATCTCTTCCTTTGTTGGGGGGCTGACATCAATGTCTAAGCCTTTTGTAGCTTCTGGGATGTCAGCTGTCTCGTCAGGTGGTGGTCGGTTGAGAACTTCTGGAAGTGTTCAGCCCATCTTTCTTCTTGCTCTTTCTCTGTTGTCAACAGTTTCCCTTGTCTGTCCCTAATTGGTCCCCCAGCGCTCCTCTTAAATTTGTTGCATACTTTCTTGGTGATCTTGTAGACTCTCCCTTGCTCTCCTTGGGCCGCCGCCTCTTCTGCCTCAGCTGCCAGCTGGTCCATGGCTTCTCTCTTGTCACTGCGTGCGAGTCTCTTCACTTTCCTGTGTGCCTCTCTGTACAACTCTTCCTGCCTCTCTCATAGCCGTGGAGACTTTACTTGCAGAAGTCTCTTCTTGGTCTCTCTTCTTTCTTTGATGGCATTGAGGGTCTCTTGTTGGATCCAGTCATTGTTGGTCTTCTTCTTTTGATGGCCGATGTTGTCCTTGCTGCTCTCAGTGTACAGTTTACAGATCTGCTTCCATGTGTATCTATGTCATGCTGTTCTGTCATGTTTGCAGGATGTGGAATCTGTTCCTCAGATCGTTGTTTGAATGCAGACTTCACGTTGGTGTCTCTCAATTGCTGGGTATCAAATCGCGCTTGAGTGGTTGGTCTTGTGTTTTTCTTCAGTTTCATCTGGATGTGTGCTGTCACCAGGTGATGATCGCTCCCGACATCCGCACTTCGCTTGGTTCTCACATCCAGAAGAGATCGTCTCCACATACCATTGATCATCAGATGGTCAATCTGGTTCATATCTCTCCCATTCGGCGACGCCCAATCAGCTTGTGGATGTCCCGGTGCGTGAAGAGGGTCCCTCCTATCACTAAGTTGTTCATGGCGCAGAACTCCACAAGTCCCTCCCCGTTGTCATTTCTGTTCCCCACTCCGTGTTTTCCCATGACTCTCTCATAGTCGGTGTTGTCACTTCCGACCTTGGCATTGAGGTCCCTCATGATGATGATGAGGTCATGGCGTGGGGCTTTCTCTGTCTCTGTCTGCAGCTGATGGTAGAAGTCGTCTTTGCTCTCATTGTTGCTGTTGTTGGTTGGTGCGTAGCACTGGATGATGGTGATTTTGATGTGCCTTCCCTTCAGTCTCGCACTCATTAGTCTGCTGTTGATGGGCTTCCACTCCATAAGGCATCGCTCAACGCCTTTCTTGAGGATGATGGCAACTCCCTCGTGGTGCTGGTCGTCATCTCTCCCAGAGTAGAGGACGGTTTCTCCGGTGGTGGTTCTCATTCTCCCAGATCCAGTCCATCTACTCTCGCTTACTCCTAGGACATGGAGGTTGAATCTTCTCATCTCTAATGTTACCTGTGCCAGCTTGCCCGTCTCATACATCGTCCTCACGTTCCAATGTCCTAGTCTGATCTTAGTTTTGATGGTGTTCAGGTCTTAATAATAATAATAATGTATGGAATTTATATAGCGCTGAATCTTGTAAAGCAACAAATCAAAGCGCTCAGGTCTTCCCTTATCCTGCTGGTAGCTTCCTCTCGGCTTTGGCCATCAGCATTCATACGAGTCTCACTGGACCCGGGAGGTCCTTCGCACGCAAAAGTATAAGTTTTCTCTGTTGCTTTTCTGTAACTTATCTTTTTTTACGGGACAGGGTTGTTAGCCCTGTGCCCAACCTGGAGGAAGGGTTCCACCTTAGTCGCCTCTTACGACATGCCTGGTTGGAGGGCAGGGATCCTATTCTTGCAATGCTCGCTTTGTAAGCATACCCCGGGAGTCCCACAGGGGATCATTAGGTGTACGTCTATCTAAGCCTAAAAACTGCTTTAAAGCAAAGAGGTGTACCGATTCACAATGGGTTACAGCTGCATCCAGTCCCCAAATTTCTGCGCCATATAACACAGTGGGTTGTATTTGTGCATCAAATATCTTAATGAACAAGTCAAAAGCATTATTATTCAATAATCGTATTTTTTTCAAAATAATTAACAAGCTTCTTTTACCTGGACTTGCCAGATCTGTACATGCAGTTGTGAAACTAAGCTTTGTAGAAAAACAGATTGTGCAGCCATTTTTCGTGAGCAGCTAAATAACCACCTTTTCTGAATACAACAATATTACTCTTATTCAGATTAACCTTAAGATCAAGTGCTGTTGCAGCACTTCTCAAGCTATTCAGCTGCTGTTGTAAGCCTACAACAGTTTCAGATAGCAGGATGACATCATCAGCAAGCAGAAGAATAAACAATTCTGTGAAATCTTGGGGGAAAGTAGCACGATGTTTATCCTTATTAATGACTTCTATGGCTAACTCATTAATGAAAACAGAAAACAAAGAGGGCTACATACATCACCCTGTTTAACTCCAGTGGTGCAGTATATTATGTCCGTCAGCTTAGATCTACATCTTATTCTGCTTTTAACATTCTGATACATAGCTCTCAAACAACATAATAATTTACCCTTCACACCATTTTTCGAAAAAATCAGTTTAAAAAATATGACTTAAGAAACCAAGATATCTCTTATTCTAAAGGCTTTACACAAATATAAAGCAAGGCTGTGCACAATCTCAGGGTGACTAGATGTTATGAGTAAACAGAATCTAAATAAATTAGGCTGTCTACTATACCGGAATGTAATTCTGTCTTACATCTTCTAATACTGGACAGCACAGCAGAACATGAACTTCATCTTCCACTGTTTGCTTACATAATGGGCATAGCAACCTGAGGTCATTATCATCATGTTAAAGATCCGTAATCCATCGGCGACTGCTTAGAGTCTGCCACATTATGGAAAGAGAGAAAGGAAAAGATGAGAGAGAAAGAGAGAGAAAAATGAGAGAGAGAAAAATGGAGAAGAGAAAGAGAGAGATATTTTTAGAGAAAGAAGAGAGAGAGAGAGAAAGAAGAGAGAGAGTGAGAAGAGAGAGATGAAAGAGAGAGAGAGAGAGAAGAGGAGAGAGAGAGAGAGAAGAGAATGAGAAGGAGAGAAGATGAGAGAGGGGAGAGAGAGAGAGAGAGAGAGAGAAGAGAGAGAAAGAAGGGGGAGAAGAGAGGGAAAGAGAGAGAAGAGAGAGTGAGAGGGGAAGAGAGGAGAGATGAGAGAGAGAGAAAGAGAGAGATAAGGAGAAGAGAGAGGAGAGAAAGAGAGAGAACTCGAACTCGAACTGTTTACTGACTTAAGCAAATTGCTCATATCACAATAAACAGAAACAGACATGGAAAATACATGCCCAACAACAACAAAAGGCAAGTAAATGCACCTCCTTTACAGCTAAACAAGAAACAAAATCAAACTATAGAGAGCTACTTGTGAATTGTTAACACACACACACATGCACGCACGGCACGCACACACACCACACACACACACACACACACACACACACACCACAACTTACATAGGGGGACGGGATAGCCTAGTGGTCAGAACATTGCGCTCGCAATCTGACGACCCGAGTTCGATTCCCGTTCAAAGGGATATTTTCCTCTGGAGTTAACATAAGTACAGACTCCACTCTCCCCCAAAGTCCTTCGGATGAGACTATAAACCGAGGTCCCGTGTGTGAACGCACGCAGAACATCTTGCGCACACGTTAAATCCTGTTCCGCTTTTCGTAAGAGTAGGCCATTGTGGGAACAGATGACAGAATCGACAAAACCGCATACACACGGGGACTGGATGTAAAAAAAAAAAGCACATAAGTGCTTATCCATAATCCTCGATATAAAAGAATAAAATAAATTTTAAAAAAATAAAATACACATATGCATACACACACACGCGCGCGCGCGCACACACACACACACGCAAAGACACACACACACACAATTGCACATATGCAAACACGGGCACTCATACACACAAGCACATCGGCCTGGCCCATGCATGTACGTACAAATAAGCACAAAACATATTGCCAATGCGTCTACACACGTGATCGTTTGCTCATACAATGTTGATATGCAAATGTACACTTGCAGACACACGCACACACCCACACTCAACTCACACACACACTTAGATGTACACACAACTTACACACACAACTTACATACGCACACAACTTACACACACAACTTACACACGCACGAACGCACGCGCGCGCGCACACACCTCACATAACTTATACATGAATATCAGTAACTAAAACTAAACCAAAGCCATGATCATAGGGCCATCAGCCCAGACAACAAAATCAACTGATTGAAAAATCCTTTAAACTACTCTCTCGTCTAATCTCACTTTGAAGCTGTAATAAATAAAACGGGCTATGCTAATCATGTATTTCTAATTATTCAGAATAGACAATTGTTGTCTATATGGATCTTGTTTAATTTCTTGGGGAAAGTACTGTGATCTTAGCTCTTCCTAACATGGCAGTGGAATAAAAAATGAAATTCGTCATCACAGTGTTTTTTTGCACAGAGGGCAGCATGCATTAGCATATAGTTCTTTAGAATAACGGAGTTTATGGGATTTTATATCAGTACTTCCCAGTCTGAATCTTACATAGATATCTCTCAGTCTTTTGTTTTTAATGCTCTTGAAATAAGGCTCTAAAGAGTACTCAAATTTAAACTTTCTGTACACCGAATATCTGTTGTGTTCCTGAATCCTGCTATGCCAGCCTTGTTTCCAGCAATCACTCAGATGTTCTTTGAACGTTTTTAGAAACCATTTAGTGTTTTGCACCCCAGGATTTATCCACACAAAACCGAATCCATGCTTCGTGAGTAATTCACGAACATCTGTGACCCAGCACTTTTTGTTACTACTGTCTAAATGTTCTAATATTTTGTAGGCTTTCCTGGGCAGTCTGTCCTCTGTCATCCTGGTTAGACGAAGCCAGTATCTGATGACATTTGTTTTTGCATATATAGTCAAAGGTAGTCTGCCTGATTCACCATAAATCAACGATACCTACTTTTGCTTAGGCTGTTTGTTCCTTGACAGTAAGAGAAAAGCTTAAGTCGGTAGATAGCCATACACCTAAATATCTGTAGGAATTGACCACAGTCATTTCACATTCATTGTAATACCATTTTTCTCGGTTTGAAAAATAGCCACCATTTCTAAATACAATATATTTGATTTTTCTAAATTGACTTGTAAGTTCAGTCTTTTGGCATTTTCACTTCGCAGATTTAACTGATATTGTAAACCACTTACTGAATATGATAGTAGTGCCACATCGTCTGCAAACAAAATGATTAATAGTTCTACAATATCTGGATGAAGCTGAACACCATGTTTGCCTTTCTGCATCACATCAAGAGATAGTTCATTTATCATCATGGAAAACAATAACGGGCTTGTAATTTCTCCTTGCTTCAGACCTTTCTGGCAGAAAAAGAAATCTGTTAAACCTAAACCACCATTACATCTTACACTTGCTTTCACTACTTTATACATATTTTGCATCACTCTTAGCATTTTGCCAGAAATTCCATTTTTTATCATTATTGGCCATAATGTACTATGAGAAATAAGGTCAAATGCCTTTTTAAAATCAATAAAAGCAACATATAACTTTTTATTTGATGCCAGATGCTTTTTGATCACAGCAAACAGTGTGAAAACGTGGTCAATGGTACTGTGATCTGTTCTAAACCCCACATGTTCTTCGCCTATAATTTTTTTGTCTTCTATCCATTTAGCACCCCCGTGGGACTCACGGGGTATGCTTACAAAGCGACCATTGCAAGAATAGGATCCCTGCCCTCCAACCAGGCATGTCGTAAGAGGCGACTAAGGTGGAACCCTTCCTCCAGGTTGGGGGTTGGGCACAGGGCTAACAACCCTGTCCCGTAAAAAAAGAGCAGTTACAGAAACAGCAAAAAAGAAAACTTATACTTTTGCGTGAGAAGGACCTCCCGATTCCGGTGAGACTCGTATGAATGCTGTTGGCCAAAGCCGAAGAGGAAGCTACAAGCAGGATAAGGGAAGACCTGAACACCACCAAAACTAAGATCAGACTAGGACATTGGAACGTGAGGACGATGTATGAGACGGCAAGCTGGCACAGGTAACATTAGAGATGAGAAAATTCAACCTCCATTTTCCTAGGAGTAAGCGAGAGTAGATGGACTGGATCTGGGAGAATGAGAACCACCACCGGGGAAACCGTCCTCTACTCTGGAGAGATGACGACCAGCACCACGAGGGAGTTGCCATCATCCTCAAGAAAGGCGTTGAGCGATGCCTTATGGAGTGGAAGCCCATCAACAGCAGACTAATGAGTGCGAGACTGAAGGGAAGGCACATCAAAATCACCATCATCCAGTGCTACGCACCAACCAACAACAGCAACGATGAGAGCAAAGATGACTTCTACCATCAGCTGCAGACAGAGACAGAGAAAGCCCCACGCCATGACCTCATCGTCATCATGGGAGACCTCAATGCCAAGGTCGGAAGTGACAACACCGACTATGAGAGAGTCATGGGAAAACACGGGGTGGGGAACAGAAATGACAACGGGGAGAGACTTGTGGAGTTCTGCGCCATGAACAACTTAGTGATAGGAGGGACCCTATTCACGCACCGGGACATCCACAAGCTGATTGGGCATCGCCGAATGGGAGAGATATGAACCAGATTGACCATCTGATGATCAATGGTAAGTGGAGAAGATCTCTTCTGGATGTGAGAACCAAGCGAAGTGCGGATGTCGGGAGCGATCATCACCTGGTGACAGCACACATCCAGATGAAACTGAAGAAAAACACAAGACCAACCACTCAAGCGCGATTTGATACCCAGCGATTGAGAGACACCAACGTGAAGTCTGCATTCGTCAACGATCTGAGGAAACAGATTCCACATCCTGCAGAACATGACAGAACAGCATGACATAGATACGACATGGAAGCAGATCTGTAAACTGTACACTGAGAGCAGCAAGGACAACATCGGCCATCAAAAGAAAAAGACCAACAATGACTGGATCCAACAAGAGACCCTCAATGCCATCAAAGAAAGAAGAGAGACCAAGAAGAGTACTTCTGCAAGTAAAGTTCCACGGTACGAGAGAGGCAGGAAGAGTTGTACAGAGAGGCACACAGGAAAGTGAAGAGAATCGCACGCCGTGACAATGAGAAAGCCATGGACCAGCTGGCAGCTGAGGCAGAAGAGGCGGCGGCCCAAGGAGAGCAAGGGAGAGTCTACAAGATCACCAAGAAAGTATGCAACAAATTTAAGAGGAGCGCTTGGGGACCAATCAGGGACAGACAAGGGAAACTGTTGACAACAGAGAAAGAGCAAGAAGAAAGATGGGCTGAACACTTCCAGGAAGTTCTCAACCGACCACCACCTAACGAGACAGCCGACATCCCAGAAGCTACAAAAGATTTAGACATTGACGTCAACCCCCCAACAAAGGAAGAGATAGTGGCTGCCATTAAGACTCTCAAGAACGGCAAGTCACCAGGCCAGGACAACCTTGGTGCCGAACTGTTCAAGGCAGATTCTGAACTAGCAGCTGACATACTGCAACCACTGTTCACAGCTGCATGGAAGAACGAGAAAGTACCTGATGATTGGACCAAGGGAGTGATAGTCAAAATCCCAAGAAAGGAAGCCTGAGCAACTGCAACAACTGGAGGGGAAATCACTCTTTTGTCTATGCAAGCAAGATATGGCCAAGGTCATCATCAGAAGAATATCAGACGCTGTGGACAATGCTTTGAGGAAAGAAAAGCAGGTTTCAGGAAGCAACAAGGATGTATAGACCAGATATTCACGCTCAGAAACATCATCGAACAGTGCACAGAGTGGCAAAGACAACTGTATGTGAATTTTGTGAACTTCGAAAAGGCATTTGACAGCATACACAGAGACAGCCTTTGGAGTATCCTTCGACACTATGGCATCCCATCGAAACTGGTACACCTTATCAAAAGCTTTTATGACAACTTCAGATCCTCTGTGGGCAATAGCAACACTGTCTTCGAAGTCAAGACTGGAGTAAGACAAGGATGTGTGATGTCAGCAGTTCTCTTCAATCTGGCCATTGATTGGGTGATGAGGAAGACGACAGAAGACACCCCAAGAGGGATTTGCTGGAGCCTGTTCTCAACGCTAGACGACCTTGACTTTGCGGATGACCTGGCGCTGCTGTCCCACACACACCAACATATCCAGGAGAAGACCAGCAGACTCCAAACATTCGGACAGCAAGTGGGGCTTCGTATTAGCACCAAGAAAAACGGAGACAATGTCGCTCAATGTGAACACACCAGCCCCTGTGAAAGTGAATGGGAAATGACCTGGCCAGACAGATAAGTTCACATACCTTGGCGCATCATCAAACCAGAGGCGGCACAAAAGAAGACATCCACAACAGACTGGGCAAGGCCAGGAATGTGTTTAGGGAGATGAACAATATCTGGAGATCAACTCAGTACAGCACCAACACCAAGCTGAAGCTATACCAGAGCTGTGTTGTGTCTACGCTCCTGCACGGTTCTGAGTGCTGGAGGATGACGGAAGTGGATCTTACCAAACTTCGATCCTTCCACACCAAATGCCTGCGAAGAATTCTCCGGATTTTTTGGCCAGAGAAGATCTCCAATGAAGACCTACTACGGAGATGCAGGCAAGAAGACACCAGACGACGGTGGAAGTGGATTGGGCACATCCTCCGAAGAGACCCACAACAGTCAATCACAAGAACAGCATTGCACTGGACCCCAGAAGGAAGGAGAAAGAAAGGAAGACCAAAAGCAACGTGGAGAAGAACTGTAGAAAGTGAGATGAAGGCCATGCAGCACTCTTGGGGATCAGTGACTAGGTTGGCCCAGAATAGGCAGGAGTGGAAGCGCTTTTTTGCTGCCCTACACACCGCTGGGTGTAATGGCTAATGATGATGATGATGATCCATTTAGCAGGGAGGCACCGTGGTCGAGTGGTTTAGGCGGTCAACTCGTGATCCAGAGGTCGCGAGTTCGATCCCCGCTCGGCTCGATGTTGTGTCCTTGGGAAAGACACTTTACTCCTATTTTCCTCACTCCACCCAGGTGTACAAGTGGGTACCAGTTCTGCTGGGGAAGTATCTGGCGACAGACTAGCGTCCTGTCACAGGGGTGGTGAAAAACCATCAGTTCGCTTAATGCTACAGAAACCGGGATAAGCTCCGGCTCTATGGGCCTTCTGGCTCGAAACAACATACTACTACTATTTAGCTAGTTGTTTATTAAGGATATAACTATATATCTTACTGCAACAATTTAAGAGAGATTTTCCCCTGTAGTTGCTGGGGTCAATGGGATTTCCACGTTTATAGAAGGGTTGCATGATTGCCTCTGTCCAAGAATCTGGATATTCTCCTGAAGAAAATACGTAATTGAAGAGGTTTTCTAAGTATGGTAAAATCAAGTGAGCTGATCCATGGTATCTGGATCAGCGTTAGCCTCTTCAAAGAACTGTAGCTTGACAATTTAGGATGTAGTTTTGCCTCAAACACATTAATAAAATGGCTCTGCCAGCAATCTTTTGGCACATTTCCTAAATTCTTTCTAGGCCTACCACTAATAGATCTCAAAGTGGACCAGAAAGACTTAGGGTCTTTTGTAGCATTCATTAGCTTATATCTTAGGCCAGTTTTGTACTCATCTGCCTTTATTTTGAGTAAGGATATATATTCTCTTTTTAGTTCTATATACTTGTTAATATTTTCTTTTGTCCTATCTTTTCTCATAGTTCTAAGAGCTCTCCTTACTATATCTTTGGTCTCTTTGCACTCTCTATCAAACCATGTTTGTTTTGATATATTATGTCCAAGTTTTAGTTGCTTTAGCATACATTCTGATGCTTCTCTTAATGTCTGGTTAAACAGATCAATAGAACAATTTACATTTTGATTTATCATCTCTGTTACTTTTTTTTATTTCAGTAGTTAAATTGGTTTCCAGCAAGTTACTCTGAAATTTGTCAGATATTGAGGGGTCCAAATTAGCTTTTGCACAGTATAGGAACTTTCTTCAGTTTCTCTTTTAAAAAGTTGCCTGTTCATTCTAGAACTATTGGCATGTGTTGCGAGTCTATTCTTTCATCTACAAACATGTCTTTTATTAAATAGAAATGCGATCTTGAGATGGCAAAATAATCTATAACACTGCAGCCAGTGCTAGAAATAAAGGTAAAGCTACCAACTTTATCTCCATTGGTTGTTCCATTAACAAGAAACAAATCAAACTGTGCCCCCAGCTCAAGAAGGAGGTGGCCATAATGATTTTGCTCCCTATCCTGTGAATTTCTTGTATGTTTCCACGAAATAGCATCATTTACCCAACAGGGCTGGGAGATTCCTGTGCGGGCACTAAAGTCACTACAAATGATAAAAGGAACATCTCCATATCTTTCTGTAATGTCTAACATACAAGACTCAATAGCTGAAATGCCGTTTTTAAAGTGTGACACTGCATACAAAGGTGACTGCACTGGAACTATGCATGTTCACTCACTCACTCATCCCTTGGTCGGGACGACCGTTGGGGTACCTGCACGGACGCTGCAAGTGGACCGCCAAATAGTTCTCTGTCCTGGGCTGCTTTCAGGAGGTTTGGTACAGTGAGGCCGGTCCACTCCTTGATGTTGGATATCCAGCTTTTGCGTGGTCGTCCCTGCCTCCTTGCTCCTTCCACCATTCCCTGCAGGACTGTCTTTGACAGGCTGTTATGCCTTGTTGTGTGGCCAAACCATTTCAGTTTCCTCCGTTTGACTGTATCTAGCAATGGTTCTTGTTTGCCAGCCAGTGCCTCGATCTGCTGCCAGACGTAGTCATTGGTTTTACGGTCTCTGTAGGTGATGTTCAGGATCCGCCTGAGGCACTTCATCTCAAAAGCTTGAATGCGACGTTCTAAATCGTCAGTAAGTGTCCATGCTTCACAGCTGTACAAGGCAATGGATGTGACGAGTGCCTTGTAGAGTCTGACCTTAGTGTGGGTTCTGATGTTATGGTTTCTCCACACTTTCGCCAGCTTAGTCATGGAGGAGAGTGCCACAGCAAGTCTGATCTTCACCTCTTGTGTGCTCGTACCTTCTTTGGTGATGACTGCTCCAAGGTACTTGAAAGTTTCCACCTCCTCTAGTATCTCGCCACTCATCTTGATGCTGGTGGGAGTGGTCGGTGTGGTACTGTTCACTAGGATCTTGCTCTTTTCCGTGCTGATCTCCATGCCGTGGGAATTGGCTGATGTTTCCAGTCTGGTGGTGAGATCCTGGAGTTCTTCTTCACTGCGGCCCATGAGATCAATATCGTCTGCGAATCGAAGATTGCAGACTGGCCTTCCTCCTATTGTGATTGTGGTCTTGAAGTCAAGGAGGACCTCCTGCATGATGTTCTCCAGGAACACGTTGAAAAGAATGGGGGATAGCGGGCAGCCTTGTCGAACTCCAACTGAAGTCCGGAAGAACTCCCCGATTTCTCCACCCATGAGGACTGCACTGTGGGAGCTGTCATACAGCGCCTGGATGACTTGAATCAGGTCCTCGTCGAAGTTATAGTCTCTCATGACTTGCCACAGAGCTTCTTGTCACACTCGGTCACACTATGCATGTACAGATCAAGAAAATATCTGTTGCAGACTTAAAAAGTTGCTTAGATATTTTCAGCACAATAGCATTTTGAACCTCACATTCAATTTTGATTACCATAGAATCCAGTTCCTTTGTAACAAAGTAAAATAACCCCTCTGGATTTCCCGCCCCATTCTGGCAAGCTGAACTGTAGGGCTACAATACTGTGTAAAGATTTTAAATACATCCGGTGATATGATTTGTGTGGTAAATGTTTCAAGAAAGCAAGCAAAATCAAATTTAGTAATGTATGACAAAAAGTCAGAATCACTTAGCTCAGACATGATGCCACATATGTAGGAAAGGAATGAGACAGTCCCATTTGTGAGGAAAGTGTTTGGGATCATATTTGGGCTTTGGCCGAATCCATTATTTTCTAACTTTGTCAGTCCCTTTCTTTTTCGTTGCCAGTCTTGTATTCATTGGCTGGCCCCTGGTTGTTCTGGTGTTGGGGGGCTGTTTGGTTACCCATGTGTGGATTGAACTGTTTGCTCCAGTTTTCGGTCGCTGTTTCTCCCTGGTCAGTCTGGATGGCAAGGAGGAAGACTTTCTGGAGTCCTGGCTGGCTCTGGACTGTTCACCTCGTGTTGGAGTCATGCGTCTTGGCGAAGGAACAGCGGCAGTAGCCACTGCCTCACTGTACAGGAGCTCTCCTGGTACCACCTTCGGAGTGACTGGGGCAGCAAGATGTGGATCAGGGGTGACATCATGCTGTGGTGATTTGGCGTCTTGCTGGGTATCTGCTCCAGAGGAAGTGTGCACTCTTTCTGTTCTTAATTATTGGTATTTGCGTCGAGTGTTGTGTTCAGGGGTCACCTCCTCTTGCTGATTCCTCGGAGAGTTTGTGGTTTTCCCTGCACAGGCAGAGAGCGGGATGCTAGACTTCTGCTTCATCTGGTCTGTTGTGCTATTCTTCCTTCTGGCTGAGGTGGGATTACCTTTTTCACCAGACATACAGGTAATGTCAGTGTCTGGAAGTGCAGCACACACAGCCTGCTTTCCAGTTGCTGTTTGAAAGAGGAGAGTAACTGAGGTTGGTAATGTACCGTCACTTCTTTTGTGAATTTCACACTGAACTTGCTGTCTGTGCTTATCTATGGTGAAAGTGTCTGAACATGTGCCAGTATTGAATTATTTTGTGTTTGCATGGTCGCTGAGGTGTTTGTGATTTGTTCCATGTTCCCCTGTGCTGTCTAGAGTTATGAGAGAATAATCTGGGTTTCTGACAGTTCTGAGAGGACTTCTGAATTCGTTATCTGCTGCTTTGCTTCCCCGGAATGTATCCTCTGGGACAGTAAAGTGGGCGTGGTCAGTTGCACTCTTGACTTGGTGAGCATCTCCAGCATCTTGATCTGCCCCTTCCTCGGCAAAGGCAGAGGAGTGTCTCTGGTCTGGTGTGCTATGCAGGTACCACTTGTCATCATGGTCAGTGACATTGCTAGTAAGTAACTCTGCCAATGGAAAGATTTCCGATGCTTACCCCGGTTATGTTGTCTCTTTCCATTACTGAATGTGTTGTCCTCATCTTAGTATTGTAGTTTATTGTTTCCATCTGTTCCATACCAGTACTGATTGCCATGTTGAAGATTCAGTGATTCTCTAACAATAAGTTTACCGTTCAGAAACTATCCTCTATTAGGTCAGTCTTACTTCAGCGTTGGCCGTTGTCTTTGGTCGGGGTCATGAAAACTCTGTACCCCTTTCTCAGGTTTTCACGCACATTACTGGCCCAGTAGGCCCCTTGTCCTTCCTTTGTGAAATGTGATAACGTTTGGGACGGGTTCTTTTTGGTTTAGCACCATCTTGACCCTGGGCATACAATGTCCTGAAAAAATGCACACGGGGGTTCCCAAATTTTTGTGTATTAATCATTTTCTGGCCGCTTCTCATTTTCTCTTGGGTTTTGGGAAAACCCATTTAATTGTCCTTCCGGAGTTTTTTCAAGTCAGTCGATTTCACTGTCAAAAAGGAAATGTCGATGTGATATTTTTTCTCGTTGCAGCATCCTGTCTTTTTCCTTCATATTTTGCTCAGAACTTCCATTTGCATTGACTTTTTTTTATATGCAAAAGTACCCCCGCATTTTTTTCCATTTGACTGTTGCCCTATTGGCCCGGGGTTTTGTTAAAATTTTCCCACACAATATCAAAAAAAAGGAGGGGGGGGGGGTTACGGGTTTTCAGTCATAAGTACGGGCCCTCTGTATTTTTTTTTGAAACGAAAAAAGGAATCGGTTAGAACCTTATGATAGGGACGGAAAAGTTTCAGACTGGGGATTAGGGGTGTCAACTTTCAGAAAATGCTGAAAAAGGGTCAAATCCATGTGCCGGGGAAAAAGAAGGCAGCACTTCACTGACAGCAAAAAACCAGACAACAAAATGCTCACTACAATCGATAGTTATGTCGTATGGGTTTCCCCGTGAAAAGGGGTTTCTTACAGATTCTGGGGGACACATTTCTTCTCGTTAGCTTATAAAATTTATTGAAAAAGTGCCTATTTTTTTACAATAGGGTTCTGCCTGATGGGGATCTTCCCCTGTGTAATATTTCTTCTATTTAACCATAAAAAGTTTTGGCACTTAGGTCCATGAAGGAAGAGAAACCCAAAAAATTGCCACACAATTCACTTGTCCTAAACTGAAAGAATTTTTTTTTAAATCCGGAAAAAAACCTAGATGACATTCAAGGGTGGGCTTTGGGGAGCGAAAAAAAAACTCTGTTCGCCACAAAATGCTCACCGAATCCGAGAGAGAGAGAGAGAGAGAACTCTGGAATTATTTACTGTACTTTGGCCTTTGGCCACAATACGATTCAAATGGCAAAAATGAAAAGATGAGGAAAATGAAATATAACTTCTCTCAATCTTTTATAAGACCTTGGCATATAGACGTTGGCATTTACCCCAAACTGTACTCCTGAATATGTCATGAATAAAGTGCTGACTTAGGCCACAAAACTCAAACAAAACTTACCAAGCAAAACACAGCTCAGACCACAACTGGGACCAAAGTTGATAATGAAGTTACACTTGACACTGTCAACACATGAGCAAACGGGGGAGGGGGGGAGGGGAAGAGAGGAGGGAGAGAGAAGAGAGAGAGAGAAGGAAGAGAGAGAAGACAGACAGACAGACAAAACAGACAGAGACAGAGACAGAGAGCCAAACAGAACCAGAAAAACAGAGAAAAAAAGACAGGGACGGACACACACACACACACCCACAACACACACACAGAGAAAAAGAGAGGGGGAGACAGATAGATACAGAGACAAGAGAAAACACAGAGAGAGAAAGGGGCAGAGGACAGCCTATAAAACAGAGACAGAGACAGACAGACAGGGACAGACAGACAGAAATCACAGAGACAGACACGCAGACCCATAGATTCTTTCCGATGAGACTAGAAAACCGATGTCCCTTGTACAAACGCACGCAGAACATCTTGCGCACACGTTTTAATAAAGCCTGTTCTGCTTTGCGGAAGAGTAGGCCATTGTCTGCTGGTGGAAATGGATGACAAAATTATTTATAAAACCGAGAGCACACGGGGACTGGATGTAAAAAGCATATGAGTGCTTATACCATTATCCCTGAAATAAAAATATAAATACATAAAATAACACACAAACACACACACACACACAGAGGCAGACACACAGACAAACAATAGACAGAGAACAGCCAGGACAGGTGGACGGACAAGGGGGAGACAGCTGACAGACAGACAGACAGTGTTGCAGTGATAAAGCCTGTAAACGAGGGCAGAATTACCGATAGTATTTCACAGCCATAAGTCATACACGGCCTAAAGTCATATCATGGGCATAAAATCATTCACGGCATCAATTATACAAGGACCATAAAGTCAACAGGCATAAAGTTAACACGGGCCCTAAATCATACAGGGCCATAAGTCATACAGGGCCTAAAGTACACACGACCCTAAGTCATACAGGGCCATAAATCTACAGGCCATGAATTATACAGGCCATAAAGTATACGGGCCATAAAGTATACACGCCATAAAGTATAACGGCCCTTAAACAGGCCATAAAATCATACAGGCCCATAAAGTCATACACGACCATAAGTCATACACGACCATAAGTCATACACGGCCATAAAGTCATACACGACCATAAGTCATACAGGACCATAAAGTCATATACGACCATAAGTCATACACGGCCATAAAGTCATACACGGCCATAAAGTCAGTCATAAAGTAATGCACGGCCATAAAGTAATGCACGACCATAAAGTAATGCACGACCATAAAGTCATACAGGGCCATAAAGTAATGCACGACCATAAAGTAATGTACGACCATAAAGTAATACACGGCCATAAAGTAATGCACGACCATAAAGTAATACACGGCCATAAAGTAATGCACGACCATAAAGTAATACACGGCCATAAAGTTATACAGGGCCATAAAGTAATGCACGGTCATAAAGTAATACACGACCATAAAGTAATGCACGACCATAAAGTAATACACGACCATAAAGTAATGCACGGTCATAAAGTAATGTACGGCCATTAAGTAATGCACGGCCATAAAGTAATGCATGGTCATAAAGTCATGCACGGTCATAAAGTCATGCACGGCCATAAATAAAGCCATGCACGGCCATAAATAAAGTCATGCACGGCCATAAAGTAATGCACGGTCATAAATAAAATAATGCACGGTCATAAAGTCGTGCACGGTCATAAAGTCAGTCATAAAGTAATGCACGGTCATAAAGTAATGCACGGTCATAAATAAAGTAATGCGCGGTCATGAATAAAGTAATGCACGGCCATAAAGTAATGCACGGTCATAAAGTCAGTCATAAAGTGATGCACGGCCATAAAGTGATGCACGGCCATAAAGTCATGCACGGCCATAAAGTCATGCACGGCCATAAAGTTGCGCAAGGACCAACCCCAGCAACAAAACCACAGGCCCAGGCAGCAGGCCACTCACTGGCCGGCAGGAATGCCGTCACCCTTAAAGTGGAATAAACTATAATGGTAACCTAACGCCCTGCAGCAGTCATTCCCATGGTATCACCCCAACCTCCCCTCTGTCTTCCTTCCTCAACACTCACTCCTTTCCCCCTGACTCTCAACTGCCTCCCGTGGTGTGGAGGTGAGGCAGGCTAGGGTGGGCTGCAGGGGTCCAGCCCCAAATCACAGCATCAACCACCACTGTTACAGGGACAAGGGGAGGGTCCACCAGTCATAGTCCCGCCCCCCCTGGGGGGACAACCCTTTGTTGCCGAGCGGCTGCAGAGAGTGACAGTCCCTCACCTTGTCCCTTCCTATCACCCCCCCCCCCCCCTTCTCTCTCTCTCGCTCTCTCTTTCTCGGAGCCGCTTGCTTGCAATACTACTCATGCAGGGTTGTATTGCCTGAAGGGAAAGAGGCCAGGGTAGGAGGGAGACACACACACACACACACACACACACACACACTTCGGGAACTGTACCAAAGGCTTTGCACTGTGGAGTAAACAAATGGCCTGGAAACAGGTACAAGGGAGAGAGGGTAGAGGTGGAGAAGGTGGGACTGTAACCATCAGCTTTGAGAAGAGAAGACAGGTTGAAGAAAGGCGATATGACAGAACAGGTCAGAGTGGAGGGAGGTGGGGTGTGGTGAGTGAGGCATGCCCATTGCCACCAGGGAGCAGGTGGGAGGCTGAGAAGGGAATGACGGTGTGACCTGGTGCTGAAACTAAGCGTGTGTGGCTGTTGCACCTTCAATAAAATACTACAAGGGGGGGGGGGGGGGGGGGGGGTTTTTTTGTTTAATTTATTTTTTTAAATTAAAGTTTTTTTAAAAAAGCCTCAAAATCTGAACAAAAGGGTAAAAAAAAAATGTTAAATGTTTGATTGTCTTCTAAACAGTCCCTTTTAAAAAAAAAAAAAAAAAAAAAAAAATTTTTGGGAACCCCACCCCGCTCAACCCTTTTCCTGTGTGTCTTGTTCTTGCAAAATTTTTTTTCCGGGGTTCAAAAAACATGCAGGGGGGGGAAAAAATAAACGACCCAAATTTTTTTTAAAGAAGCTAAAATTTTTTAAAAGGGGCTTATTTTCACTTTTTAAAGATTTTTAAAAATTCCTGTTTTTAATTTTCAAAGAAGTCTTTTTTTTTTTCCCCTAATTTTTAACGGGGTTACCCAAATTTCATTTCTTTATAATCCAAAAACCCCTTTTTTTCCCGGGCCGGCCCTTTATAAAATGTTGACTCGGCAAACATGAGTTATACCTTGGGTGATAAAAAAAAAACCCGAAACCAAAAAAAACAGGCAAAAAAATTTTTGGTTAAAAAAGAAACAAACAGATGATCCGGGCTTGATTTTTTGCTGAAAATTGTTTTTAACAAAACAAAAACTGTATAGGGGAAAGTTTTTTTGTTAATTTGGGATTCTTTTCCTGGGGAAAATTCCCCCCAATGTTTAGGCTGGAACTTTTTTTTAATTTTTTTCCCAAACAAAGGGCTTTGTTAAGGCCGCCCCCCGGGCCGTTTTGTGGGGGCGTTTTTTTTTGTTTGTTGTTTTTGCTTTTGTTTTAAATTTTTTAATTTAAAAATTTGGAATCCAAAAATTCTCATTTTCCTAAATTGAAAAATTTTTTAAAAAAAAAACCCAAAAAAAAAAAAAAATTTTTCCCAAAAAAAAAAAAAAAATTAAAAACAAAAAAAGGGGGGGAAAAAAAGGGAAAAAAAAGGAAAAAAAAAAAACAAAAAAAAATTTTAACCCCTAAAAAAAAAGGGGAAAACCCGGGGGGAAAAGGCTTTTTTTTCCCCTTTTAAAAAGGGGGGGCCTTTTTAAATTTTTTTTTTAAAAATTTCCTTAAAACCCAAAATTTTTTTGGGGAAAAAAAATTTTGAACCGAAAAAAACCCCAAAAAAAAAAAAAAAAACCCAAAATAAAAAAAAACCTTACTTTAAATTTTGGGGCATTTAAATTTAAAACCATTTTCCCAAAAACGTTTTACAAGCTTTTTTTTGGGGGGGGTTTTTTAAAAAAAGGGTTTTGAAAACCCAACAAAAAACCAAAAATTTTGTTTCACCCGGGGGGGTTTTGTTTTGGGGAATAGAAGGGAAAAAATTTTAATTTTTTTAAAAGGGGGAAAATTTTTTTGGGTAAAATTTTGCGTTTTTTCCCAATTTAAAAATTTAAAAAACCTTTTGGGGCCCCCTTTTTTTTTCAAAATTGGGGATTTATGGTTTTTTGGGGAAAGGGGTTTTATTTAAAAAAGGAAGGGGGTTTTAAAAAGAATTAATTTTTTGGGGGGGGTTTTCGTTTTTTTTTTGGGGGGGGGTTTGGGGGGTTTGGGTTGGGGGGGGGTGGTTTTAAAAGGGGGCAGGGTTTAGGGGGGGGGTGGGGCGGGGGGGGGTTTGTGGGGGGGGTGGGGGGGGGGGGGGGGGGGGGGGTTTCCCCCCAAAAAAAAAGGGGTGGGGGTGGGGGGGGAGGGGGGGGGGGGTTTGGGGGGGGGGGTGGGAGGGGGGGTTTTGGGAAAAGGGGGGTGGGGGGGGGGAAAGACGGGTTTTTGGGGGGGGGAAATTGTTTTTTTTTTGGGAGGGTAAAAGGGAGGGGGGGGTTTAAGGGGGGGGAAAGTTTTTTTTTTTTTTGGGGGGGGGGGGGGGTTTTTTTGGTTGGGGTTTTTTTGGGGGGGGTTTTTTTTTGGGGGTTTTGGGGGGGGGATTTTTGGGGGTTTTTTTTGGGGGTTTTTATTTTTGGGGTTTTTTGGGGTTTTTTTGGGGTTTGGGGAATAAAAAATTTTTTAAAAAAAAAACCCAAAAAAAAAGGGGGGGTTTTTAAAAAATTTTAAAAGGGGGGGGGGGGGGGGGGGGGGAAAAGGGGGGAAAGAGGGGGGGGGGAAAAAAGGGGGGGGGGGGGGGGGGGGGGGTTTTTTTTGAAAAAAAGGGGGGGGGGAAAAAAAAAAAAAAACCCCCCAAAAAAAATTTTAAAAAAAAAAAAATTTTTTTTTAAAAGGGGGGGTTTTTTGGGGGGGGGGGGGGGGGGGGTTTGGGGGTTTTGGAAAAGTTTTGGGTTTTTTTTTTTTTAGGGGGGGAAAAAAATTTTTTTTTTTTATTAATTAGGGGGGGGGGGGGGGGGGGCCCCCCCCCCAAAAAAAAAAAAATTTTTTTAAAAATTTCGGGGGTTATTTTGTTTTTTTTTAAAAAAGGGTGAAAAAGGGGGTTTGGTTGGGGGAAGGTGGTGTTTTTGGGGGGGGTTTTGGGGTTTGGATTTGGCGGGTAAAAAATTTTCGTTTTGGGGGGCCCAAGGGTGGGGGGGGGGTTTGTTCGTTTGGGGGGGAAATTGAATGTTGCCCCCTTTTTTTAAAAAGTGTTTCAAAAAAAAGGTTTTTTTTAAAAAAGTTTTGTAAAAGAAAATTTTCCCCGGGGGGGGCGCCGGGGGGGAAGAAACCTTCTTTTGTTCCCTAAACCTTGTTTTCCCAAACACCTTGATTTAATCAGGCTATCCAAGCCCATTTGTTTTGAAAAGCGATTGCGAAATTTATTGGCCGGGTTTTTTCTTTTCCCTTTTAAAATATCTAAATAAAAAGATGCTAAAAGAATGACAGGTAGATATCGTCTCTTATTCATACTTAGGTATGCATCTTACTGTACGCTATTTTTCGTGAGATAGAACTTCCTTCAAAAGACAGATATTACTTTTTATTCAAATCAACATAAAATCAGTGAAGCTGCAGCACAGGACAATTCTCAGGTTGTAAACCTTCCCTGTTTCACAAAACGGGAATAACATCTTTTTGCAAACAGGAAATACACAGCTGGCGGGATCATAAGGAAAGTTAATAAAAAATTAATAATAATAATAATAATAAAAATGGAATTTATAAGCGCAAATCTTGTAAAAGAAAAAAAATCGAAGCTTGCACTCATCATTTACAACGCATGCAATTTTCCTCAAATAACAAAAGGGATTTTCAAGTTTTATGCCGCGCGGGGCCACACACACACACAAAACACACACACACACACACCACACACCCCACACACACAGGTGGTATGAAGAGTGAAGGATGCTGTTTAAAAAGTGGAACAGATATGAGGGAAGTGTCAGATAGAAATAGTGCGTTTTGTGAGGCTGGATTTGAAGTATCAATGACTTTTGGCGAAGTGAAAAAAGGAAGTTCTTTTCCAGGTGGATGGACCGGAACGAGAAGAGCGACGGCCAACAGGGGTTTTTGGAATCGGGGTTGTTCGAAAGCACAAGTATCTACAGCTGAGCGAAGGAACGGAGGGGAATACAGGTGAAGAACAGCTAAGAAGAAAGATGGTGCAGATTTGTGAAGACATTTGAAACAGAGGGTATTGGTCTTATACTTCAGTCTCTGTGAGACAGGCAGCCAGTGAAGAGATCGCAGGAGAGGAGTGATGTGTTCAGATTTTTTCTTTCTTAGGACCTGTTGAGCTGCAGAATTTGTATGCGTTGAAGAGATGAATGGATGATGCTGGTAGGCCAACCAAAGAAGAATTACAATAGTCTGATAAGACTGAAAGACTGAGAGATGTGAAAACTTGCACCATGTCTGCCATTTCTAATAACTTCTATGGCAAAATCTTTGAGAAAAGCAGAAAACTTCAATGGAGATATCGGATACATTTCAGAGTATCCTTAACTAACAAATGCAGTAGTGTGAAGATAATTCATTAAAAAGTGCAGCAGTATATTAGTCATTCATTAAAAGTGCAGTAGTGTATTGGTCATTCATTAACAAGTGCAGGAGTGTATTGGTCATTTATTAACAAGTGCAACAATGTAAGTTAATTAATTAACAAGTGCAGTAGTGTGAAGGTCATTCATTAACAAGTGCAGAAGTGTATTGGTCTTCATTAACAGTGCAACAATGTAAAGGTCATTCATTAACAAAGGGAGTAGTGTATTAGTCATTCATTAACAGGAGCAGTAGTGTATTTGGGCATTCATTAACGGTGCAGTAGTGTATTGGTCACTATTAACAGGTGCAGTAGTGTTTTGGTCATTCATTTTAAAAAGTTGCACCAATGTAAAGGTCATTCATTAACAGGAGCAGTAGTGTATTGGTCATTCATTAACAGGAGCAGTAGTGTATTGGTCATTCATTAACAGGAGAAGTATGTATTGGTCACTTTATTAAAAAGGTGCAGTAGTGTTTTGGTCATTCATTAACAAGTGCAACAATTTTAAAGGTCTTCATTAACAAGTGCAGTAGTGTATTGGTCATTCATTAACAAGTGCAGTAGTGTATGGTAACTCGTTAACAGGAGCAGTAGTGTATTGGTCATTCATTAACAAGTGCAGTAGTGTATTGGTCATTCATTAACAGGAGCAGTAGTGTATTGGTCATTTATTAACAAGTTCAGTAGTGTATTGGTCATTCATTAACAGTGCAGTAGTGTAATTGGTCATTCGTTAACAAGTGCAGAAGTGTATTGGTCATTTTATTAACAGGAGCAGTAGTGTATTGGTCATTCATTAAAAAAGAGCAGTAGTGTATTGGTCATTCATTAACAGGAGCAGTAGTGTATTGGTCATTCATTAACAGAGCAGTATTGTATTGGTCATTCTTAACAGGAGCAGTAGTGTATTGGTCATTCATTAACAAGTGCAACAATGTAAAGGTCATTCATTAACAAGTGCAGTAGTGTAATGGTCATTCATTAACAAGTGCAGTAGTGTAATGGTCATTCATTAACAGGAGCAGTGTGCATTGGTCATTCATTAAAAAAGTGCGTATGTGTATTGGTCATTCATTAACAAGTGCAGTAGTGTATTGGTCATTCATTAACAGGAGCAGTAGTGTATTGGTCATTCATTAACAAGTGCAGTAGTGTATTGGTCATTCATTAACAAGTGCAAACAATGTAAAGGTCATTCATTACAAAATGCAGTAGTGTAATGGTCATTCATTAACAGGAGCCCGTAGTGCATTGGTCATTCATTAACAAGTGCAGTAGTGTATTGGTCATTCATTAACAAGTGCAGTAGTGTATTTTGGGCATTTGTTAACAAGTGCAGTAGTGTATTGGTCATTCATTAACAGGACCAGTAGTGTATTGGTCATTCATTAACAGGACCAGTAGGCATTGGTCATTCATTAAAAAAGTGCAGTAGTGTATTGGTCATTCATTAACAAATGCAGTAGTGTAATGGTCATTCATTAACAAGTGCAGTGTTTCATTGGTCATTCATTAACAGGACCAGTAGTGTATTGGTCATTCATTAACAGGACCAGTGTGTATTGGTCATTCATTAACAGGGCAGTAGTGATTGGTCATTACCACAGTGAACTACATCTGCTAAAAAAAATTTTAAAGCAAAAAGTTGGTATGGCCTTTGAAACAAAATCCAATGGCCTCGGCAAACTAAATTCCGGGGGAAAATATCGGGAGAGGGGGAAAGCATTCAATTACCTGGCACACAGCCGACATAACTAGGGGAATGTAGTGAACTGCTCACCAGGGGAATGCTTTAATGACTGCACATTAAGCTGAAGGGAAAAAACCCCAAAAAAACAAAAATGGAATGTCCCCTGCTGCTAAAATCGGGCCACCTCCCGAAAAAAAAACCAACCCCAAACAAACAAAAAAAAAAACAAAGTAGAAAACACTACAACTAAAACATGAAAGAAATGAAGGAGGGGAAAAAGAAAAGCTGTTGCCTGGGGCAGAACGCGTAACCAAGTAGTGTGGCTTGTTTTTTGTGTCGCAAGTAAACATTTCAGGGAGGATGTCAGCTAATTGTCTGGTCACAAGAAAAACACACCTGTAAATGACCACCCGAGATGTAGCAGCTGCAGACAACTGGCGATGATGGATGAGAGTGGGGGCCTGGCAATCCATTGTGGCCCGGGAATCCTGTCCACATGTGTTCTCCATAGACGTGTGGAACCAGGCCCTTCCACTTGTGCGGTTTGTGGAAAACCATTTGAATCTATCTGTGTGGCCAGGGCCTCTGGGGGATAAAACCCGTCTGTGTTCTACCTGCTCATTCAGCCCTAAATCGGAAATCCCCACTGGGGCATAAGTATAATCACAAAAACAAGCACCTGCTCAATTCAAAACGTGTGTGAGGCACAGTCATTGCAAAGTTTCAAAGAACTTTCCCTCATTCTCAAGCTACTCATTCTTTTTTAAAGCACTTCTGGAACTGCAAGTAAAATTAGTCTTTACCTAGAAGTGGATTGGCCCGGTGGTTGAGGGTTGTGCTCGCCATTCTGTGGGTACCCAAAGGGGCCGGTACGAAACTTCAGTGAACTGCATTGAATTGATTTGATTTTCTATTTTCAGAAGGTGATGAACAAGCTGACAATTGAGTGTGTGAGGATTCTGAGGGAACTTTTTTCCCTCTGGAGTCGCCATGGTACGACTCCACTCCTCCGAAAGTCCTACAGATGATTACACATCAAAGTCTTATGCACAAATGTACGCAACCATCTTGCATACACATTACTTTCCCCCAACCCCTTCCCCAATCTTTTTAAAAGCGAAGGCCAAGTATGGCTGATGGGTTGGATGACACATACCCAGCATGCATCTGAACCTGGGAGATGGATGGACTCCATCAGATTCAACTTGCCTACGACATACTGCCTAAAAAGAATCACTGCAGTGACCCGACAACTTCTCAAGGAGTTAAGAGAGCAGTGCAGTGCAATGAAGTCAGCCTTATGGTGCGCGCGCAATCGCGTGTCAGTGTGTATGTGTATGTTTACTAGTCAATAGTCTTTATAAATTTGTGTTCATATATTAGTGCGTGTGTATGAGTGTGCGCATGTGTGCCTGCGTGCACGCGTAAATAATAAGTTCATATGTCTTGTCCAATCAAAGGTTTTTGGGGGTTGGTTGGTTGTTTTTTTTACAACATTGTATTCCTACATTGGTGTGCGTGGGTATGTGTGTGTGCGCGCGTGCATACGCCGTGTGTGTGTGTGTGCGCGCGCGCGCGTACCTGGGTTTGTGTGTGGGTGATATGTATTTTTCTAAGCTATCTTGGAATGTTCATAACAATTTGAAATGTATTTTTCTTGTGTCTTTTGAGATAATTATACGTATCAATGTGCCTGTCAGTATTGTAATTGCCCTTCATGGGATGATTAAAGTGTTTTTGACTTGACTTGACTAGCGTCCTTATCTCCCTCACCTTATCTCCCTCACCTTCTCTCCCTCACCTTTACCTCACCTTATTTAACACTCCCTCACTGCTCTTGTGGCAACGTGGGCTCCAAAAAAGGCATCTTTGACCACACACACACACACACACACACACACACACACACACACACACACCATTTCCCTACGGCATCCTGTGAGAATCCTGTGAGCATATCAAACATGGCCGGACAAAACCTTCAGTTACGCAGTTTGCTTTGGCCCCAGACCAAAAAGGGCTCTTTGTTGAGAGTTCTCTGCTGTTTAAAACGTGTCAGATTACTGACACCAAATTTTCGCCCTGGTCTGAAGGGAGAGACTTTGGGGCCACTGGTTTTGGGCTGGCCATGGGTAAGCAGTGGCAGGTTTAAAACATCAAAGGGCAGGTCGGGGTGTCAGGAAAAAAAAACAAAAAAGGTCAACGATAGGCCTTTTCCATGGTCACCGCCACCTCACAGAGGTGCGATAGGTGGGTGTAGTCTGTAGGGAGCCAGGTGTGACCACAACACTGGACAGGTGGCATCATGTCCTACAGCAGCCAAGTGAGGACAGGCAGGGCTGTACCAGTCTGAGGACCCACAACTCGTGCTGAGCTGCTGTGTACACTCTGTTGTTGACGAGGCTCCTGATTCTTGTTGTTGGCTGCGCGCGTTGTTTATGCCGTTGTTGATATTGTCACTGAGGGCGATAACGATGATGATGATGATGATGATGATGATGGTGATGATGATGATGATCATGATCATGATCATGATGGACATAAGTCCATGAGTACCGACGGATGTGTACTCGTCTTCCAATCCATGACATGAGCAATTGGATGCAGACTGTTGTGCCTTTACTTACAGCCATAGCCCACTGTTATGGCAACAACAACAACAACAAACCTCTACAGCACTCTCGGAGACTACTGAACTGACAGCAACATCTGCACCAACCCCACTCCCGCCACCACTTTCCCACCCATACTGATTTACCGAACAGCTCTGTGTTACCTTTTAAAAAAAAACAGAATTGATCTTTCGTTCTGAGCGGGGGTCTCAGTGATGTAATAAATTGACTTATAATAAAAAAATAATGGACCAGCACTGTCACTGTAATTCACAGAAATTATTCGTTTCCCAATCCACACCCACCCCTTCAAAACCCGTCAGATAGATCCTTTCTCTCCAACCCCCCCCCCCCCCCCCCCCACACACCACACCTCCCTTCTCATTTGACTGAAACAACTACAACTCTATCAAGAAAGCTGATCAATTGCTGAATGGACCAGACTTCATATGGCCCTAATTACCAAAAACAAATTCTGATAATTACGTCTCAACAAAAACGACAAAACGCGCTGTCGCCACAAGTTTCTGGTAACACTCTATTAAGAATAGATCTCATAACTCTTAGAGTTACTTTATAATGACTTCCGGTCCCCCTCCAATGACTTCTCTACAAACGAATCTCTCAAAAGATATTTCAACCTACACAAACACTTTCTAGACAGATTCTCGTAACAATTTACATCTTACCAAAATTTATTGTTATGCCTCAACATAAGGGGGCCCCCCAATAGCTTAAAACCTCTTCAAGAATCCATAAACGAGCTTTAAAAGGTACTCGTTCAGTCTTCGACTTTTACCCCAAACTATTTTAAAAATTGGACATTCCCCCCCAATTTTCACTTGGAATAAAATAATGTATTGAAATAAATGGCTGGCCCTGACACTGATAAAATTTCCACTTAAGCAGTCAAAGGACACAAAAACATAGTAATACCCAAACCCCGACTAAATTTTTTAGAAAGCCTTCGTAATTTTGAGGGAAATTTTTTGGAACTATTACAAAAAAATTTTTTTTTTAAAATGCATTTCTTCTTTTAAGATAATCATAAATCTTCTTGTTTCCAGAATATTTGTCAAATATGCACTAAACTTTTCATATTCGCTGTGAAATTGAGGCAAAATGTTGCACCCAAAAAAAAATATCATTTTCAGTAAGTACAGCAAGAGCAAGACAAAATGCAAAATAAACTTAATACTGTGTGCATTTGGGAATTTTTCCTGTCGTTATTTTTTCTTGGTGGGGGGGGGGGTGGGATTTTTGTTTTTTATTTTTTTTTTTGGGGGTTTTTTTTTTTTTTGGGGGGGGGGGCGTTTTTTTTGGTTGGGTTTTTTTTGGGTTTATTTGGTTTTGTTGTTTGGGGGTTTTTTGTTTGTTTTGGGGTTTTGGTTTTCTTTTTTTTGGGGGGGAGGGGGGTTTTTTTTGGGGGTTGGTTGTGTGGGGTTTTTTTTTTGGGGGGTGGGGGGTTTTTTTTTTATTGTTGGTTTTTGTTTTTATTTTTTTTTAGGGGGCTTCTTTGTTTGTTTTTTTGGGGCGGGGGGGAGGGGGGGCGTGTTTTTTTTGGGGGGTGGGGGGGGTTTTTTTTTGGGGGGTTGTTTTGTTTTTAATTTTTGTTGTTTTTTTTTTTTTTTGCTTGTTTGTTTTTGAGAGGGTGGCTGAAAAAAAGAAAACTAATGCTTATTCTTTTTACGCCTTTAATAAAATTTCAAAGCTCTCTTTTCTCTCTCTCCCCTTCTCTCCTCTCTCTCTCCACGAAACCGTTTCATCTCAGCCCAAATCCCCCCTATGTTTCATTACAGATTTAAACCGGCTACAAATTTTCCCTGCTACAAAAAGTTTCCCAACAGTCTGAAGAATTTAATTCCATTTCTCCCGGGAAAAAAAGTTTCAACAGAGAGGTAATGAGAAGGAAGCAATAACAGCGATGACGATGATGATAATGGTGTTTTTAATCTGAATGAACTAAAGAATGGGGGGAAAAAATTTTGGATTTCTGAAAATTTACGGACTATCCGAGGGGCCCTTTTGCCCAAACTGTCATATCTGATTTTTTTGAACCAACAAAAAAATGCGCGGCACGCACACCACCACCACACAAACCACACACCCCCCACACGCACAGGGGGCAGACATTCTCTCACACACAGTGTAACAAAAGGGGTGACCACTGTCGGGAATGGGGCGTGACCAAACCCCTTCCTTGTTCCAAATCGGGGACACACTTGTGGGTGCCTTTCTCCTGCATGCCCTTCGTCACGATTGGGCTCCGCCCCCTTTCACAAATTTTTGGAGCCCCAGTTCCCCAAACCCCTGAAGCCAGACTGTTTATTTTGGGACGGGAAAAACACCACCAGAAAAGGGGGGTTCGAGGAGTGAAGGGGAAAGGGGAGAGAGAAGAGAGAGAGAGAGAGGGAGAGAGGAGAGAGAGAAGAGAAGAGAGAGAGAGAGAGAGAGAGGGGGAGCACGGAATTTGCAAAAAGAATTAAAACCCTCCGGCTTTTTCAGACAAAAAAATATGTTTTTTAAAACATGTAACCCAGTCCACCTGCCCCATGGGGGGATAAAAACCCCAAAAAATCCCCTGGAAGGGGGAGGGGCTCCCCCAGGTTTGTTTTTGCCCAAGATAACCCATGAAAAAGACACCCAAATTTCCATCCCGGATCGGTCGTCCCCGGGTTACCAAAGGCCCGCGCCTTCTGTTGCCATCGGGCAGAGTCGAAAGTTTGTACTGATGTAAAACCAGAAAAAATTCGTGCCGAAACACCACCCTTTGGCACAGGGAATGTACGGCACAAAGAGCTGCGGGAAAGGGGAAGAATGAAATGAATTGAAAAGAATGTCTGTCCCTTGGGGGATAGGTGGAAATTTTGCAGCACTCACTGGATAACCCCTTTAGATCACTGACGAATATTTTTAAATCACAGTGCTGAACAGCAGCGAGCCTTGGAAAACACCGCCCATCAAAAAACCAGGGGTCAACCTACATTCTAAAAACTATGCGAAAAGCGTAAGAGTTGAAGAAAAAAAAAATGAAACAAAGAAAGAGCAGAACAAATACGCATCAACAAAGAATCAGGAAATCCTGACGGAGGCAAAAGAGAAATGGATCGTTGAACAGTGCAAGACCTTGAAGTGAAACATCAAGAAACAATAGCAAGATAAGCATATCAGCTGGTGAAAGACCTGAAATAGCACGAAAACAGAGAAAAGGTTTAAACAATCCCAGGACAAAAATGGGAAGTGTCTCACCTGTCGACCAGGATATTCTGAACAGATGGACAGAATACTGCTCCGACCTGTTAATATTAGAAACCGCAGGTGATCCAGAAGTCCTTAATGTACCCGAATGCAAAGACACAAGGAACAGTCACCCTATCCTTGAGAAGAAGTGGAAACAGCAGTCAGATCGCTGAAAAAGGGGAAGTCAGAGGGGCTGACCAAAATTCAGCTGGTTGGTCCAAAGCTGGAGGGGAAGCCATGATCAGGCCCTACTAAGAATCTGACAAGATCTGGCATACAGAAAATTGGCCAACACCATGGGACACAGTCACTCATTCATCCACCCTCCCAAAAAGGAAATCTACAACAATGCCATTATTACCGCAACAAATCAGCCTCATATGTCACCAAGCAAGGTCAATGCTGCAGATAATATTTGAATAGACTGAAGCCACAAGTGAGACCATTCATTGCTGAGGAACAAGCAGGTTTCAGAGCAGGGCGAGCACATAACAGAACGTATTCAACCTCAAGAATTACTATGTGAGCGGTACCTTCAACACTAACAAGACCTTTATCATGTATTTATCGATTTTATGAAGGCATTTGAAGGGTGTGGCATGCAGCTTTGGGGCAACCATGAATTTGTACAGCATCAATGCAACCTGATCAGAGTCATCAAACAGCTGTACAGCGAGGCCACCAGGGCAGTGTACTACAAACAGCAACCATTGGAGAATGGTTTCGAAACAACAGGTTGAAGGTAAGCAGGGCTGTCTACTCTCAATCACTCTTTCAAACATCTTCCTTTGAGAGAATCTGGGCTTGATGCACTGGAACATCATTGAAGGCATCAGTCAGCTTGGTGGCAGAACGTATCACAAACCTCCGCTTCGCAGATGAAATTGATGGATAGCAGGATCAGAAAAAAGAGTTGCCAGCCTAACAGCACACTGAATAAGGCTCCAAAACATACGGCATGGAAATCAGTGCAGAGAAGACCCAAACTGATGACTAATAACACCAACGGATTAGCACTGATATCGGGTTTAATGACCGAAGCTGGAAACAGTTCAAAGCTTCGGTACCTGGGAGGCCATTGTATAAGACCAGGGATCCAAGCCAGAGTAGTATGCAGGACTGCACAGACAATTAACAGACTTTGTCAAAACTAACACCATCTGGAGAGATGCAGAATTTCATTATCTCAAGATCAGACTATTGCGCTCCCTTGTCTATCCATATTTTTAGTATGCCTGTGAATCATGGACCCTGACTGCCCAATTTGCAGTGAAGAGTACATGTCAGTGGCGATGACATGCTTTCGGGACTCATTGGCATCTCCTACAAAGACCACATAGCAACGAAAGTGCATAACAGAATCCAGCAAACCATTGGACCATGAGAACTTCTAAACGATCGTGAAAAACAGCGTAAACTCAAATGGTATGGCATGACACAAGATCCCAAGGAATTACAAAGACAGTTTTGCATAAGGGCCACTGTCCAAGGAGGAAGAAGGAAGAGGCAGACAAAAAAAAAAAAAAAAAAAAAAAAAAAAAAAAAAAAATGGAAGAGCTGGGAGGATAAACAGCGAATGGGACAGGCCTTGAACCCAACAAAACCCTGAGAAAGGCAGAACAGAGAGAGGAATGGAGGGAACTGGTTGTTGAGTCTTTGAGGGTGCCCCCACGGTCATCAGACTACGGGACAGATAGATAGATAGATAGATAGATAGATAGATAGATAGATAGAAAAATATGTACAGTGGTTACAAATCTTCCTCCATTAAAACTCAGTTGAATAATTCATGTTATCTAAACTGACAGTCTTAACTACTACCTTTTTTTCCCTTCTGTGGCTAGAGTTCCGAGGAGAGATTTTTACGTATGTACCAGTTTTTGCCCACCAATAATTTTTAGGTCGCCTCATTCCGACTTCGGGGATAATGTGAAAAGTTTTATTTTGCTTCCTTTCTCTTTTTTTGTCTTCAGTTTTACCAGACGAATGGTCTGCTCTCTGAAAGGCAGAATAGGTTTTAAGGTGTGTGCAAGATGTTTCTGCGTGCTTTTGGACACATTGTCGGGTTATGCTTCATCCGAAGGGATTTTGGGGAGTGGAGTCTGCTATGGTGTAACTCGGGACAAAATATCCCTTACACGGGCGTCTGGATGGTGGGTGGTGGGGGGACTCGGAGCTGGACTCGATCCGGGCTGTCAGATGGACGCACAATGCTCTCTCTACCACTATGCTGTCCGCCTCCAAATACTAGTTGCATTATACACAATGGCTCTTTTACATACACAGCTTTACTTAATTTTGATATAACTTAAATGGCTCTGTTCCAC
This sequence comes from Rapana venosa, assembly GCA_028751875.1. Classification (NCBI taxonomy): domain Eukaryota; kingdom Metazoa; phylum Mollusca; class Gastropoda; order Neogastropoda; family Muricidae; genus Rapana; species Rapana venosa. Next base: position 36,013,415 of record CM054153.1, read on the forward strand.
TGTTTTTGATCACCCTTTTAATATCAAGGTTTTTTTTTTCTTTCTTTTCTTTATACACAGCTCTTTTCACAGACTTGGTTGGTACTTGTACCTTTTTGAGTTACTATTTGTACATCCTTACCCCCCCCCCCCCCCCACCACCTCCACCACCTACCCCACCCCTCTCTCTATGGAAAAGAAATCACATGGATGTGAAGAGGTCAATGCTGCGCAAAAACACACTGATGGGAGTCTGTGAAATGACGGCAGCTTTTGCTGACTCTAAACAATCAAACGATTTGCTGACTCTATACAATCAAACGATTTGCTGACTCGTTGCTGACTCTAAATACAATCAAACGATTTTGCTGACTCTAAAACAATCAAAAAACAGAAGCTTAGCAATGGAGATGGCTACTCAGTGGGCCGGTCAGAGCAGACACGTACCTTATGCCTCTTGGTTCCTTTGGGGAAACAAAAGGGCTGCTTCAACAACCCTTCCAACGATCTCGGTTTTGGAGATCCTCCTCAGCTCGGCCATTCATTCGGCTGCTTCGTTTCTTCGTAATACACTTCTGCGCAGAGGCTTGCTTTGGTCGACAACTTTCCGCTTTCCCTTGTGGATTCCAGTCAAGGCCTGCCTGGTGACATTTGATGCAGGCTTGCTGAGTGTATGGGCCAATCCATCCCACTTCCTTTGTTTATAAGGACTCGATTGGTGTTTGTCTGGTCGTCCCACAGTTGTTTGTTGGAATTTGGACTTCGGCCACCTGATGTTGAGGAAGTTCGATGAGGCATTTGTTGGTAAAAGACTGGAGTTTGTGGGTGTTTGGTTTTTGTTATGTCCCGCAGGGTTTTATGAGCCACAGCAGTCGGACCGCCGATTTGACATTGGTGTGTTGATTCGAATCTTGTTTTGAAATGAGAGGGTGTTGACCTCCAAATTGGCGTAAGGGTGTTGAAGGCGTTACGGGCTTTGTTGATTCGGCACTTGATGTTTCATTAATGTTCCCCATCTTTATGGACGTGACACTGCCCAGGTAAATTAATTGGTGATTCTTTGATGGTTTCTTGCTGAGTCGCATGGGTCATGTGTTTTGGTGTTCACCTCATGACTCTGTCTTCCCGTTGTTGATTTGGAGGCCATTTCTTTTCAGGCTTCGTCAGCAACAGACAATGCTCTCTTGTGCGTATTGTTGCCTGTGGGAGAGATTGCTGGATGTCGTCTGCGAAGTCCAGGTCTTCAGCTGCTTCTGAGGGTCCACTGTATGCGGTTCTCCTGCCTGCTGTGGCCTGTTGCCCGCATTATCCAGGTCAAAAACCCCGCGTCCAATTCCCCACTGGAAGATGGTTGGCGAAACTGACAGCCATGACGAACACCGGTCCTGGACGGAGAAGGGTTCGTCAGTTTCCCTTCCATGGATGACTTGACAGGGGCGGCTGGATGATGGTGATGCACTTGGGTGGAAAGCCTTAGAGGTGCATCAGTTTCCAAATGACAGCTCTGTCGACACTGTCAAATGCCTCTGATGTCGACAAAGACTGAATATAGGGAGGGTCTGCCATACCAGGGACCTGCTCAATGATGATGCGATTGTGCGATTTGATCTGTTCATGATCTGTCTTGCCTAATAGCCTGATGTTCATCCCGAAGTGTATTACCAGTGGTTGTCTTCAGTTGTCTAGCATCCCATCTTTGTCAGCAACTTTCCCTGGGATGGGACCAGTAGCAGATTCTCTCGTTGTTGCAGGAGGACAGGTCCCTTTCTTTGGCTGAGCTTTACGAGATGGCCTTTTTCCAGTCTTCTGGTAACTTCTCTTGCTCAGATCTTGTATAGGAGTGGTTTAACATTCCGTGGAAGTTTGGATGTCTGCTTCAGTGCTTTAGGTGGTATACCGTCTGGCTGCTGCTTTGCCTGATTGAGTTGACTTGATGGCTTGGGATCTCATTCTTGGTAGGGGGGGCCGGTGTTGATGCCCAAGAATTTCAGTAGGTAGGTGGGGGGATGTCTGGTGGCATGGGTGGTGCAGGTCTGTTGAGGCGTTTCTTTGGAAGTGCTCTGCCATCTTTGCTCTCTGGTTCCTCACTGGAATGGTTTATTTCCATTCTTATCTTTGACAGGGCCAGCTAGGTTTGTTGTTTTTTTCCTGAGAGGTTCTGTGATCTCGTACAGTCTCTTCATATTTTCTTTGGCTGCTGCAAGGTCTCTGCTTCCTGAGTCAGTCCCTTCTCAATGAATTTTTCTTATTCTTCTAGCCACTTCTCCTTTACTGCCCGGTTTTTTTCCAGAAGCAAGACACACTATTAGGTATTTCTTTATCATTGTAGGGACGGTCACAGAGCCACACTATAAGGTATTTTTTTTATCTGGTAGAGGGACGGTCAACAGCAGACACACTATAAGGTCATTTTTTTATCTTGTAAGAGGGACCGGGTCACAGCAGGGAAACACTATATGGTATTTCTGATATCCTTGTAGAGGAACGGTCACAGCAGACACACTATAAGGTATTTCTTTTATCCTTGTAGAGACCGGTCACAGAGACACACTATTTATCTGCCTTTGCGCTGTTCGGCAGCACTGTGTGTGGCTCTGTGTGTGAATGCTGGATGTGTGTGTTTTTCTGCTCTTTTCCAGAAATTTTTACATTTCTTGTTCGTGTTTTCACCCGAGTCATTTGGTCCAGAGACATGTATTCTTTGTTTTATCTACTTTATGAGATATTTCGATTTATAATTTTCATCTTTGTTTGGAATTGTTAAAATTTCGATTTCGACTTATGAATTGTGTATCCTGACTGTGCTGGTCTTTGTGACCCATTTAATCTGACCTACTGCGTTCAACAAATTGCACGTGATTCAGGAACTGACACCACCCCATCAATCAAGTCTAGTGTGTGTTGATCTGCTACTTTGGCATGAGAGGCGCGGACATTTTGAGGCTATGCTGGTCCCTGAGATTTGTCAAAACAGTACACGCTTGTTCCTGATATTATGCAGCGTATAACACACTTAGGATTCTCGCTGCAAAACCAGACGGGGACACCGGGCAGACCAAGTCATCGCCAGTGGTGGGCTGCCGCTCCCGTGTCTCCCCCCTCACTCTGACGTCACTTCTGTTACCTGACAAGGCGTCTTCCCCATTGCTGCGCCACACGCCCTTCAAGTGTTCACTGTTCTGTTGTTTGTGACTCTGATAATGTTTTTTGTTCTGATGATGATGATGTATATCATGATGTGTTTCAAACACAGAATCCCCTGATTAGCACAGTTCTTTCACCATCTTCTACTCCTGATTCACCATCCAAACTCTTGTCTGTTCTTCCGCTAGCCGCATCTCCACCATCGCCTTCGTCCTCTTCCTCTGATGCTTGTCCAAACTCACCACTTTCATCTTCAACCTCTCCACCTCCTTCAGATCTCCTTCAAGTTGTTTGTTCAATGTGCAGTCTGTCTGTCCAAATGGAAAAGCCGACTACATTTCTGATTTTATCTCTGAAAAAAACATTGACTTAACCTTCCTCACCGAAACTTGGCTTAAACCACATGGCCATGAACCAAAAATAAAACAGCTGACTCCTCCTGGATATAAAACTATTTCTTTCCCCCGACTCTCTCGAGGAGGTGGGATTGCCATCATTCTCAAAGACACATTGGAACCGTCTCTTTCTTTCAGTCACAACCTTCAATTCTCACATGAATCTTTTGAAGTTTGCGAAATCAATCTCAACCTACCTGGCCACTCTATTACTATCTGCTGCCTTTACCGTCCACCTCCCAGCCGTAAAAACAACCTAACATCTTCTCTTTTTCACCAAGAATTCCAGTCACTCCTCGACCACTACAGCCTCTCTCCCACTAAACTTATAATTCTTGGTGACTTCAACTTCCATTTCGACAACCAGTCTTCTCCAGATGTCAAACGTCTTTCTCTTTCTCTGTCCAACCATTCTCTCTCTCAACTGGTAAACGAAGCAACGCACAGATCTGGTCATATTTTAGACTGGCTGATTACTAATGCTTCATTTAATCTTGTCACATCTGTTTCTGTCACCGACGAACTGCATTCTGATCATTCCGCCATTCTTTTCCATCTTAACATCACAAAACCTGTCAGAAAGAAGAAATATGTTACTCGTCGCAATCTTAAGGCCTTAGACATTCATACCTTCTCTTCACAAGCTTCCGAACGTTTTTCACAAACCTCTGACCACACTGACCTCTCTGATCACTATAACACTATTCTCCGCCAACTGCTTGATGAGCATGCACCTCCTACTGACCATCTCCTCCCTGACAGACCCTGTGCGCCATGGTATACCCAAGACATCTTGATAGCGAAGCGCAAACGCCGGCAACTAGAACGGCAGTGGCGGAAGTCAAAAACCGAAATCAACAAACAGCTTTTCCGAAAACAAATAAACAAAGTCAAACTCTTAATCCATTCAGCAAAGACAGACTACTACTCTTCCCAAGTTCTCTGTGCTACATCCATAAAATCTCTTTTTTCCCTCACCTCAAATCTCCTTGGATCTGCAAAAACAACTCCTCTGCCTAACACCCACAGCCTGTCTGAACTTCCATCCATATTTTCTGCCTTCTTTCAGACAAAGTTCGAAACATACGCTCCAGACTGGATCAGACTCAATTCCAGCCTGCGCCTCCTGATCCCCAGTTCACTGGCACTCCTCTCTTTTCCTTCCATCCCACAAGTGAAAAAGAAATCATGACAATTCTGAAGGAAATGACTATAAAATCATGCGACCTTGATCCCATACCTGCTCCTGTTTTCTCACAATGCCTTCCACAACTTGTACCTATTATCACTAAAATAGTAAACTCATCTCTTGTGTCAGGAAATTTTCCATCAGCTCTTAAAACAGCAATAGTCACACCTCTACTGAAAAAGCACGACCTCGATCCCAACATTCTGAAGAATTATAGGCCTGTCTCAAACTTACCCTTTGTCTCTAAAGTACTAGAAAAAGTCGTTCTCAAACAGCTCAACAGTCACCTTCATTCCAATGATCTCCTTCCCACTTTTCAATCTGCCTATCGCCCCAACCACAGCACCGAAACCACCCTAGTCCACACTTTAGATACACTTCTACTTGCTTCTGATGCAGGAAAAATCTCCCTCCTCACTCTTCTTGACTTATCTGCAGCCTTTGATACCATAGATCACTCAATTCTTCTTTCTCGCCTCCAAAATACGTTTGGTATTAACGGCACAGCCCTCACCTGGTTTACTTCATACCTCACAGACAGGTTCCAGAAAGTTATTGTAAACAAAATTCAATCAAAACCTGTCAAAATGGAATGTGGAGTCCCGCAGGGATCAGTCCTGGCCCTGTTCTCTTTACTCTCTACACTGCTCCACTCTCACATATAAGAAACGCAACCCACCCATATTGATCATCATTTCGTTGCCGATGATACTCAGCTTCAGTGCAGTGAATACTGTTGAAAATTGCCTTCACATCTGACAAAATATGTCCTACTGCCTTCGAGGACATTCAAAACCTGGATGACTCGGAACAAGGTTACAACTAATGCCGTAAAACCGAAGCCATGCTTAATAAGGATCCCAACATAAACTTCTCTATCGCAAAAACCTTCAATAGAATTCGGAAATACGTCAGTTCTTTGTCCCAACTCTGTCGAAGTATTTAGGAGTAGTTCTTGACACACACTCTCTATGAAAAAATTCATCCCCAGACCTGCCTGTCTCTGCTACTATCAATTACGGCGCATAAGCGCGATTGCATGTATCTGTCCACTGATGCAACTTCAGGCTTGTCACATCTCTCATTCTTTTCCCCGTTGAGACTTCTGTCATTCTCTTTTGGTCTGGCCTTCAGCATCATCTTTCCACATCTCTTCAAGCATACAAAAATCCTTGCAGCTGACTAGGTCCCTAAGAAAGAAAAATCTGAACACATCTCTCCTATTCGGCGATCTCTTCACCTGGCTGCCCGGTCTCACAAAGACTGGAATTAACTCAATTTTTTTAACCTCTAGGTTTCAAAGTCTCTCACAATTCTGCACCCCCCACTTATTCTGTAACGGTTTCATCTGTACACTCCTCATCCCGTTCCCTTCGTTTAGCGCAGATACCTTTGTGCTTTTCGCAAACACCAGATTCAACAAACGCTGTTTGCCGACGCTCCTTCTCTGTTTCTAGGTCCATCCACCGGGAATGACCGCCTCTTTCACTTCGCCAAAAAGCCTTCACTTTGATACTTCAATTCCAGCCGCAAGAAAACTACACTTAATTCCTACCTGAGACTTTCCCCCCAAAAATATCTGTCCCTAATTTGCAACTGCATCTTTCACCTTCTAAGTGTTGTTCGTGTTAGTGTGTGTGTGTGTGTGTGTGTGTGGGTGAGTTTGTGTGGTGTGTAGTGGGTGGTGTTGCGTGTGTGTGCGTGCATGCGTGCGCGCGCTGGTTTGAATTCTGTTGTTCATTTGTTTAAGGAGCAGATTGCATATTCCTGTAAGAATGAGGGTGCAAGCGCTCTTCGATTTGTTTGTTTTTTTACAAAATTCAGCGCTTTATAAATTCCATATTCTTATTATTATTATTATTATTGGTTGCATAGTGTGTTAATAATTAGTTTGAGTGCACAAGCGCTTTGATTTGGTCTGTGCAAGATACAGCGCTTAAATCAATTCCATTTATTATTATTATTATTATAATATTTATTTTTTTTATTATTTATTACTCAAATATGCATTGCTTGTTGTACACATTTCCTGTATTAGCGCTATGTTTGTTTCTGAATTGGTACATTTTTGTTTAAACCAATAATCATAATAATAATGATGATGACTAATAATTAATAATAATAATGTTTGATGATATGTCATTCTTACTTGTTAGCTACTATTACCACTACTACTAACAAAACAACGCCGACGACGACGATGATGATGATGATGAGACGACGACGACGATGATGACGACGACAACAACAATAAAACAGCAAAAATATCCACCAATAAAAGTATTCATCAGTATTATTTTTCTAGTTAGCTAGCTCGTAATTGACCGTATGTGAGCAAAACGGATCAAAAAAAGCACACACACTCGCCCACACACTCACACACACCACACACACACCCACAACCACACACAAACACACACTCACACACACACGTGCATTTGTAGATTGGATGTAGATCTGTAGTCACGGCTTGAAGCTCGGTCAGCCCGGTCTTCGTGGAACGGTTGACAGCCCCCCACTTTGTTGTAGGCATATGAGGAACAAATGCGTTGCAATGCCGTTTAAGTGCATGACACAGTCAGGCCTAGCGGCGCGGTCAGACATGGCGCATTCATATTTCAAGACTTTTTGAACGAAGGATTTGTATTAAGCTGCTATCTGATTAAACCTTGACTCTAAATCAATCAAAACTAGCTAGTGAAAACGTTATATGTGACTTCAGAAATAAGTAGGAAATAAGAAGTAAAACACTCCACCCACCATTCTTCTCCTTCGCCACCTACATGCCAACCCACTTTTCTGTAAAGGTCAGATGGTTGCAAAAGAAAGGAACAAATTTGCTTTCATTGTTTAAACTGTTGGCCCATTGTAACCTGCCTGTCTGTCGGTCGTCTGTCTCTTTCTGTCCATATTTGTCAGAGCGTGAGTGTCTCTTTGTTTTTGGTTTATCTTGTCTTCGCTCTGTCAATCTATCTCTGGTGGATTGCAAAAAAGGCAAAAGGTGAAGGAAAAGAAGACAAGGGAGAAGATGCCCAAACAAAAAGAATGCACGAAAAAACTGCAAAAGAAAGAGAGAATGAAGATGATAAGTAGAATGCAAAAAACGAAGAAGACTAAAATGGGTGGGGTGGAGGGAGGAATGTAAAAGAGAAAAAATAAAAGAAGAAGGCCAAGAATGGCAAAAAAAAACAAATGCAATAATGAAAAATGCAAGAGTAGAAGAATGCACAAAGAAAAAGAAGAGCGCAAAAAAAAAGATTACAAAGAAAAAGAAATGCGAAGAGAAAAGCATGGAAAGAGAAGTATAAGCAGAATGCAAAGAAAAAAAAATAGGGAAAAAGACAAGAATTTACGAAAAAAAAAAAGAAGGAGGAAAGGAGGGAAAACCTAGGAATCAAGGAAGGTAGGAGTTCAGCCGCAGGAAAGCAAAGAAGAGGAAGATTGCACGAGAAGAAGAAGAAGACAAAGAAGACTACGGGGAAGAATGCAAAAGAAAAAGAATCAAAAAGAAGATCCGAGGAATAAGAAGAATGCGAAAGAAGAAGAATGCGAAGAGAAGCTTGCCGAAAAGAAGAAGAATGCGAACGAAGAAGAAGAATGCGAAGAAGAAGCAGAAGCAGCTAGCAGCAGCAGCGGCAGCAGCAGCAGCAGAAGAAGAAGAAGAAGAAGTAAGAAGAAGAAAAAAAATGATAAGATGAAGAATCATGGAACTTATTACTGCCTATATCTTTGCAAAAAAACCAAATCAAAGTAGCTTTATTAATCCTATCCCAATGCAAACGAGTTACAATTATGTTTTTACTATGCAAATGTCTACCCACGGGGGCACTCACACGCGCGCACACATCACACACACCACACACACACAACACATACACACACACACACAGATAGATAGATTAGATAGATAGATAGATAGATAGATTAGATCGATTAGATAGATTAGATAGATAGATAGATAGATAGATAGATAGATAGATAGATACATAGATCTAGGTTGTACCTTGGGGCAGGGTCAATGGGTGTTTGGCTAGTGAGGGGCAGGGACAGACATGAGATGCAAATAAGAGGACGAGAATCTTAGGTTTTAAATAAAATGTGTCTTGAGGATGGATTTATTTAAAATCTATTAGAAGTAGGCTTTTGGCGAAGAGAGCTGGGAGTGAGAGAGGGTGGCCATTCCGGATTGATGGACTAGAAACAGAGAAGAAAAGAGCGACGGGCAGCTGTGGACTGATATCAAACTGTGGTTGATTCGGTCTAATCTAAGACACAAAAGTATCGTAGTAGAGCGATTTAGAGAACGCGAAGGGGTGTACTGGTGAAGACATTCAGACAGAAGTAGGAAGGTGCCTGTTTTGTGGAGACGTTTGTAACAGAGGGTACTGGTCTTATAGTTTACTCTCTGTGACACAGGCAGCCAGTGAAGAGATCGCAAGAGAGGAGTGCTCAGATTTTTCTTTCTGAGGACTAATCGAGCTGCAGAGTTTTGTATACGTTGAAGAGACTGGATAGGTGATGCTGGCAGACCAGACTGCAGAGAATTGCAATAGCCTAGTTGTGAGAGAATGAGAGACATGACTAGTTTGGATGCTACATCAGTGGAAAGGTGCTTTCGAACTGTACTAATACGCCGTAATTGATAGTGGCATGACTTGCAGATTTGGGTGATGAATTTTTGCATGGAGGGTGTGTTGTTGATTACGACTGCTAGATACTTCACAGCAGTGGATAGAGGGACAGATGTATTGCCGAATTCTATTAAAGCTGTTGTGATGGAAGAGAGTTGTGTTTGGTCCCTACAAGCATGGCTTCGGTTTTATCTGTATTAGCTGTAACTTGTTTTGTATCATCCAATTTTAGATATCTTGAAGGTAATATGGCATATTTGTCAAGGAAAGAAGAATGTGAGAGGGGTCTGCATAAAAATACTGGTTCATATGATGACGATTTATGACGTGATAGTGGATCAGTGTAGAAAGTGAAAAGAACCGGGCGGACAACTGATCTCCCTAGGACTCCACATTCCAGTTTGGAGGTGTTGATTGCATCTTGTTTACTGCAACTGTATGGAATCGAACAAGGTGAGGGCTGTGCCTTTAATACCAAACGTGTGTTGGAGACCAAAGAGAAGAATTGAGTGGTCAAAGGCTGCAGATAAGTCGAGAAGAGTGAGAAGCGAGATTTTTCTCGAGTCAGAAGTGAGCAGAAGCGTGTTTAACGTGTTTGGTGGTTTCGGTGCAGACTGAAAAGGCAGACTGAAAAAGGGGGAAGATTATTGAATGAAGAATGCTGATGAGTTGTTTTCAGAACAACTTTTTCAAAGAATTTAGAGATAAAGTTATAATTACAAACAGGTCTTTAATTCTTCAGTATGTGCCTGTGGTTGGTACAATGAAGCTTAAGCTAAAACGGCTAAAGAGATCAAAAACAGCACCAAAGCTACAATCAACATATTCAGAAAGCGATGAAATGATGAATAAGTATAGCGCCAGCGTCAAAAACAAATTCAGTGCACTAGAGCAATTGACCACGGCAGAAGAAAGGTGGCACTTGTTGAAAGAGAGCATGTTAGTGAATCTGCAAAAGAACACATTCCTGTCACAAAACGAAAGGAAGACAAAAAATGGATGACCCCAGAAAATTCTAGGCCTAATGGACGAGAGAAGAAAAGCAAAGCAGACGAACAGAAATACAGAGAACTAGACAAACAAGTGAAAAAGAGGTGCAATGAAGCGAAGGAACATTGGATTAAACACAGTGTGAGGAAATTGAAAGCCAACACCGGAATAAATAGCAAAACTATCACAAAAGATAAAAGAGGTCACAGGGAAAAAAGTGTCAGCAAAAACAGGGTGCCTACGATCAAGAGATGGAGACATTCTATGGAAAAGGAGGACATCCTCAACAGGTGGTCAGAATACATCACAGAGTTGTATCACGATGACAGAGGCCCACCACCTATCATCAGTAATGAAGATGAAGGCCCCCATATTCTTGAGGAGGAAGTTCAAAAGGCCCTCAAAAAGATGAAAAAGGGCAAGGCCGCAGGACCCGATGACATTCATCCGAAAATGCTAACCGCTCTAGGCGAATTGGAATCAAAGAAGTAACAAACTTTTCAACACTATCCATGCTAACAGGTGAAATTCCAACAGACCTCAAAAAGTCGGTGTACATTGCACTACCCAAAAAACCAGGCACAGTTGAATGCGATCAGCACCGCACAATAAGTCTTATGAGCCACCTCACAAAAGTCATGTTACGAGTGCTGATGAACAGAATGAGAAATAAAATTCTACCTGAAATATCTGAAACAAATTTGGATTTATGGCAGTAAAGGTACCAGAAATGCCATCTTTGCCCTGAGGACCCTCATGGAAAGGGCCATTGAGGTACAAAAGGACTTGTACCTCTGCTTCATTGACTATTCTAAGGCATTTGACAAAGTAAGACATTCCGATCTGTTCGACATTTTACTAAGACATAACTGTGATGTAAATGATCTTAGAGTGATTAGAAACTTGTACTGGGAACAAGAAGCTGCAATAAGAGTTGATAATGACTGCAGTGAGTACAGACCGATCTGTAGGGGAGTGAGGCAGGGCTGCGTTTTTTCTCAAGACCTCTTCAATATCTACAGCGAAATGATTCTACGGAACATAGAGCAGCATGAAGGTGTCAAAGTAGGAGGTCACAACATAAACAATCTAAGATATGCGGATGACACAGTGCTAATTGCTGACTCGGAGAAAATACTACAAAAAATCCTTACAACAGTCACAATCGAAAGTGAAAACAAAGGACTCCAACTGAACGCAAAGAAGACTGAGTGCATGGTATCTCAAAACAGTCAGACATGCCTGTATGTAACATTTTATGCAAAGGGGAAGGAATAAAACAAGTTTGCACCTTTAAATACTTGGGCTTCACAATAACTCCAGACGCCAGATGCGACACAGAAATAAAGAAGAGAATCGCTTTGTCTAAAGACACATTCACCAAAGATGAAGCCCATCTTTACCAACAGAAATATAAGACTCAGCACCAAATTCAACACTCTGAAAGCCTACATATGGTCCATCTTTCTGTACGGATGTGAATGCTGGACGCTGACAAAAGACCTCGAAAGAAGACTTGAAGCAGCAGAAATGTGGTATATCAGAAGAGTTATGAGAATATCATGGACTGAAAAGAAGTCAACGAAGAAGTAATGGAAATGGCCGGGTACAAAGATCCCTACTCAAAACCATCAGCAAAAGACAACTACAATTTTTTGGCACATAAACAGAGCTGATGGAATAGAAAAAGCAAATATTGTGTGGAAAGATTTGTGGTACCAAAGACAGAGGAAGACAACGCACAACTACAGAGACAGTCTGAATAGCTACGCAACGAGGAAAGAATCCCAACAATGAACTCATCAGGAGAACTGACAACAGAGAAGAATGGAAGGCCATGATCGCGATGTCTGCAACAGACCTGGCACATGAAGAGAAGAATGTTAGGGTCAAGGTCAAAAAAGAAGAAGAAA
>CM054153.1:36026155-36042820 GCA_028751875.1 Rapana venosa
ATTTGCTGATAGATTTAGTCGTCGGTAGTTTTACAATTAGTATCCATTGAATGCTGTATTCAGATTAAAGATTTAAGTTCTTACTCCCTAATAAAATAATTGACTGTATTTGAGATTCAGTGAATGTTTATTTTGATATCTTGTTTTGAGCTACCAATTATGATATAGCTATTCCAAAATGCAGATGTCCTTCTACTATACATGATATTCATAGATTTTATGTTGGACATGATGCATGGTTGTGGAGTGCGGCGCGCACGCGCGTGTTGTGTGTGTATGTGTGTGTGTGTTGTGTGTGTGTTAGTGTGTTATGTGTGTGGTGTGGTTTCTGTGTGTGTGGTGTGGTGGGGTGTTGTGTGGGAGTGTGTGTGCGTGTGCATGGGATGCAAATTGCTTCTACAATCTTTGTTTCATGTTGTTTACTATTGCGATGCCTCCCATAAAAGCAACAAAGAACGTTTGACGTTTCTTTCTGTTAGCAAATTAACTTTTTAAGTGGTTGGTTCACCTGTATTTTTATAGGAGGTTTTGTTTTGTTAGGTTCTGTTTTGGTTTTGGAGTTTGGGTTGTTGTTGCTTTTTTGAGGGGGACTTTTCGGTTTGTTCCCTCTCCCCTGATGTTGTTGCGTTTTGTTTTGCTTCTTGGTTCTTGCTATTTTTTCGGTTCTTTCTGTGTTTTTATGTTCTGCTTTCTTTTTATTGTTGCTAATTTTCTTCTCTCTCTCTCTCTCTCTCTCCTTCTCTCTCTCTCTCTCTCTCTCTCTCACTCTCTCATCTCTCTCTCTCTCTCTCTCTCTCTCTCTCTCTCTCTCTCTCTCTCTCTTCTCTCTTCGGTGATTTTTGTGGGGAGTTTTGTGTAGATATTTTTTTTCGTAAGCTGTGAAGTGTATTGCTATGGGCTTTATTCTATTTTTATTATCATTATATTCTTAAGGGCGGGGATGGAGGTAAAAAGCAACATGGGTGCTTATTCATTATCCTGAAACGAAAAGAATTGTCATTGTTATTGTCATTGTTCTCTTCTCTCTCTCTCCTCGGGCCAGGGAAGCCATTTTTGCAGCAAATTCAGCATGACTGTCTTAGTGTACTATACACACACATATGTACATCAACATACACGGCATGGACAATACCTTAGACCTAAAGCCATAAGAGGCCATGTTTGACAGGTTACACATAAGGGGTAGCTTGCTGGGTCGTCTGGTATAGTGGTATCTACACGTGCAAGTGGGAAAAACATTTGGTGTTTTTTTAGATTTTTTTTAAGCCTGAAAGAAATGCACTCTGTATTGTTTTTTGGTCTTGAGAACTTGAAGCAATACATGTAGTCACAAGAAAGAAAATGATTATCAATAATAATATTAATTATAATATAATAATAATAATAATAATAATAATTATAATATAATGATATAATAATCATCTTTACTCATAATCATAATGTTGATTGATGATGATAGATGATGATAGTAATAATAATGAGTGAGTGGCCGCTTCACAGCTGGGCGGAGGGTTTAGGTTTATGTTTTCTTGTATTTTGATGCAAAGAAGGAAGGAATTTGACTGTGATTGTGTTGCATGTGAGCTTATAAGTGTCAGCTGTCCAGAGATGGATGTGTGCCGATTGTTTTTATTGTTGTGGTGGTGTATTAATGGGGAATATTTTATGTGTAACCTGCCTTTGATTTCGTAAACGACCGCCAGTTAACACAGGTACAGGCACCTTTACATTAGTTTATTCAGAGAAAAATTTTAGAAATTAAATCTGCTTTTAGCTCTGATTCTTGTTTTATATGACATTCTCCTGAGTTACGCTGTGATTTTAAGAATGCCAGAACTTTGGAACCACTCATCGTCGTCGAAAAAGAGGCCGTAGAGGAGAGTGAAAAGACGTTTGAAGACCGTTAAATTTCAACCTGCATTTACCTCTATTGTTATAGCAATGGGCGATCATTCGACCCCACTGGACGCAATTTAATTTGGTATGAACTTCATGAGAAGATATTTCCCAACAATAACCTTGGGTGACAAAAACACTAAAATTCTTCTAAAACAAAAGAACGTAGCATATAGAGCGGCAATCGAATGGCTCTGCAGAACAATTCAAACACAGAAACATCCAAAAGAAATTCGAGAATGTAAAAGATCTTATAAAAGAGAAAGTTGAAGAACAATTTCAGTAGGGGTTCTTTGGTTATGCGTGGAAGGGTTTAAAGAACTTACAGGGCAAGCAAATCATAAAATGTCAATACAGTTAATGCCACTAGCGGGAACAAAAAGCTTTTGTGATGAATAAATATTTTCTATTGCCGCTTTTGGCGTGAAGATACAAACATGAGCTTCAATCTGTTCTGTCTAACCTGCAAAAAAGGTTTGTGATTATGATTCGAATTGTGAAGATTTTACGTTCATGCTACAGATGATTAAATCCGTATTTAAAGCATGATGTGAAGTAAGGTGTGGGTGTGGAAGGTATTTGTGGTCGACTGTTTAAATCATGATGCAGAGCGTGGTTCATGTTTTTAGTGATTTGTTTTCCTCTGTCTTTGAATGCTGCCATGTATCAGATCTATGGAAAAATCAATATTTTTGTCCTGTTCCAAAAATAATAACTCCAAATCTTTATAGGACTATAGGACCTGTAGCTCTCTCTCCAATAGTAGTATGAAATGTTTTGAACGAATCGTTTTCAACGGCTTCTTGTCTTTCTTCTTCATATCTTAAATCTCTTCAGTTTGCATGCAAAGCCAACTGAAGCACAAACGATGCTACAATTTACCTTGCAAGTATGTTTATTCCACCTAGAAAAAACCCACTCTTTGTTCTATACTTTTCTTGATTCTTTCTGCCTTTATCTCATTCAGCCCCATCTATTAGCTTCAAAACTGTTCAATAAATGTCTGTCTCGGGTAATTCTCTGGCTAATGAGCTTTTTGACCCCATGGACACAGGTTTGTTCGATTTCAAAAAGCCATATCATGGAAAGATAACTTCCACTGGTTACCCCAAGGCACTGTTCTGTCCCCCATCCGTTTTCACCCTTTACCAAATGACTGACTGGCTATGATCTTATACCGTTAATCAAATTATTCTGATGACTCTGCTTGGAGATCTGTTTTAATTCCATGTCATGTATTATTAAAAGTTGAGGAGTTCTCCTCCTGGTGCAACGAACTGTCGTGACCTTAATGGTAAATTAGACTAATGGAAATGGTTGATTGATTTTCGCAGGGACCCCAAGCCATACCAATCTTTACATTGATGGTGTTAAAGGTACGGAGCGTGTACACCAATACAATATCTAGGTTTATTATTGACGATAAACTAGATCTTGTGATCTAATACATATCTTTGTAGATAGAATAATGCACTCAGCTTATTTTTCCTTCAAAAAACTCCGTGAATCTTTAAAGTAAATGTAAACGTTTTACAAATTTCTTAACGATGCTTTTTTGAGTCTGTCCTTTTCATTTTCCTTGGTTTTGTTGGTATAGGGGGCTGACTGTTAAAAACAAAAACATAGAAACAAAGATTGTAAACCAGATGTGGCAAAATTGTGGGCTTGTGAGCAAAATAAAACTTGAATGCTTGTATGAATGCCCTGTGAAGAGAACAGAGCTAGACAGATTGTAATAGTGATGACACACATGTGCTTGCAAAATATTTTGAACTCCTGCCTTCTCAAAAAGCGCTACAGATTACCCAAGTAAGAACCCTACGTTTAAAATAGGTGTTTATTCCAACCTCACTTCTGCTAATTAATAAATGTATGCAAAAATCTGAATTGAACTAAAGCCCTACTACAGAGAGAGAGAGAGAGAGAGCGAGAGAGAGAGAGTGATTGATTGGAGAGAGATGAGAGTGTGAGGAGTAGAGAGTAGAGGAGAGGACGAGAGAGCGAGAGGAGAGAGATAAAGGCTTACCTTTTATTAGGGTAAAACTGTGTTCAGTTCTAATATAATAAAGTATTAACTTCAATGATATTGGTTCTTTCATACATGTTATTCTAGAAATGGTTTTTGTCTTTAAATACGTGCTTGTGTTATTATTGTTAGGAGCTGTTCAATATTTAAAAGAAACATGTATTAATTTAATTCATATTTGTCTTCTACATAATGTTGATAACAATTTTGATTATTAAATGCGTCGGCCATGGGTACGAATGTTTACAATGTGCGAGCGTGCGTGCGCGTGCGCGAGTGACTGTCGTTAGGGGGTTTATTCGTGCGCACATGAGTAAAGTGATTTTTGGTGGGGGTGGTTTGTGGTGGCTGAAGTATTTATGGATTTTGTGGATGCATTTTATCTATGGATGGGTGCGTGCTGATGTTGGCAGTGTTGTGTGTGTTTAATGTTATGTTTAAATGTTTATTTGTTTTATGTAAGGGAGTAAACCTGCGGACTTTCTCTGTCTTTGATGATAATAAAGATTTTGAATTGAATTGAATTGAATTGAATGATGATGATAAATGAGTATTGCTGCGTTTCTATCAGGGGTGATCCCACAATTTATCTGGGGATCAGGAACTAGTAGACCACAAAGGGACAGAGGGGGTTACAGGTTTTCCTTGAAATTGTTCAACAGTTTCTAACCTACCTATAATTGTGGCAAATCACAGGTGTTTGAGTCAGAGGCTAGTCTTCACAAAATTAGGTTTTTAAAAAATTTCATGTGGATGCCCTTATTACGTGCCAGGGGGAACATGAGAAGCCATATGGAAATCTGAGGAAACGTACACGTTTTTAGCATGTATTAGGAAGAACATAGAGCCATATGGAAAATATGAAGGGAAAAGTACACGTTTATAGCACTGTATTGGAAGAACATAAGAGCCATATTGGGAATATACTGAAGAAAAGTACTCGTTTTTTAATTACAGGTGTGCAGCCTTAGATTCCCAGGCAAGGGCACGCAATGCAGGGCGAGCGGGATGGGCAGCCGTCTGGATCGTTCTGCGTCTATAGAAAGGTCGATTCATCCGTCAAACAACTCGAAGTGACAAATCCCCTTCATAGCCACAGTGGGGATGTCTCCTCCCTCAATCTTCCTTGCTTCTAAAACGGGACACAGAGTTCTTTGGTTACACAAAAAGAGTAGCTTTTGGCAGTTTTTCCTTCTATTTTCGGGGAAACTCTTGCATTGTACGGAATGATCATCCACAGAAATAAAAAAGCACTTTTTGTGGAACACTAGCCCCTGACTCGAAACTCGGGGCATTTGAGCAAATTTGCAGGGTTGGGTTGAACTTTTTGGGAGCCAATTACTGTACCCCTTCAGTCTTATGCCATCTGCTAGCTGCTTGAACATGATATGCTATGCACAGATAGAGTCTAACACTGTAGGAACACAAGCATTTCCATTTGATGACATTTGCCCATTCCTCATCACTGCCTTGTGTTTATGTTTGCTTACCCCAAAAAAACATGTACGAGTGCTTTTTTTTAAATTTTTAAAAAATCTGTTGAAAACCAGCAAACACTTTCTTTGTCTCGCACTCTATTCAAAGATACCTATGTGACCAGAACTAAACTGTTATGTGTAATGTAGACAGATTGAAGTTTGTGCCTAAGAATATTTCCTTGAAAATACTTAATAGGCAATTCTATGTATTGCATATCTATCTATCTGTCCGTAGTTGACAACTGTGGGGGGCACCCTCAAAGACTCAAAATCCAGTTCCTCCATTTCCTCTCTCTTGTTTGCTTGCTCAGGATTTTGTTGAGTTCTAGGCCTGTCATTCATGATGTTATTCTCCCAGACTCTTCCTTGGTTGCCTCTTCTTCTCCTTGGACAGTGCCTTGTAAATTGTGCTTTTGCAAGTCCTTTGGATCTTGTGACATGCATACCATTTAAGTTTACGTTTATCTCGATCGTTAGAAGGTTCTCCTAGGGTCCTATGGTTGCTGGATTCTGTTATGACGCTATTCGTGCTTATGTGGTCTTTGTAGGAGTGCCAAGGGTCTCGAAAGCTTCATCTCACGCTTTACTCTTCTCTCCAAATCTGCAGTCTGGGGTTAATGATTCACAGCATACCGAAAAATATGGGATTGACAAGGGAGCGCATTAGTCTGATCTGGTGAAAGTGAGAGATTTTATCTCTCCATATGGTCGTTTAGTTTTGGACATTGCTGTTATGGTCTGTGCCACCCCACCACTACAAACAATACACCGAACAACAAACCAAATGGATATAAACAGAGGAAATGATGGTCATTGAAACACTTACATACCACATACTAATAACATTAACATATCCCTTCACCTCATAATATACTATATATAAGGAAAACAAGAGAAACCAAAGCTATTGGATTCTGAGCAATAAGTATAAACAAAGACATCCATTCCCCTCCTTTCCCCTGGACATATACACACATGTACATGTGCTTTTTTGATTTGAGGCAGAAATAAACGTTGAATCCTTCGATCAGAAATAGAATACAGGCAATGTAAACGCACCAGCAGTACTAACGTCCGCAATAACAATTTAGCTCATCTAATCAATGAAAACAGAAAACTAACGCGACCAAAACTAATAGTATCAGCATATTTTTGTTAACACAAAGAACATAAAAAGGCCAAAACAGAAAGAAAGTGAAAAACCAAAACCGAACCAATTAACACAACACACACGCACGTCCACACTTGTACACACGCACCACACAACACACACACCCAGATTCAAAGCGTGCTTGGGGTTGATATCATTATCAACCCATATATAGCTCAATGCATACACATGTTACTCTATATGAATATTGAAGACTTGGGTCATATTTGTTTCATGACAAGAAATAACCGTGTGAAACTTATATCACCTCTCTTAAGTTTACAAGTCGTGCTCTGTTATTTTTATTTATGAAATAACTTTTTAGATGTGCTTTATACTGATTTTTTGCCTTTTAATACATTTCAAAATTTTTGGGGAGTTTATTCAGGGTCACGGCTCGGATACAAGAGGCTCGATTTATTATAGGGTTAGTAGGTAGTTTTGGGTTTGTAGGGATCTTGGCGAAATTTTTGGTTTCCTGGAATGTGCATGTCGCTGATTCAGTAACGCCAAATAAATGAAAACATTCCATCATTAAATAGTATGTAGCAATGTCATCTTTTTTTATGGTTGATTGTTTATATGAGGTAGCCTACTCGTGACCATGTTTTATTGGTCCACTTGTCTGAGGTAAGAGACATGGACGTAGAGGGAGGAGTGCGGTAATAACGCTGTGTTAGACATTTCAGGTTTTAAGAGAGCAAACGCACAAAGAAAAAACAAACAAAATAACCTATCTTACAGAATTAAAAACCCAAAACAACTACGTAAGTGAAATTATAAAGACGCACTAATGATATAAGGTTGATCTTTCAATAATTGCTCTGTAACAAAATGAAACTAATCAAAACTATTTAAAAAATAAATGTTATACACATACACAACGATTGAGGATTATTATGTTACAATGCAATGCAAAATCTATATGTTTAACAAAAATATTCAGTACAGGAAAAAAGAGAAAAGTGATCAAATGGAAAAAAAATTAAAGGTTTGAAAATAGACTTTCGGCTTGGAACAAGTATCCTATTCCGTTTTCGTAGCTTTTAACTGTTATTGCTCAAAAGTATGTATCAATATACAATGTTCAATAATCAGCTTGATAATTGAGCAAAAAACGATTTCACTGTGTAAACCTTGTAAAGTATACTGCAGCATGACACCAATATCATTGTGTGTGTGTGTGTGTGTGTGTGTGTGTGTGTGTGTGTGTGCGCCGGCGCTGCGCTCGCAGTGTGTCTGTGCTGAGAGGGAGAGACAGACAGAGAATGTGTGTGTGTGTGTGTGCTTGTTGTTGTGTGTGGCGTGTGTGTGTGTTTATGTGTATGTGCGCGCGCCACGCTGTGCGGTTGTTGGTGTGTATGTGTGTGTATGAGCGAGAGAGTTGTTTGTGTGTGTGCTTGTGTGTGTGTGTGCGTGTTTGCGGCGTGTGTTTTATTATGTATGTGCGCGCGCACGCGTGTGTGTATGTGTGCGCGTGCGCGTGTGTTGTG
Source organism: Rapana venosa (assembly GCA_028751875.1). Lineage (NCBI taxonomy): Eukaryota > Metazoa > Mollusca > Gastropoda > Neogastropoda > Muricidae > Rapana > Rapana venosa. The sequence goes on from CM054153.1 coordinate 36,034,199, forward strand.
TGTTGTGTGTGTATGTGAGCGTGAGAGAGAACAAAGTAAAGACAAATACGATAGTGTGTGTGAGTGTGTGTGCATGTGTGTGTGCGCAGGCGTGTGCGTGTATGTTTGTGTGTATGTGCGTTTGTGTGTGTAACATTTTTTTATTTTATTCTATTATATCAAGGATAATGGAATATGCACGTATAGGCTGTTTTAAATTTTACTTACAGTCCCCGTGTGTATAGAGAGAGAAGAGAGACAGACAGACAGAGACGACACAGAAAGACTGAGGACAGTGACGTGAGATGAGAGAGTGGAGAGAGATGAGGGAAGAGAGCGGAGAGAGAGAGGAGAGAGAGAGAGTGAGAAATTTCGGGTAGTGGAAGGCCTATTTGGAGCGGGTAATTGAAAGCTGAATCATGTCACCTTGGCACTAGTAAGACCGGGGGTGCAATTTCAATAACAACTCGCAACCCCCCCCCCCTCCGCCACCCTCCCTCCCCTCGCCCCTCTTAAAAAGAAAAAACCACAAACTAACCCAAAATATTCAAAAGGATATTCTGGGTTTATGCTGAAAGGAACGGTACACAAAGTGCATGAACCGATTTGTATTGAGTTTGTGACTTTTGTGTGTGTGTGTGTGTGTGTGTGTGTGTGTGTGTGTGTGGGTGGGGTTTGTGTGTGTGTGTGTGTGTGTGTGTGTGTCTATGAGTGTACTGCCCCATATTTTGAAATGATAAAAACGTAGGTATTTCTAAATCAGATTAAGAGAATCTATCCCTACTTGATTTTGCACAGGTTATTTCTACATCTTTTAGTGTCTGTTTGTTATGCGTTTTAACGTTTTTTAGCATCTCTTTTTCGGTTGTGTGTGGGTTTTTTTTTTACCATTATTTTAATTTCAGATCTGGTTCAAGTCTTCTCTCACCAAGACAGAACAGACAGACACACACACACACACACTCTCTCTCACGACACACACACACACACACACACCACTCTACCACACTCTCTATCTCTTACACAACACCACACATTCTCTCTTTATTTTTCACACACCCTCTAACCCTCACACACACAAAAACACCACACTCTCTCCTCTCTCTCACAACCAACACCACACACACAACACACACACACAACCACACCACACACACACACAACACAACACACACACACACACACACCTCCTCTCTCTCTCCTCTCTCTCCTCCTCTCTCACCAACATCCAGACACACACTCACACCACACACTCACCACTCTCTCTCCCTCTCTCTCCCTACACACACCCACTCAAACACAGTTTGACTTGACCTTGACTTCACACACACCTCTCTCTCCTCTCATCCCACACACACGCACAACCCACACCACACACACACACCCCAACCCCCTCCCCCCCTCACACACACCTCTCTCACCTCCACACACACACACACACACCACCTCCACTCTCTCCTCCTCTCCCCCACACCACACACCACACCACACTTCCCAGACACACACAACCACCACCCCCCTCCCCCCACCTCTCTCCACCACACACACCACACACACACACACACACAAAAACCACACACACACACACACACCACACACACACTCTCCTTTTACACACACGCACTCCAACACCACACACTCCCCCCCCCCCCAACAATTTTTTCTCTCTCTCTCACACACAAATCTCCCATTCATCACCCCACACACATTCCTTCTCTTTCAACACACACATCTCTCTCTTCCTCACACAGACCCCCACACCATACACACTCACACACAGACACAAAACACACACACACACAACACACCACACACACACAACACACACCCCTTCTCCTCTCTTCTCCCCCACCCCACACACTTCCCCCCACAATCCACACTCATCAACCTCACACAAAATACACCCCAAAAATGAAAAAATTTTTAATAAATTTAAAAAGTAACTAAAAACCCCAACCCTAGATAAGAAAATTACGACAGAGAAAATTAAAAAAAACAATCAAAAGACTAAAAATAAAAAAAATCCCGGGAAAAGTTGGAATAAAAAACGAAACGATAAAAGGCCCATATCTTCCTATTTAAAAATTTAAATGACAAAAATCTTTATCTATCTACCCCGTATTGACGCCGTGGGGGCCCCTCAAAGACCAAAAACCCCAGTTCCCTCCTTCCTCCTCTGTTCCCCCCTTTTTTCCGGGTTTTTTGTTGGTTTGGCCTGTCATTCGCTGATGTTTTCCTCCACTCTTTTTGGGTCTCCCCTCTTTTTTCCTCCTTGGCATGCCTTGCAAAATGTCTTTGTAATTCTTGGTTTCTTGTGACATGCCCATACCATTTAAGTTTACGCTTTTTCCACGATCGTTAGAAGGTTCTCATAGGGTCAATGGTTTGCTGGATTCTGTTATGCACGCTTTCGTTGCTTATGGGGGTCTTTGTAGGAGATGCCAAGGAGTCTCCGAAAGCATCTCATCTCCACTGCCTGTACTCTTCTCTCCAAATCTGCAGGGCAGGGTCCATGATTTACAGGCATACAGAAATATGGATAAAGACAAGGGAGCGCATTAGTCTGACTTGGGAGATAAGTGGATATTCTTATCTCTCCAGATGGTGTTTAGTTTGACAAAGCTGTTATTGTCTGTACAGTCCAGTCATACTACATATGGCTTGGATCCCTGGTCTGATTACAATGGTCCATGTACTTGAAGATTTGAAACGTGTTTCTGCTTCTGGTCACTTAACATGATATCAGTGCTTAATGCGTGGTGTTATTAGTTCATCAGGCTGGTCTTCTCTGCACTGATTTCCATGCCGTATGTTTTGGTGGCCTTATTCAAGTGTTCTGTTAGGCTGGGCTAGCTTGGTTTCTGATCTGCTATTCCCATCATGTCATCTGCGAGCGGAGGTTTTGTGATCGTTCTGACACAATGCTGATGATCCTTCATGATGTTCCAGTGCATCAGCCATGATTCTCTCAAGGAAGGAAGTGTTGAAAAAGAGTGGGTGAGAGAGTAGACAGCCCTGCCTACTCAATGTTGTTCGAAACCATTCTCCAAATGTTGTTGTTGTAGTACACTGCACTGGTGGCTCGTGTACAGCTGTTGATGACTCTGATTCAGGTTTGCATTGATGCTGTACAAATTCATGGTGGCCCACAAAGCTGCATGCCACCCCCCTGTCAAATGCCTTTTAAATCGATAAATACGTGGTTAAAGGTCTTGTTGGATGTTGATGGTACCGACATGTATAAATATAGAAACGAGGAGATCTTTTGAAGTAGTTCTTAATGGTACCGAAGCAAAGACACAGACAGTCCTCCTTTACTCCGAGAAGACAGTGGAAAGGGAAACGGCAGTCAGATCGCTGAAAAGGGGAAGTCAGCATGGGGCTGACAACTTTCCAGCTGCGTTGGGTCCTAGGCTGGAAGGGGAAGCCAATGATCAGCGCACCTACTAAAATCTGCAACAAGATTGGCAGACAGGATACTGGCCAACACCATGGACACTGTCACTCCTCATCACCTCCCCACGAAAGGAAATTCTAACAACAATGCCATAATACCGCACAATCAGCCTCATATGTCACCCAAGCAGGTTCATGGCTGCAGTAATATTGAAATAGACTGAAGCACAAGCTGAGGACCATCTATTTTTGCTGAGGTAACACGCAGGTTTCAGAGCAGGCGCAGCACAACTAGAACAGATATTCAACCTCAGAATAGATAATATACTGAAAGTAAAAACTAAAAGACTTAATTGCTGCTTTGTAGATTTTCAGAAAGCGTTTGATAATGTGTGGCACGAGGGTCTTCTTATAAAGTTAAACGAAACAGGGATAATAGGCAAAACTTTTAATGTCATTAAAAACATGTATTCCAATGCAACAATATTTACAAAATACGAGGCAAACACACAGATGATTATCATAAGTAAAAAAAGGTGTACCATCAGGGAAATACATTAAGTTCTACATGGTTTTTGTATATAGTAATGATCTCAGTACAATATATGATGAAGACCGATTTCACCTAATATAACCCAAGAGACAAAATTCGCTTATTTATCTATGTGACACCTAGCATTATTATCAAACAACCATTGTAGGTTCTTCAAAAACTAAACTAAAAACAACTACAGGAATCTGTTCCAATGGGGGTTTAAGAGATAAACAAGAACAAAACAAAGGTATAATAGTCTGTACGAGATCACCTCCTTAAAGATTCTGACTCATTTTAAATGTGTGAAGCAATTAATTGAAAACAGTTGAAACTTCATAAATATCTAGGTGTCGTTCTTCGATCCAAAACGGGGGTTTGAAACAACACGCAAGAGACATTCTAGTAAAACAAGGCAACAAAGCAATATACGCCTTTAAAAGAGCAATTCATGGTCAAATTTAAAGACTACTTTAATAAGCGTTTTATTTCGACTCACTGATATAACTCCTGTCTTTATACCTATAGGAGCAGAAGTTGGGTTTCCTTTTAATTTAAATGGGAGACATAATTTCATATTGATTAAACGGTTCAGACATGCTTATCAATTCAATTTTTGCATGTGATTTCTTCATATAATACTTTGTAAACAAATGCTAGGAGTTCACTAAAAAAAGCATGGGTGAATTCTGGAAGATTCTCACTCGACTTTACTCATATGCCAGATCATATCGTTTTGGATTCATTTGACATTAATCAAAACCAAACTCATATATTAGAATAGTATACGATTATTTGTATCGGACGGAATACATCGATAAATGGATCAACACAGTAAAAATATTCTTACACATTGGATTCAAACATGTCTGGTACGATCCAAAGTACTCTTGATGTTCATCGGTTGAGTTATGCTGTTAGAAGAATGCTGAGGACATGTATAAATAACATGGTGGATTCTACAAGAAGAATAGAGTGTGCAAACTAAAAAAATTATGATATATGCTACCAAAGAATACCAGACTAGAGCCATATCTTAAGAAACTATGAAAACGAAATCATAAGAAGACGTATTGTAAATTTCGAACAAGCTGCCAACATTTTTTACATGATACAGAATGGGAGGATACCAAATATATCCAGAGAGGAACAGAGATGTGATATTGTACAAGATTGAAGATGGAATTCTTTTGCTCGATGAATGTATCTTATATGATGAACTCAGAAAGAATTTGTTTATTACAATTAATACCAAAGTCAAAACAAACGAAAATTTGTATAGATAATAAGTGACATAATCACCTGTTGATATCTATCAAGCAGATATCATCAATTTTGTGTATGAATGTTTTAAGAAAAGAGAAAATGAGAAGCAAAATGCAACATGCTTTAGTGTGCATCATTTTGAGCCAAAGAGATGATTATAACTGATGTTTGCTTGTTTTGTTGTTGTGTCAAATAAGTCTATCTATCTATTCTATCTATCTGTCCCGTAGTCTGACGACCGTGGGGGCACCTTCAAAGACTCAGCAACCAGTTCCCTCCATTCTTCTCTCTGTTCTGCCTTTCTCAGGGTTTTGTTGAGTTCTAGGCCTGTCCATTCGCTGATGTTATCCTCCCAGCTCTTCCTTGGTCTGCCCCTCTTCTTCTTTCTCCTTGGGACAGTGCCTTGCAAAACTGTCTTTGTAATTCCTTGGATCTTGTGACATGCCCATACACTTTAGTTTACGCTTTTTCACGTCGTTTAGAAGGTTTCATAGGGTCAATGGGTTTGCTTGGATTCTGTTATGCACGCTTTCGTAGCTTATGTGGTCTTTGTAGGAGATGCCAAGGTGTCTTCCGAAGCATCTCTCTTCCACTGCCTGTCCTCTTCTCTCCATAATCTGGCAGTAGGTCCATGATTCACAGGCATACAGAAATATAGATAGACAAAGGGAGGCGCTTAGTGTCTGATCTTGGAGATCGTGAGATCTTCTTATCTCTCCAGATGGATGTTTAGTTTATGACAATGCTGCTTATGTCTGTGCAGTCATGCATACTACTTCTGGCTTGGTTCCTCTAGTCGATTACATGGCTCCAGGTACTTGAAGCTATATGAAACTGTTTCAGCTTTGGTCATTAACCTGATATCAGTGTCTAATGCGTTGGTGTTAGTAGTCTCAGTTTTTGGTCTTCTCTGCATCTGATTTTCCATGCCGTATCGTTTTGGACAGTCCTTATCCAAGTGTTCTGTCTAGGCTGGCAAGATCTCTTTTTGATCCTTGCTCTACCATCAATGTCATCTGCGAAGCGAGGAGATTGTGAACGTTCACTGCCCACCAATGTGAATGATCTCATGATGTTCCAGTGCATAGCCATGCTTCTTCAAGGAAGATGTTGAAAAGGTGTGGGTTGAGAGCGGACAGCCCTGCCTTAATCCAATCTGTTGTTCGATAACCATTCTCCAATGTTGTTGTTGTAGTACACTGCACTCGGTGGCCTCGCTGTACAGCTGTTTGATGATTGGATCGGTTTGCAATTGATGCTGTACAAGTTCAATGGTTGCCCACAAAGTGGGCTGCATGCACACCCTGCTCAAATGCTGCCTTCTAAAATCGTTAAATCGTTGGTATAGGTTGGTTGTGTTGAAGCGGTACGCACTCCTAGTATTCTGAGGTTGAATATCTGTTCTGTTGTGCTGCGTCCTGCTCTGAAACCTGCTTGTACTCAGCAATGATGGTCTCTGCTTGGCTTCAGTCTATTCAATATTATCTGCAGCCTGACCTTGCTTGGGTGACAGATGAGGCTGATTGTGTCGGTATATTATGGCATTGTTGTAGATTCCTTTCTTGGGGAGGGTGATGCTGAGCGATGCGTCCATGGTGTTGGCCATTTTCCTTTTGCCAGAACTTGTTGCAGATTCGTAGTAGGGCGTGATCATGGCTTCCCTCCAGCTTGGCCAAATCAGCTGGAATGTTGTCGCCCTGTGACTTCCCCTTTTCTTTCAGCGATCTGCTGCTTTTGTTTCCACTTCTTATCGGAGGATAGGGTGACTGTTCTGTGTTTTGCTTTTTCGGGTACATTGGGGGCTTCTGGATCTCCTGCGGTTCTATAGTTATACAGAGTCGGAGCAGGTATTTCTGTCCATTCTGTCAGAATCTCCTGGTCGAGCAGTGAGACACTTCACATTTTGTCTTGGATTGTTAAACTTTTCTTGTTTCTTGGCTAGTGCAGGTCTATTCACCAGCTGATATGCTTTCGTGCTATGCTTTCGAGATATTCTCTTCAATGTCTTGGCAGCTGTTCACGATCCATTTCTCTTTGCCTCAGTCAGGACTTCGGTTCTTTTGATGGAATGCCCTAGATTGTTCTGCTCTTTCTTTTTGTTTCATTTTGCTTTTTTCTTCAAACTTCTTCGCTTGTCGCTAGTTGTAGGGTTAGGTGTGACCCTGGTTTTTTGACTGGTCGGGCGTTTGCCAAAGAAGCTCGTTTGCTGTTTCAGGTCATGCTGTATGGAAACTATTCGTTCAGTTGTATCTATGTCTGGTCTATCACAGTGAGTGCTGCAAACGTTCCACCTATCCTTGCTTGAAAAAATCTTCTAATACCCTCTGGGGTCTTAGCTTCTCTCGAGGGTCAAATATGATCCTGTTGTTGGTTCAGCTTGTGGATTTTCTTTAGACGTTTAGAACTCGATGTCATCTCACAAGATCACTGATCACTCCCTATGTCTGCTCTGGAAAACTTCGTTGTCTGTGGATGTTAACGCTAGACTGTAACGTCTTTTCCCATGATTTGTAATACTATCTGCGTTGTGGTGTTTCTCCATTTGGGCTATGCATGTCCATTTTCTGGATATTTCTTCTTTGTGTGGGCCAGAGATTCACTAGCTGGAGGTTGGTTTTGTTAACTGGCAAAATCCAGGAGACTCATGCCTCTTTCATTTGGATTGGGTATTTCATGTGGCCACGAATCGCCACTCCCAGTACTTTCCATGCATCTTCTCTACCTTGGCGTTCCATCGCCTAGCACAACGAGGATGTCTTTCTTGGGTAGTTTGATCAGAAATCTTGTCAGCTGGTCATTAAATTATCTTTAGGCTTCATCTGTTGCAGTCTGATGTAGGGCGATATGCCTGTCCTTATAGTTATGTTAAAGGGGGTTGCTCTCAGGCGGATGCGTAATAGTCTGCTGGACACAGGCTGACAGCTTCATGACGTGTTCACGGTGTTTTGTGAACGAGAAACCCCTTCATTGACATCCTTGGGGGCTCCTGCGAAGTCAGGTGGAAAAACTGAGTGAAACAACGACCCAGGAAGACACAAATTATACTGCAGTGGAAAAACAGGATAAAAACATGAAGGCGTGGGGTTTTCTCGTTCACAATAAGTCTACTGACTTAAATGGCAATAATAAATATTCTGAATACTGAATCTGAATTCCCGGAATTTGAATCTGAATCACACACACACCACACAACACACACCACACACACACAACACTCACATCCACACTCACGCTGTATGTAATGTAGTATGAATGTATGTATGTATGTCTGTTGTATGTATGTAGTATGTATGTATGTATGTAGGTTATGTATGTATGTATGTATGTATGTATGTATATTGTATGTATGAATCTGTATGTAGGTATGTATGTATGTATGTATGTATCTTACCTATCATTTGTCTGTCTGTTCTGTCTGTCTTATGTCTGTCTATCTCTCGATCTGTCTG
>CM054153.1:36043320-36063320 GCA_028751875.1 Rapana venosa
GGGGGGGGGGGGGGGGGGGGGGGGGGGGGGGGGTCGCATCGTTTTTCGGCTTAAATTAAACATGTGGTCACAATTCCCAAAGCTACAATTTTTCTAGAACATCAGTCCTATCTGGGAATGCTAGCAGGCGATGGGGTGGCGAAGGAAGTGTAAAAAAACGAATGTCTGAAATGCCGGTGTGTATATGCTCTTTTCTACAACAGTCACTGGTACAGGAAAACAAAACAAAAAACAAAACAAAAAACAAAAACCTTGGCCAGATTGCACTTTGAGACTTCCCTAGCCGGGCCTGCATCAAGGCACTGTCCTGTGTGCTGCTGTGGATTCTTCAGCAGAATGTGTTCCATGGCTTCCACTCAACACTGCACTGGAAGGGGCACAGCACAGTAATACTGATGTCCTGCAACACTGGCTGCTTTCTCTCCAGCAGCATATAATTATCAATAAAGATGGCTTCAGTTTGCTTCAGGGCGGTTTTTTAATGCTTATAATTATACAAAGTGTCCTGATCACTTTCTAGCCATTTGTCAAATGACGATGTCTTTGTTAATTTCTTCCCTCATACTTAGGATGTCTTTGCTGACTTATTCCCTGGTACAGTCATTTCTTTACCTCCACACACAACGTCACAGGATGCCCGCTGTTTGCCTTCAGCCAGCAATCTACTTGATACTGTTTGACTGGCGGGTCTTAAACATGAGTTATGATCCGGGATCGAGGATGATAAAACAAAAAAGGCTCCTGACAACTGCAGAAAAAAACACGGCCATATCAAGCTGTTTATGTGTGTAACAAGAAACAAATCAGATAAGATATCACTGGCGTTGAATAATATTGAACTGTAATAATTGTATTTTCAACAACAACAAAAACATGATATAGTGGAACAAGTATTAAATTTTGATTTAGTCATTTGAGGATGTCTTTTCCTGTGCTAATTGCGACCAGCATTGTTTTAGGCTAGGCAAGCTTGTGGTTTTGTGTGGTAATTGACTTTGTACCTGCATGATTTGACAAAGTGCTGTGTGCTATAATGAACTTCTGTTCTACCTCCGTGGCTCCGTCTTCATTGAAATGCGAAGAAGAAGAAAACAGACTGTGATCTTCTCTGCTTGTTGTATGTATATCACTGACGTTGAGAAACATTGAACTGTTATTGGATGTTGATATTACATTTGGAGCAGATCCACAATTGACTACGATGTGTTACCATGAATTGTTCACTTTATTGACAGCTAACAAACACAGTGCTACGTTCTGATCTACCTCAACATTTACAATCTGCTTTTAATGTTTACAACAGTCTTGTAAAAATATCAACAAGAAGATTCAATGCCTTCAAACGTAAATGAGTTTTTATCAAAAGGGGAAAATGGACACTTTCTGTTTTAATCGTGGGAACGATTATGTTGAAAATGTTGATTTTTATTCCTATCTTAACACTGTATTTACTAGAAATAATAATTCCTTGACATTCCCGTACAAAGCTGTTTTAATGTATGACAAAGTTCAGGCAGCAATATGTCCTTTACTTCAGATCCAGTTCCTCTTTACACTTGCACAGTTTGGGTCTATGATCATTTGAAGATTATTGACCAACCCCACTTACTGCTCCTAAAGATCGTCCTTGACCTGAGATGACTTCCTTTGTCTGATTTGCCAAGACAACTGTGGTAGATTCCAGTAACTATGAAGAAGCCTAAATGTTTCCACTTCGAGCTGGTTGGTTGGAAAATAGACAGGAAAAAATATATTTTTAAAATGTGTAAGTTCCTGTATCATTATTTTGTCAGAGAACACTTACTAATTTCAAACAACCATAGTAACGATGTTCTTCACTGTGCCTCGGACTCTGAATTTTTTCATCAAAGAATTGTCATTTCATGCTTGTCTTCAGAAGGCGTTTATACAAAAACAAAGAAAGGGTTTAAAAACAGAATTAAGTTTCATAGTCATCTTAAGTATAATTTCACGATGGAAAACTATGTTGTTTCACCAGCTTGGGCGTGTTTTTCTTGGTTAACACTATGAAACTGCATCCTAGACTACAGAGCACGACATGCACAGCTTGCATGAGCAATCCAGTTAGTGGTGAATACCACTGGCCTTTGGAATGCCTCACACATACATACACAAGCTGCAGGCATCACTTCTTGCCTGCACACCAGTTAGCAAACAGATGATCTGCATGATGATGTGGGGGACTGACTGACTGTCTGTCTGTCAGGGACCCAAAACGCCTGCTTACTACTGCCCAGTTTCTTCACTGTAAAACGGATGTTTGGGGAACATTCATTTTGCTGTTGACGCATGTCCAAGCCTTAATGACTGTTATGCTTTTGACCTCCTTACTCCAAAGGAGGTGAACAGAAAAAAAGCTGTTTATTGTTTAGTGCCCGCGCGCGCGCGCGCGCGCGCGTGTGTGTGTGTGTGTGTGTGTGTGTGTGTGGTTGTGTGTGTGTGTGTGTGTGCGTGTGCGTGGGTGCGTGTATGTGTGTATGTGTGCGTATGATTTGACAAAATTTAAACAAAATTCGGATTTCAGGCGAAAGTATCCCTGGCCACTTCTTTCATCTGAGTTTGAGCAGAATTTCCACTGACGATATACACAACAGCAACAACAATAATAACAACACCAATTAAAACAAAAAATGGGTCACAACAACAACAACCATTTAAAAAAGGATTTAAAGGAAATGAGCGGAGGGGAAGGGGACGAAGAGAGAGAGAGAGAAAGAGAGAGAGAAGAGAGAGAGAGAGAGAAGAGAAGAGAGAGAGAGAGACAGACAGACAGACAGACAGACAGACAGACAGACAGACAGGCAGACAGACAGACAGACACAGACAAACAGAGAGACAGAGACAGTCGGACAGATAGACAGACAGACAGATAGAACTGTGAAAAGAGCTCTGAGCACTGAAACATTTATTCCTGAAGTAGCCATTGGTCCATACATGAAGGGGGCTGCTGATCAAATAAACGACTTGTGATAAGAATAGTTATCTGGTACAATGCAACTACAACAAACGAATGCTAAACAGATCTTCAGTTGAAGAGTAACAACTACTGGAAAGAAACAAACCCAAGACAGAACAACAACAACAACACAACACAACACACACCCCACACACACACACACACACACACACACACACACACACACACACACATATGACATAACAGTAAATGTTCGAAAGGTTCGCAAATTGAATTGCTTATGATATCGGGATCCCTTCATCCGGGGAGTAAACAGTCTAAATGCGTATATAGGCAAGCGTATAAGGGGGCTGCTATATTTTGCTGGGGGTATAGTGTTGCCTGATGTGATTAAAGGCGGGACAACATAAAACACACTATACTGCATCTTCTGTTGCTTCATGCTGAAGAGCAGGGTGTATAGGATTCACCCTGCATTCTGTATCTAAGTCCACGAACATTGTCCACCACTCAGTCTGAATTTACCCTCATTCTTTTGAAATGTAGACACCTTTCTAGTTTTGAAAAAGGTTTTTTATGTAAGCTTATAAATTGTCAACAAGTTCTATAATTATCAATCACTAGATTGTATATGGTCGTTCTACTGTTGCCAATGACAACCAATCAATCTTTGTCTAAAACCAGCAATAAACTCTTTGATATTTCCAACACCTTGATTTAATCAGGCCTATCCAAAGCCACATTTGTTTGAGGAAGCGATTGCGTATTTATGTGGCCCAGGTTTTCATTTCCTTTAATATCTAAATAAAAAAGATGCTATAAGAATGGACAGGTAGCATATCGTCTCTATATTCAAAACTTAGGTATAGCATCTCTACTGTACGCCTATTTTTCGTGAGCAGTCAGGAAACTTCCCTTTCCAAAAGACAGAGATATTACTCTTATTCAAATCAACACTGAAATCAAGTGAAGCTGCAGCACAGGACAAATTGCTCAACTGTTTAGTAAACCTACCTCTGTTTCACAAAACAGAATAACATCATTTGCAAACAGGAGAATACACAGCTTGGCGGGATCATAAGGAAAAGTAATAATAATAATAATAATAATAATAATAATAATATATGGAATTTATATAGCGCTGAATCTTGTAAAAGAAACAAATCGAAGCGCTTGCACTCAATCATTTACACGCATGCAACTTTCCTCAAATAACATAAGATATTTCAAGTTTTATGCGCGCGCGCGCGCACACAACACACACACACACACACACACACACACACACACCACACACACACACACAGGTGGTGATGAAGGAGGTGAATGGATGCTGTTTAAAAAGTAGGAACAAATATGAGTGGAAAGTGTCAGATAGAAATAAGTGCGTTTGAGGCGATTTGAAGGTATCAATGAAAGGCTTTTGGCGAAGGAAAGAGGAAGTTCATTCCAGGTGGATGGACCAAAACAGAGAAAGAGCCCACGGCCAACAGTGGTTTGTTTGAATCTGGGTGTTCGAAAGCACAAATATCTCAGCTGACGAAGGGAACGGATGGAGAAAACAGGTGAAGACAGCTACAGAGATAAGATGGTGCAGAAATTTTTGAAGACATTTGAAACAGAGGTATTGTCTTATACTTCATCTCTGTGAGACAGGGCAGCCCAGTGAAGAGATCGCAGGAGAGGATGATGTGTTCAGATTTTTTCTTTCTTAGGACCTGTTGAGCTGCAGAATTTGTATGCGTTGAAGAGATGAATGGAAGATGCTGGTAGGCCAACCAAAGAAGAATTACAATAGTCTGATAAGACTGAAAGACTGAGAGATGTGAAAACTTGCACCATGTCTGCCATTTCTAATAACTTCTATGGCAAAATCTTTGAGAAAAGCAGAAAACTTCAATGGAGATATCGGATACATTCAGAGTATCCTTAACTAACAAATGCAGTAGTGTGAAGATAATTCATTAAAAAGTGCAGCAGTATATTAGTCATTCATTAAAAAGTGCAGTAGTGTATTGGTCATTCATTAACAAGTGCAGGAGTGTATTGGTCATTTATTAACAAGTGCAACAATGTAAAGTTAATTAATTAACAAGTGCAGTAGTGTGAAGGTCATTCATTAACAAGTGCAGAAGTGTATTGGTCATTCATTAACAAGTGCAACAATGTAAAGGTCATTCATTAACAAGTGCAGTAGTGTATTAGTCATTCATTAACAGGAGCAGTAGTGTATTGGTCATTCATTAACAGGAGCAGTAGTGTATTGGTCACTCATTAACAGGTGCAGTAGTGTTTTGGTCATTCATTAACAAGTGCACCAATGTAAAGGTCATTCATTAACAGGAGCAGTAGTGTATTGGTCATTCATTAACAGGAGCAGTAGTGTATTGGTCATTCATTAACAGGAGCAGTAGTGTATTGGTCACTCATTAACAGGTGCAGTAGTGTTTTGGTCATTCATTAACAAGTGCAACAATGTAAAGGTCATTCATTAACAAGTGCAGTAGTGTATTGGTCATTCATTAACAAGTGCAGTAGTGTATTGGTAACTCGTTAACAGGAGCAGTAGTGTATTGGTCATTCATTAACAAGTGCAGTAGTGTATTGGTCATTCATTAACAGGAGCAGTAGTGTATTGGTCATTCATTAACAAGTTCAGTAGTGTATTGGTCATTCATTAACAAGTGCAGTAGTGTATTGGTCATTCGTTAACAAGTGCAGAAGTGTATTGGTCATTCATTAACAGGAGCAGTAGTGTATTGGTCATTCATTAACAAGAGCAGTAGTGTATTGGTCATTCATTAACAGGAGCAGTAGTGTATTGGTCATTCATTAACAGGAGCAGTATTGTATTGGTCATTCATTAACAGGAGCAGTAGTGTATTGGTCATTCATTAACAAGTGCAACAATGTAAAGGTCATTCATTAACAAGTGCAGTAGTGTAATGGTCATTCATTAACAAGTGCAGTAGTGTAATGGTCATTCATTAACAGGAGCAGTAGTGCATTGGTCATTCATTAACAAGTGCAGTAGTGTATTGGTCATTCATTAACAAGTGCAGTAGTGTATTGGTCATTCATTAACAGGAGCAGTAGTGTATTGGTCATTCATTAACAAGTGCAGTAGTGTATTGGTCATTCATTAACAAGTGCAACAATGTAAAGGTCATTCATTAACAAGTGCAGTAGTGTAATGGTCATTCATTAACAGGAGCAGTAGTGCATTGGTCATTCATTAACAAGTGCAGTAGTGTATTGGTCATTCATTAACAAGTGCAGTAGTGTATTGGTCATTTGTTAACAAGTGCAGTAGTGTATTGGTCATTCATTAACAGGACCAGTAGTGTATTGGTCATTCATTAACAGGACCAGTAGTGCATTGGTCATTCATTAACAAGTGCAGTAGTGTATTGGTCATTCATTAACAAGTGCAGTAGTGTAATGGTCATTCATTAACAAGTGCAGTAGTGCATTGGTCATTCATTAACAGGACCAGTAGTGTATTGGTCATTCATTAACAGGACCAGTAGTGTATTGGTCATTCATTAACAGGAGCAGTAGTGATTGGTCATTACCACAGTGAACTACATCTGCTAAAAAAAATTTTAAAGCAAAAAGTTGGTATGGCCTTGAAACAAAATCCAATGGCCTCGGCAAACTAAATTCCGGGGGAACTATCGGGAGAGGGAGAAAGCATTCAATACCTGGCACACAGCCGACATAACTAGGGGAATGTAGTGAACAGCTCACCAGGGTAATGCTTTAATGACTGCACATTAAGCTGAAGGAAAAACCCAAACAAACAAAAATGGAATGTCCACTGCATGCTAAAATCGACACCTCCCCGAAAAAAAAGCCAACCAAACAAACAAACAAAAAACAAAGTAAGAAAACACTACAACTAAAACATGAAAGAAATGAAGGAGGGAGGAAAAGAAAGCTGTTGCCTGGGGCAGAACGCGTAACCAAGTAGTGTGGCTTGTTTTTTGTGTCGCAAGTAAACATTTCAGGCAGGATGTCAGCTAATTGTCTGGTCACAAGAACAACACACCTGTAAATGACCACCCGAGATGTAGCAGCTGCAGACAACTGGCGATGATGGATGAGAGATGGGGGCACTGGGCAATCCCATTGTGGCCAGGCAACTCCTGTCCACATGTGTTCTCCATAGACGTGTGGACACACAGGCCCTTCCACTTGTGCGGTTGTGGAAAACCATTTGAATCTATCTGTGTGGCCAGACCTCTGGGCATAAAACCCGTCTGTGTTCTACCTGCTCATTCAGCCCCTAAATCGGAAATCCCCACTGGGGCATAAGTATAATCACAACAACAGCAACCTGCTCAATTCAAAACGTGTGTGAGGCACAGATCATTGCAAAGTTTCAAAGAACTTTCCCTCATTCTCAAGCTACTCATTCTTTTCATAAAGCACTTCTGGAACTGCAAGTAAACTTAGTCTTTACCTAGAAGTGGATTGGCCAGGTGGTTTGAGGGTTGTGCTCGCCATTCTGTGGGTACCAAGGCGCCGGTACGAATCTTCAGTGAACTGCATTGAATTGATTTGATTTTCTATTTTCAGAAGGTGATGAACAAGCATGACAATTGAGTGTGTGAGGATTCTGAGGGAACTTTTTTCCCTCTGGAGTCGCCATGGGTACCGACTCCACTCCTCCGAAAGTCCTACAGATGATTACACATCAAAGTCTTATGCACAAATGTACGCAAACCATCTTGCATACACATTACTTTCCCCCAACCCCTTCCCCAATCTTTTGAAAAGCGAAGGCCAAGTATGGCTGATGGGTTGGATGACACATACCCAGCATGCATCTGATACCTGCAGATGGATGGACTCCATCAGATTCAACTTGCCTACGACATACTGCCTAAAAAGAATCACTGCAGTGACCCGACAACTTCTCAAGGAGTTAAGAGAGCAGTGCAGTGCAATGAAGTCAGCCTTATGGTGCGCGCGCAATCGCGTGTCAGTGTGTATGTGTATGTTTACTAGTCAATAGTCTTTATAAATTTGTGTTCATATATTAGTGCGTGTGTATGAGTGTGCGCATGTGTGCCTGCGTGCACGCGTAAATAATAAGTTCATATGTCTTGTCCAATCAAAGGTTTTTGGGGGTTGGTTGGTTGTTTTTTTTACAACATTGTATTCCTACATTGGTGTGCGTGGGTATGTGTGTGTGCGCGCGTGCATACCCGTGTGTGTGTGTGTGCGCGCGCCGCGAAACCTGGTTTGTGTGTGGGTGATATGTATTTTTCTAAGCTATCTTGGAATGTTCATAACAATTTGAAATGTATTTTTCTTGTGTCTTTTGAGATAATTATACGTATCAATGTGCCTGTCAGTATTGTAATTGCCCTTCATGGGATGATTAAAGTGTTTTTGACTTGACTTGACTAGCGTCCTTATCTCCCTCACCTTATCTCCCTCACCTTCTCTCCCTCACCTTTACCCTCACCTTATTTAAAAACTCCCTCACTGCTCTTGTGCAACGTGGGCTCCAAGAAAGGCATCTTTGACCACACACACACACACACCACACACACACACACACACACACCACTCCCTACGGCATCCTGTGAGAATCCTGTGAGCATACTCAGCATGGCCGGACACACCTTCAGTTACAGCAGTTTGCTTTGGCCCCAGACCAAAAGGACTCTTTGTTGAGAGTTCTCTGCTGTCAAAACGTGTCAGATTACTGACACCATTGTCGCCCTGGTCTGAAGGGAGAGACTTTGTGCCACTGGTTTGGTCTGGCCATGGGTAAGCAGTGGCAGGTAAGACATCAAAGGCAGGTCGGGGTGTCAGGAAAACAACAAAAAGGTCAACGATAGGCCTTTTCCATGGTCACCGCCACCTCACAGAGGTGCGATAGGTGGGTGTAGTCTGTAGGGAGCCAGGTGTGACCACAACACTGGACAGGTGGCATCATGTCCTACAGCAGCCAAGTGAGGACAGGCAGGGCTGTACCAGTCTGAGGACCCACAACTCGTGCTGAGCTGCTGTGTACACTCTGTTGTTGACGAGGCTCCTGACTTCTTTGTTGTGGCTGCGCGCGTTGTTCATGCCGTTGTTGATATTGTCACTGAGACGATAACGATGATGATGATGATGATGATGATGATGGTGATGATGATGATGATCATGATCATGATCATGATGGACATAAGTCCATGAGTACCGACGGATGTGTACTCGTCTTCCAATCCATGACATGAGCAATTGGATGCAGACTGTTGTGCCTTTACTTACAGCCATAGCCCACTGTTATGGCAACAACAACAACAACAAACCTCTACAGCACTCTCGGAGACTACTGAACTGACAGCAACATCTGCACCAACCCCACTCCCGCCACCACTTTCCCACCCATACTGATTTACCGAACAGCTCTGTGTTACCTTTTAAAAAAAACAGAATTGATCTTTCGTTCTGAGCTGGAGTCTCAGTGATGTAATAAATTGACTTATAATAAAAAAAATAATGGACCAGCACTGTCACTGTAATTCACAGAAATTATTCGTTTCCTAATCCACACCCACCCCCTTCAAAACTGTCAGATAGATCCTATTCTCTCCAACCCCCCCCCCCCCCCCCCCCCCCCCCCCCCCCACACAAAACACACACACCTCTCTCTTCTCATTCTGACTTGAAACAACTATCAAACTCTATGCAAGAAAATGCTGATCAATTGCTGGAATGGACCAGACTTAATCATATGGCCCTAAATGACCAAAAAACTAAATTCATGATAATTACGTCTCAACAAAAACGACAAAACGTAACGCTTGCTCTGCCACAAGTTTATCTGGGTAACACTACTATTAAAGAAGTAGATACTCATAGACTCTTAGGAGTTACTATTGATAATGATCTTTCCTGGTCACTCCAAATTGACTTCTCATACAAACGAATCTCTCAAAAGATATTTCAACTCTCTAACATCAAACACTTTCTAGACCTAGATTCTCGTAAACAATTCTACTATGCTTATATCCAATAATTTATTGATTATGCCTCAACATTATATGATGAGGTGCACTGCTAATAGCTTAAAACCTCTTTCAAGAATCCATAAACGAGCTCTTAAAATGGTACTCGTTCAGTCTTCGACTTTATTACCCCAAGACTATATTAAATTGGACATTCTCCCCCTAACTTTCACTTGGAATATAATAATGTATTGCATAATAAATGGTCTGGCTCCATGTACACTGACTAATAAGTTTCCACTTAAGCAGTCAAGGTACACAAATAACATAGTAATACCGAAACCAAGACTAGAATTTTACTAGACAAGCCTTCGTAATTCTGGAGGAACTGTTTGGAACTCATTACCAAAAAATCTTCTTTTTTTAAAAATAGCATTACTTCTTTTAAGCATAATCATAAATCTTACTTGTTCCAGAATATTAGTCAAATATGCTACTAAACTATTATCAGTATTACGCTTGTGAAATTGAGGCAACTGTTAGCACCACATTAGAAAAAATATCACTTTCAGTAGAGTACATGCAAGTAGCATAGACATACTGCATACCTAAACTTTAATACTGTGTGCATTTGGTAATTTTCCATGTCAGTTGATTTTTTTTTGGGTGGGGGTGGGGGTGGGTATTTTTGGTTTATTAGTTTATTTTTTGTGGTTTTTTTTTTTTTGGGGGGGGGGGGCGTTTGTTTTGTTTGGTTTTTTTGGTTTATTTGGTTTGTTTGTTTGGGGCTTTTTTGTTTGATTTGGGTTTGGGTTTCTTTTTTTTGGGGGGATGGGGGTTGTTGTTTGGGGTTGGTTGTTGTGGGGTTTTTTTTTTGGGGGTAGGGGTTTTCTTTTTTTATTGTTGGTTTTTGTTTTTATTTATTTTTGGAGGTGGCTTTCTTTGTTTGTTTGTTTGGGCGAGGGGGAGGGGTGGCGTGATTTTTTTGGGTGGTGGTGTGGATTTTTTAGGGGGTTGTTTTGTTTTTAATTGTTGTTTTTTTGTTTGTTTGCTTTTTTGTTTTTGCCAGAGGGCTGGCTGTAAAAAAGCAAATAATGCTTATTCTATTACGCTCTTTGAATAAAAGTTTCAAAGCTTCTCTCTCTCTCTCTCTCTCTCTCTCTCTCTCTCTCTCACGAAACCGTTCATCTCAGACCAGATCCCACCTATAGCTTCATTACAGATTTCCAATCCGTCTGCTACAAATTCTTCCCTGCATACAAGAACAGATTCCTACAGTCTGAAGAGATACCACTACCATTTCTCCAGGAAGAAAAGTTTCATACAGAGAGGCTAATGATGATGAGGAAGACAATAACAGCGATGACGATGATGATAATGGTGATTTCTTAATCTGAAGTGAACTAAAGAGCATGGCGGAAAAACTGTTTGGATGTCAGTGAAAAGTTTACAGGACTAGTCCTAGAGGACCTTTCGCCAATCTGTGCTATATCTGACTTTTTTCTGAAGCCAGACAGAAAAATGCGCGCGCACGCACACACACACACACACACACACACACACACACACACACACACGCACAGGGGACAGACATTCTCTCACACACAGTGCTAACAAAGCGTGGGGCTGACACACTGTCGGTAAGTGGAGCGTGACCAGACCACTTCACTTGTTCCAAACTCGGCACACACTTGTCGGCTGCCTTTCTCAGCTGCATGCTCCTTCACGTCACTGAGTTCGGGCTCCGCCACACTTCACTAAATTTGGAGCGCATGATTTACCCAAACTTCCATGAGAGCCAGACTGTTTATCTTGGACAGGAAAAACAGCCACACAGACAAAGGGGGATTCGAGCGAGTGAATGAAGGAAAGGAGAGAGAGAGAGAGAGAGAGAGAGAGAGAGAGAGAAGAGAGAGAGAGAGAGAGAGAGAGAGAGAGAGAGAGAGAGAGAGAGAGAGAGAAGCACTGGAATTTGCAAAAAGTAGATTACAATCCCTCCTGGCATTTTCAGACAGTAAAAATATGTATTTCTAACCATGTAACCCAGTACCACCTGCCACATGTGGGGAGTAAACCCAACCAAAAAATCCGACCTGGAGAGGGATGGGCTCCGCCAGGTTTGATTTGCCCAAGATACACCCATGAAAAAGACAGCCAGAATCTCCATACCGGATCGGTCGTCGCCCGGGTTACCAAGGACCGCGCCTTCTGTTGCTCATCAGGACAGATGTCGAAAGTATGCTACTGATGTAAAACGCAGCAAAATTCGTGCCAGAAACACCACCACAATTTGGGGCCCTGGAAGGGAAAAAACACCAAGAGGGGCAGGCAAAGTGGAAGAAAATGACACAAAAAAAATTTACAAGAAATGGTTTTGTCCCCTGTCGTGGAAAGGGGAAATTTTGCAGCACTCCCCTGTATAGGGCTCAGACCCTAAAATAAAACTGCCCCAATAGGGTTTTAAAACCGCAATGAATGAGACAGCAGGGGAGCTTCTTGGCAAACACCGCCCCTCAAAAAACCATGGGTCACAAACCCCAACATTTTTACAACATGCGACAAGCTGAGAGTTAAGAAAAAAAAAAAGAAACAAAAAAAGACAGAAAAAAAATTTGGCATCCCCAAAAAAAAATCCCGGAAAGTTCCCTTTACGGAAGGGAAAAAAGAAAGGGATCGGGGAACAGGGGCCAAAAACATTGAAGAGAACATCAAGAAAACAATAAACAAGGGAAAAACATAATCACCCGGTGAAAACCCCACTAGCCCCGGGAAAAAAGGAAAAGGGGTTTTTAAAAAAATTCCAAAACAAAAATGGGGAAATGCTCACTGACGACCAGGATAAATTTCGAAAAAAGATTGGGCAAAACGCCCGACCTGGAATTAAATAAAAGAACCGCGGGATCCAAAATCCTTAATGTAACCCGAAACCCAAAGGGCACAGACGTCCCCCCTACCTCGAGAAGAAAAGGGGAAACAGCAGTCAGATCCCTGGGGAAAAGGGGAAGTCAGCAGGGGGGTGCAACAAAACCAGCTGGGGTTGGTCCCAGGGGGGTGGAAGGGGGGAAACCATGGGTCGCGCCCAAATAAGAACCCGCAAAAAGATCTGGGATAAAAGGAAAAAAAGGTCCAACCCCCCATGGGCAAAAGTCACCATCTCACCCCCCCCCAAAAAAAAATCTAAAAACCCAAAGCCCTAATTTTCCGCCAATCACCCTTTATATTTCACCCAACAAGGCCCTGCTCAGATAATATTTAAATTTTACGAAGCCACAAGCTGAAAAACCACATTTTCGGGGGGAAAAAAGCCCGGCAAGCAGGGCGCAGCCAACAGAACAGGTTATTCAACCCAAATAAATATGTTTAGCGGTCCCTTCAACATCAACAAGACCTTTTTTCATGGATTTTTTTTGATTTTAAGAAGGCAATTTTAACCCGGTTTTGGGGGATGCAGCTTTGGGGGGCAACCCCTGAAATTTTACAGCACAATTTCAAACCTGATCCCGAGTCATCAAAAACTGTACAGCCCAGGGCCCCCAGAAGTACTACACCCAAAAACAACAAAGGGGAAGGGTTTTCCCAAACATTGGGGGGAAGGCAGGGCTTTCCTGGGGGGGTTCACCACTCTTTTCAAAAATCTTTCCCTTTAGAAATCATGGGGTGAGGCACGGGGAACCCCATGAAGGGATCAGTCAGCATTTGTGCAGAAAACCCCCAAACCTCCGCTTTCCCCAATACATTTTAAAGGAAAAAGCAGGATCAGAAAAAGAGCTTGCCACCTAAAAGAAACTTAATAAGGGCCCCCAAAAAATACGGCATGGAAAAACAGGGGGTTTCAAAAGGGAAACCAAACGAGGGTTTAAAAAACACCAAAGGCCTTAGCACGGGGTATCAGGGGTTTAAAGGGCCAGAAAAACTGGGAAAAATTTTTTTAAAACTTTGAGGGACCTGGACCATTTTTAAACAGACCAGGGGCCAAGCCCGAAGGGAATAGCAGGACTTTCACAAAACAATAACAGCTTTTTTTCAAAAAATAAACACCATCTTTGGGAGAAGGGGGAAATACTCCCCTTTTTCCCAAGAACCCAAATAAAAGCGGGTCCCTTTATCAAAATCCATATTTTTGGGGATGCCTGTAAATCAAGGGGCCCTGGGCCCGCCCGATTTGGGGAGAGAAAGGTTTCATCATTGGGGATGAAAAATCCCCTTTTGGGAAAAACTCCTTGGCCCCTCTCCTACCCAAAGACCACAAAACAAACGGTCGAGGGAAACAGAAACCACAAAAACCCTTGGACCCATGAAACCTTTTTAACCCACGGGAAAAAGCGTAAACTTAAAGGGGAAGGGGGAAAGGGCACAAGATCCCCAAGGGAATTTCAAAGACAGGGTTTTGGGAAGGCACTGTCCAAGGAGGAAGAAGAAGAGGCAACCCCAAGGGAAAAGCTTTGGGGGGATAAACCCGCGAAAGGACAGGGCCTTTAACCCAAAAAAACCCTGAGAAAAACAGAAAAGGGGGGAGAGGAAAGGGGGGGAACTGGTTTTTTTGAGGGTTTTTTTGAGGGTTTTCCCCCCCCGGTTATCAACTAAAGGGGCAGATAGATAGATAGATAGATAGATAGATAGATAGATAGATAGAAAAATATGTACAGTGGTTACAAATCTTCCTCCATTAAAACTCAGTTGAATAATTCATGTTATCTAAACTGACAGTCTTAACTACTACCTTTTTTTCCCTTCTGTGGCTAGAGTTCCGAGGAGAGATTTTTACGTATGTACCAGTTTTTGCCCACCATTAATTTTAGGTAGCCTCATTCCGACTTCGGGGATAATGTGAACGTTTTATTTTGCTTCCTTTCTCTTTTTTTGTCTTCAGTTCTTACCAGCACGAATGGTCTGCTCATCTGAAAGGCAGAATAGGTTTTAAGGTGTGTGCAAGATGTTCTGCGTGCTTTTGGACACATTGTCCCGGGTTATAGCTTCATCCGAAGGGATTTTGGGAGAGTGGAGTCAGCACTGGTGTTAACTCCGGGACAAAATATCCCCTTACACGGGCGTCTGGATGGTGGCTGGAAGCTGGACTCGATCCCGGGCTGTCAGATGGACAGCACAATGCTCTCTCTACCCACTATGCTGTCCCGCCTCCAAATACTAGTGCATAATAACAATGGCTCTTTTACATACACAGCTTTTACTTAATTTTGATATAACTAAAATGGTTCTGTTCCACTGTTTTTGATCACCCTTTTAATATCAAGGTTGCTTTCTTTTCTTTACACAGCATCTTTTCACAGACTTGTTGGTACCTTTGTACCTTTTTGGTACTATTTGTACATCTTACACCCCCCCC
This sequence comes from Rapana venosa, assembly GCA_028751875.1. Classification (NCBI taxonomy): domain Eukaryota; kingdom Metazoa; phylum Mollusca; class Gastropoda; order Neogastropoda; family Muricidae; genus Rapana; species Rapana venosa. The sequence goes on from CM054153.1 coordinate 36,058,556, forward strand.
CCCCCCCCCCCACCTCCACCCCTACCCCCACCCCTCTCTCTCTCTGGAAAAAGAATCACATGGGATGTGAAGAGGTCAATGCTGCGCAAAACACACTGATTGGAGTCTGAAATGACTGCAGCTTTGCTGACTCTAACACAATCAAACGATTTGCTGACTCTAATACAATCAAACGATTTGCTGACTCGTTGCTGACTCTAATACAATCAAACGATTTGCTGACTCTAAAACAATCAAAAACAGAAGCTTAGCCAAATGGAGATGGGAACTCAGAGGACCGGTCAGAGCAGACACTTACTTATGCCTCTTGGTTCCTTGGGGAACAAAGGGCTGCAACAACACCCTTCCAACGAACTCGGTTTTGGGAGATCCTCCTCAGCTCGGCCCATGTCATTCCGGCTGCCTTCGTTTCTTCGTCAACACTTCTGCGCCAGGTCTGCTTTGGTCGACCAACTTTCCGCTTCCCTTGTGGATTCCAGTCAAGGGCCTGCCTGGTGACATTTGATGCAGGCTTGCTGAGTGTATGGCCAATCCATCCCCACTTCCTTTGTTTAATAATGGACTCGATTGGGGCTTGTCTGGTCCTGTCCCACAGTTGTTTGTTGGATATGACTTCCGGCCACCTGATGTTGAGGATGTTCCTGAGGCATTTGTTGGTAAAAGACTGGAGTTTGTGGGTGTTGGTTTTTGTTACCCGCCAGGTTTTTGAGCCACAGAGTAGGACCGATTTGACATTGGTGTTGTAGATTCGAATCTTGTTTTGAAATGAGAGGGCTGTTGACCTCCAAATTGGCGGAAGGGTGTTGAAGGCGTGACGGGCTTTGTTGATTCGGCACTTGATGTCTTCATCTGTTCCCCCATCTTTACTGACGACACTAGCCCAGTAAATAAACTTGGTGACTTCTATGATGGTTTCTTGCTGCAGTCGCACTGGGTCATGTGTTTTGTTGTTCACCCTCATGACCATCTGTCTTCCCGATGTTGATTTGGAGGCCAGTCTTTTCAGCTTCGTCAGCAACACGACAATGCTTCTCTTGTGCGTCTTGTTGCCTGTGGGAGAGAAGGCTGATGTCGTCTGCGAAGTCCAGGTCTTCCAGCTGCTTCATGAGGGTCCACTGTATGCCGGTTCTCCTGCCTGCTGTGGCTTGCCGCATTATCCAGTCAACCACCAACTGGAAGATGGTTGGCGACAACAGACAGCCATGACGAACACCGGTCTGGACGGAGAAGGGTTCCGTCAGTTTCCCTTCATGGATGACTTGACAGGTGGCTGCTGGATGATGGTGATGCACTTTGGTGGAAAGCCATAGTGGTGCATCAGTTTCCAAATGACATCTCTGTCGACACTGTCAAATGCCTTCTGGATGTCGACAAAGACTGAATATAGGGGGGTCTGCCATTCCAGGGACTGCTCAATGATGATGCGCATTGTGGCGATTTGATCTGTACATGATCTGTCTTGCCTAAAGCCTGCCTGTTCATCCCGAAGTGTCTTCTCCAGTGTTGTCTTCAGTCTGTCTAGCATGATCTTTGTCAGCACTTTCCCTGGGATGGACAGTAGCATGATTCCTCTCCAGTTGTTGCAGGAGGACAGGTCCCCTTTCTTTGGCAGCTTTACGAGATGGCCTTTCTTCCAGTCTTCTGGTACACTCTCTTGCTCCCAGATCTTGTATAGGAGTGGGTATAACATCTCAGTGGAAGTTTGGATGTCTGCCTTCAGTGCTTTAGGTGGTATACCGTCTGGGCCTGCTGCTTTGCCTGATTTGAGTGACTTGATGGCTTTGGTGATCTCATTCTTGGTAGGGGGGCCGGTGTTGATGCCAAGAATTTCAGTAGGTGGGGGGATGTCTGGTGGCATGGGTGGTGCAGGTCTGTTGAGCGTTTCTTTGAAGTGCTCTGCCCATCTTGCTCTCTGGTCCTCCTCACCTGGAATGGTATTTCCATTCTTATCTTTGACAGGGCAGCTAGGTTTGTTGTTTTTTCCTGAGAGAGTTCTCGTGATCTCGTACAGTCTCTTCATATTTCTTTGGCCTGCTGCAGTCTCTGCTTCCTGAGTCAGTCCCTCAATGAATTTTCTCTTCTCTCTTCTTGCACTTCTCTTTACTGCCCGGTTTTTTTCCCCAGAGCAGACACACTATTAGGTATTTCTTTATCATTGTAGAGGACCGGTCACAGCAGACACACTATAAGGTATTTTTTTTATCCTTGTAGAGGACCGGTCACAGCAGACACACTATAAGGTATTTCTTTATCCTTGTAGAGGACCGGTCACAGCAGACACACTATAAGGTATTTCTTTTATCCTTGTAGAGGACCGGTCACAGCAGACACACTATAAGGTATTTCTTTTATCCTTGTAGAGGACCGGTCACAGCAGACACACTATTTATCTGCCTTTGCGCCTGTCGGCAGCACTGTGTGTGGCTCTGTGTTTGAATGCTGGATGTGTGTGTTTTTCTGCTTCTTTTCCAGAAATTTTTACATCTTCTTGTTCGTGTTTTCACCCTGAGTTATTTGGTCAGAACATTTTTCTTTGTTATTATCTACTTTTTGAGATATTTCGATTTATAATTTTCATCTTTGTTTGAATTGTTCAAAATTTCGATTCGACTTATGAATTGTGTTTACCTGACTGTGCTGGTCTTTGTGACCCATTTTAATCTGACCCTACTGCCGTTCAACAAATTGCACGTGATTCAGGAACTGACACCACCCCCATCAATCAAGTCTAGTGTGTGTTGTTCTGCTACTATGGCATTGAGAGCCGCGGACATTAGAGCTATGCTGGCACCTGAGATTTGTCAAAAACAGTACACGCTTGTTCCTGATATTAAGCAGCGTATAACACACTTAGGCATTCATCGCTGCAAAACCAGACGGGGAACACGGGCAGACCAACGTCATCGCCAGTGGTGGGCTTCCCTCTCCCGTGTCTCCCCCCCTCACCTCTGACGTCACTTCTGTTACCCCTGACAAGGCTTCTTCCCCATGCTGCCGCCCACCCGCCCCTTCAGCTGTTCACTGTTCTGTTGTTTGTGACTCTGATAATGTTTTTTGTTCTGATGATGATGATGTATATCATGATGTGTTTCAAACACAGAATCCCCTAATTAGCACAGTTCTTTCACCATCTTGTACTCCTGATTCACCATCCAAACTCTTGTCTGTTCTTCCGCTAGCCGCATCTCCACCATCGCCTTCGTCCTCTTCCTCTGATGCTTGTCCAAACTCACCACTTTCATCTTCAACCTCTCCACCTCCTTCAGATCTCCTTCAAGTTTGTTTGTTCAATGTGCAGTCTGTCTGTCCAAATGGAAAAGCCGACTACATTTCTGATTTTATCTCTGAAAAAAACATTGACTTAACCTTCCTCACCGAAACTTGGCTTAAACCACATGGCCATGAACCAAAAATAAAACAGCTAACTCCTCCTGGATATAAAACTATTTCTTTCCCCCGACTCTCTCAAGGAGGTGGGATTGCCATCATTCTCAAAGACACATTGGAACCGTCTCTTTCTTTCAGTCACAACCTTCAATTCTCACATGAATCTTTTGAAGTTTGTGAAATCAATCTCAACCTACCTGGCCACTCTATTACTATCTGCTGCCTTTACCGTCCACCTCCCAGCCGTAAAAACAACCTAACATCTCTTTTTCACCAAGAATTCCAGTCACTCCTCGACCACTACAGCCTCTCTCCCACTAAACTTATAATTCTTGGTGACTTCAACTTCCATTTCGACAACCAGTCTTCTCCAGATGTCAAACGTCTTTCTCTTTCTCTGTCCAACCATTCCTCTCTCTCAACTGGTAACGAAGCAACGCACAGATCTGGTCATATTTTAGACTGGCTGATTACTAATGCTTCATTTAATCTTGTCACATCTGTTTCTGTCACCGACGAACTGCATTCTGATCATTCCGCCATTCTTTTCCATCTTAACATCACAAAACCTGTCAGAAAGAAGAAATGTGTTACTCGTCGCAATCTTAAGGCCTTAGACATTCATACCTTCTCTTCACAAGCTTCCGAACGTTTTTCACAAACCTCTGACCACACTGACCTCTCTGATCACTATAACACTATTCTCCGCCAACTGCTTGATGAGCATGCACCTCCTACTGACCATCTCCTCCCTGACAGATCCTGTGCGCCATGGTATACCCAAGACATCTTGATAGCGAAGCGCAAACGCCGGCAACTAGAACGGCAGTGGCGGAAATCAAAAACCGAAATCAACAAACAGCTTTTCCGAAAACAAATAAACAAAGTCAAACTCTTAATCCATTCAGCAAAGACAGACTACTACTCTTCCTAAGTTCTCTGTGCTACATCCATAAAATCTCTTTTTTTCCCTCACCTCAAATCTCCCTTGGATCTGCAAAAACAACCTCCTCTGCCTAACACCCACAGCCTGTCTGAACTTCCATCCATATTTTCTGCCTTCTTCTCAGACAAAGTTCGAAACATACGCTCCAGACTGGATCAGACTCAATTCCAGCCTGCGCCTCCTGATCCCCAGTTCACTGGCACTCCTCTCTTTTCCTTCCATCCCACAAGTGAAAAAGAAATCATGACAATTCTGAAGGAAATGACTATAAAATCATGCGACCTTGATCCCATACCTGCTCCTGTTTTCTCACAATGCCTTCCACAACTTGTACCTATCACTAAAAAAGTAAACTCATCTCTTGTGTCAGGAAATTTTCCATCAGCTCTTAAAACAGCAATAGTCACACCTGTACTGAAAAAGCACGACCTC
>CM054153.1:36070820-36133320 GCA_028751875.1 Rapana venosa
TAACTTAAAAATTCCGCTTTTTAAAAGCCCAGCTTCGTAATCATTTCTACACAATTTTGTTTCCTGTTCGTTCTCTCAGTTAGCCATTTTTAAAAGAGCAGTTGTTTCGTCTCCAGTCTTATAGGTGACGTCTTGTAATACTTCGTAAGGAAAACCACATGACATTACCCTAGCCCTGTGTGGGGAGTCTTATGGCCGCTGACTTACTGAAAAAGAAGTTTATAATAATAACAATAACAATAACAACAACAATAATAATAATAATAATAATAATAATAATAAAGCTATGTGCTCTGTGACACAAGTGAACAAAGAAGGGGGTAAAAATCATACTAAGGGAAATAACCGTACAGACGTTTGCTTGAAGTAATACTGCAGAGCTCTCTCCCTTCGATTATTGCTTTACCCCCCCCCCCCCTCCCCCTGCTCCTCTCTCTCTCTCTCTCTCTCTCTCTCTCTCTCGGGGGGGGGGGGGGGGGCGATCACGTGATGTAAAGGAGAAGACGTACTGAAATTGCTCCGGTATTTTTTGTGAAATAGAATCTAGTTCTAAGTGGTTTTAGCTTCTCATTGTTGGCAGGTAGTTTGATCAGGAGGATGGGAATCTCAGTGCAACTGTACAGGGCTGTCTGTGGGACATTTGCAGCAGTATTTGCCTGTTTCATGTCGAAACAGGCAGAATTCAAATCTGTCATGCTACCTCCATCCTGACACTGAAAAGCCAGCGAGACAGTGTTGTGTTAGGACTGACCCTGACCTTTTTGTGTGTGTGGTGTGGGGGGGGGGGGGGACTTTTATTGCTGTTGTGGTGACCTGGAGACCAACCCTTGACCCCCCTCCCCCCCCCCCCCCCCCCCCCCCCCCCCCCCCAATCTACTGGCCAAGGAAGAAAGCTGAGACAAAGAGCTTAACAACGGGTGTTGGTCAAACAGTGGCAGGGAAGCCTTCCCATAGGACCAAAACCAGTGCCGAGGTGGCTGCCAACACGCCTACCACAGTACACACACACACACACACCAATGCAGGAATACAATAGTGTAAATACCATTGATTGGAAAAGAAATAAGTTTTTGGTGCGTCCACGTACGTGCGCATTCACACACACGCGCACACCCATACATACACACACCAATATATGAACAGTTTTATCACACATACACACACACACATGTGCACCCGCGCACCATAATGACCATTATCTAGTAAAGACATAAACACACACACACACACACACACACACACAATTTAGAAATCATTATTGAAAGCCAAAAGCAAGATACAGGAGTACTTATTTTCATTACCACACACACGCACCGGGGTATATCAGAGAATGTAAAACTGTTTGGTTAGTGTTGTTTTGAATTTAAAATTCGAATGACTACTGGAACAAAGGAATTTCTTTTTCTATTTGTTTTACTGTTGGAGCACCGAAAGTGGCGTCCTGAAGGCAATAACTGAAATTCCGATGACATAGCATGGGATGGATCAGCCACGATGGCTGTCGCTTTGCCCACAAGCTGCTGATTGCAGTACGGCTTGAGATCTCTTTGTTCTTCTCCAATTATTTTTTAGCAGATTCTAACAATTCTCCGAAACTATTCTCGTTTTTAACACTAAGGTTGTTGTACCAACAGATAAAAGCAAAACTTAGAACACCCTCTATGTAGGACTTGTAGAACAAAGAAAGAATCTTTTTGTCAACAAAAAATGAGTTAAGCTTCCTCAGAAAATACATACGTTGTTGTCCCTTTTTGACAATAGCGTCAGTGTTAGCATCCCAGTTTAGTTTGTCATCAAAAATAGTTCCCAGATACTAGTACTTCGAAACATTTTCAACTTCTTGACTATGAATGGTGACATGCTCAGAAGTGTGACCCGATCTTCTGAAATCGATAGGAAGATCTTTAGTTTTAGAAACATTTAGCTCCAGATATGCCTCATCAAACCAATTGACGAAATCAGTGAGGGCTGGACCATGGTTTTGGACAGATCCAGATAAGAGAGACAAAAGAGCACTGTCATCGGCAAATTTTACAAGAAAGGAATTTTCATAGCTGCTTCTGCAATCATCTGTGTATAGAATGTACAGAAGTGGTGAGAGAGCGCATCCCTGTGGAGAACCCGTACAGGTAAGTCTAACCGATGAAGATATCTTATTGGCAAAAACCCACTGCAGTCTGTTAGTTAAAAATTCAATCAGCCAACGAACAAGTTGATAGTCTACATCAAATTTTGAAAATATTTTGTGAACAAGAACATGAGGCTGCATTGTATTGAAAGCTGAACTAAAGTCAGCAAACAATATTCTGGCATGAGAGTCAGGTGCTTCTAAGTGGTTGTACAACTTGTTCAAAATGAACAGTTTGGCATCTTCGACACCTGTGAAGAAAACGTGTGAACAATTTCTAAATGCCTTCCAGATGATTGATGAGAACATTGATGAAGCTATAGATTTATTTAATGATCTCATAAAAACCAGTGCTTTTTGTATGAAGAAACAGATTCATATCAATAAGTCTATCAAATGATACATGGTTTGATATTGAATGTAAAAGAATGAACTGTAGGGTCAGAAAACTTCTGAAGTCTTACCATAAAACAAAGAATGAAGACAAAAACTTGTACTGTATCACAAGAAGGGAATATAAATACTTGCTTGTAAAGAAAAAGAAAGAGTATAACAAGAAATTACTTGCAGATATGATGTCTTCTCAAGTTCAGCTCTGGAAGAATATTAAGAAGGCTTCATTTAGAAAGAGGCAGCCAAAGAATAATATATCTGTTGACAGATGGTTGCAGCACTTCAAAACCCTGCTAGAGAAAGACTCAGTAGACAACTCCATGAACTCTGATGGTGACTATGAAGAAACTGAGGAAGATTTTGATCGTCCCATATCTAAAGATGAAATATTTTATTGGCACTTAGAAAACTTAAACATGATAAAGCAGCTGGCCCTGGTCAAATCATTGGAGAATTACTATAAAAAAAAAATGGTGGTGAAAATGTTGTACTTTTTCTGCTAAAATTATTCAACAAAATCTTTGATAATGGTCTTTTTCCAGATAACTGGACTGAATCTATCATTCTAACATTACACAAAAAAGGTGATGTTGACAACTCTAATAACTACAGGGGAATCTCTCTTAGTGATATAAGTAGTAAGCTGTACATTACCATCATTAATAATAGGTTACAGGAATGGGTTAAGAAAAACAACATTACAGGTGAACACCAAGCTGGTTTTAAGAAAGGGTATTCCACTATAGATCATATGTCTACTCCACTTGCATTTATCCAGAAACAGTTTGCTAATACCGTAAGCTCTATGTAGCATTTATTGACTTTGAAAAGGCATTTGATTCTGTTAATAGAAACTTAGTATGGCCTATCCTCCTGAAAAATGGTGTGAAGGATAAATTATTACGTTGTTTGAGAGCTATGTATCAGAATGTCAAAAGCAGAATAAGATGTGGATCTAAGCTGACGGACATGATATACTGCACCACAGGTGTCAAACAGGGTGATGCATGTAGCCCTCTTTTGTTTCCTAATGAGTTAGCCATAAGGTAAAAAGGTAAAAGAGTCCCATAACCTATAAGGTCGTAGGGGAGCGAGGCGTCAGAGACTTCACTTCTCTAGGGCCAGCATATTGAGGGCAGCGCCCATCTCCTCTCCCTCGCTGCTTTACCTTCCCTGACCCTAAAGAGGGCAGGTACCCATTTACAGCTGGGTGAACTGGGGGAACTGTACTGAAGCCAAGGTGCGCAAATGGTCACCCATCCAACTGGTAACCACACTCGGCGCTGCTTAACTTGGCTGGGGGAAAGCATGTGCTCCGACCACTGAGCTATAGAAGTCCTTAGTAAGGGTAAACATGGTGCTACTTTCCCTCATGATTTCACAGAATTGTTTATTCTTCTGCTTGCTGATGATGTCATCCTGCTATCTGAAACTGTTGTAGGCTTACAACACCAGCTGAATAGCTTAAGCAGTGCTGCAACAGCACTTGATCTTAAGGTTAATCTGAATAAGAGTAGTATTGTTGTATTCAGAAATGGTGGTTATTTAGCTACTCACGAAAAATGGCTGTACAATGGAAAAGTCATGCCTGTGATTAATGTATATGAATATCTAGGAATCTGTTTTTCTACAAAGCTTAGTTTCACAACTGCATGTAAAAATCTGGCAAGTCGAGGTGAAAGAAGCTTGTTAATTGTTTTGAAAAGATTGCGATTATTGAATAATAATGCTTTTGATTTGTTGATTAAGATATTTGATGCACAAATACAACCCACTGTGTTATATGGCGCGGAAATTTGGGGACTGGATGCAGCTGTGACACATTGCGAATCAGTACACCTCTTTGCTTTAAAGCAGTTTTTAGGCTTAGATAGACGTACACATAATGATCTTGTTGATAGTGAAACCAATAGATATTCTCTCTCTATTAATGCTGCTATAAGATGCATGAGATATTGGATTAAGATCCTGCATATGGATCAGTGCAGGTTACCTTTTAAGTCTTACAAGATGCTTTATGATCTAGATGTCAAGGGGAAAAGCACCTGGGCTTCACAAATACGTACCTGTTTATGTGAACTTGGCTTTGGGTTTGTTTGGCTCAATCAAGGTGTCAATTGTAGAGAGTTTATCAACGTTTTCAGGCAAAGACTGATTGACTGCCGTTGGCAGCAGTGGAGTGGTCATATACAAAACAGTGAAAGATTTCAAATGTACAGACAATTTATAGGTTCACACGATGTCAAACCTTATCTAAAGCTTGATATGGACATACATTTGAAAAGAATTATGTCTAAGTTTAGACTTGGTGTATCAGACATAAATGTTCATAAATTTAGATATATAGAACATGATGATGATGACCTCAGGTTGCTATGCCCATTATGAAAGCAAACAGTGGAAGATGAAGTTCATTTTGTGCTGTGCTGACCAGTATTAGAAGATGTAAGACAGAATTACATTCCGGTAAAGTATAGTAGACAGCCTAAATTATTTAGATTCTGTCTACTCATGGCATCTAGTCACCCCGAGATTGTGCGCAGCCTTGCTTTATATTTGTGTAAAGCCTTTAGAATAAGAGATATCTTGGTTTCTTTAGTCATATTTTTTTAACTGATTTTTTTTTTATTGTGGTAGTTGTGGGTATACATTAACACTTTGGGTTGGGTTTTTTGTGTGTTACTTATTGTTCTCACTAAAATACTGAGCAGTTTGGCAACGCCCCTTCATGTATGGGCCAATGGCCTTTTTGTGAATAAATCTTTCGAGTTCGAGTTCTCTCTCTCTCTCTCTCTCTCTCTCTCTCTCTTGTATGTTTCAGTGTTGATACAATGATTCCTCCTCTTCACTGAGACTGCCCTAACTCCTGGCTGTTTATAGGTAAATGTGTTGGCAGTGAGGAAGTGAGTGCATGCGTCTGTGGTGTGTGTGGTGCGGTGTGGTGTGGAGTGGTGTCCTGCTAGCAAGCGCGGGCGTGTATGTGTGTGTGATTAGGCGTGTACAAGCACACACACACATATCTATATCTATCTATATATATATATATATATATATATATATATATATATATATATATATATATATATATATATATAAACAAGTTAAATTTCGTCTAATATCACTTTGAGGGAAGAGACGTAAAATTAAAACAAGTTAAGGAAGTATTTGTGCACAATGAGTGTGGCGCTGTTCTGTGGTCCCTGAAAGACAGAAACCGGAGTCTGCAGAACATGTTTCATCATGTGTTTCATTTCTTCTGCACACGTGGCTAGCTGCTTTATTGCCAACAACTTAACCAGGGCACACTTGACAGGCCCACTTGACAGCAGATGTTGACACAAAACTCCACAAACTCATCTTCAGAAATGTGTTCTGTAGTCTGTACACATTCACGGTAGATCAACACGTGCACAAGACGTGCCCTACACACACACACACACACACACACACACATTCCTCCAGCACAGCTTGTCATGTACGTTTGTCTGTACATTTTCAAGTCAGACACAGATGAAAGTGTGTGAGACATTATATAGCAGGATTTCCTATAGTAAACTATATGCCAGCTATTCCGCTTAATTTATCACCAAAAAGCGTACAAAGTTACAACAAACGCTTTAAAGTACCAAAAATATACATAAAAAGTGCCACAAGGGTAAATAACACTGCAGAATGGACATCCTGTGCCCATCCCAGTATTTAAATATCACTACCTGACTACCAAAACAAAAGAACACAGGTAAAATGGCATATGATGAAAAGAGAATATTTTTGGAAAGATTTGCTTGAAAAGCAGGAGAATGGACCGGGAAGGCAGAAAATAAGCAAGAGAGATGACGGAAAGATAAGGGAAAAAACAGAAACAAAGAAAGATAGAAAAGTGGAAATTTCTTGCACAGAATTTCCAGAAGGTGGGGATGCTATCTATAATTAAAGAGCCCCCGGCATACATACATGCCATGCCATACCATACTTTACACTACCAACCATACCATACCCTACCTTACCCTTCCATACCCTACTCTACCATACCTTGCTACAGCATACCGTACCATACCATACCACACCATACCACACCTTCCATAGAATACCATACCATACCGTACCATATTGCACCGTACCGCACCATTCCTTGCCATCTCATGCCATAACATACCATGTCATACCGTGCCATACCATAGCATACCATACCAGATATACCATGCCATACACAAACATTCACTTATGCACACACACACGCGCGGTGAATAAAATCTGTGATAAAGATGCTTAAATGCAACATTCAAGTACAAAATGAAAGGTAGACGTGACCACCTGTTCAGATCTGTGACACCAGCATGTAAAAGACAAGTGATGCCAGGAATGTCTAGGCATGTTACGTTTGTCACCATGGAGAGAACAGTGGAATCGAACCATGCCCTCCTTGCTGCCAGTCTGTGGCACAGTATGACACTGACCACAGTATGTCACTGACCACAGTATGTCACTGACCACGCCAAAGGGAGATAAGACAGTCCCCCTACCATGCCCCCTCTCCACCTTCAGTCCAATGTAGCAAGCAGGAGGGAGTGTGAAGGGGAGGAAGACGGGGGTAAGGTTGGAATGAAGAGAATGGACACTGACCTGGAGAGAGCTGACCTGAACCTGAAAGGTGACGCTTTGAATCACAGGCAGATCAGTCACTGTATCAACAAGAAGAATCACAGGCAGATCAGTCACTGTATCAACAAGAAGAATCACAGGCAGATCAGTCACTGTATCAACAAGAAGAATCACAGGCAGATCAGTCACTGTATCAACAAGAAGAATCACAGGCAGATCAGTCACTGTATCAACAAGAAAAGGCCAGACAGCATGGTCCGAACGTGTTTGTTTCCACACTATAATGACCAACATAATGCACAATATGGAATGATCCATTTTTCCATCCGTACTCTGTCCCAAAGGTCAACCTCGACTTTACAGAATATAATAATCATTTTAGGTTTTACAGAATACTCTTGTTTGCAATTCCCCTTCACTGCAATTTTTGAAGTATTTCGACTGTACTTGACCTGACCTAAATCCACCTCCAAAAACCCAATCATCTCATTGTCATTGAACAAAGTAAAAACCAATCAACAAGCAGACCTATATTATTAAAAGGAAGATAGGAGAACTCTAAAAGTAATCACAACAGGGAAGAGGGAGAGGTTTAGGAAGGAGGAGGATGGAGTGAAAGGGGAGGGAGAGGCACCCCCCCCCCCCCCCCAGCAGTGTAAGGACTGTGGGATGTCCACAACACCTGGTCATGACCAGATACTGAAGCCACACCCAAACGCTGTTCACACCACTCAGACTGGGCAATACCTTTCTTAAAGATGTCCAAGATTGACCACTAACAGTTTTCTATACAAGTAGTTTGATTAAAAAAAATAAAATAAAAAATAATAATAATAATAATAAGCACGGAAAACTTCTTTGTCACCAATGTCAAACATAAAACGCAGGGTTTTCAGTTTTCCTCATCTCTAATGGTGCTATACATTACACAAAATTGCCTTGTTAATAGGCTATGCCCCCCCCCCCCTCCCCAACACACACACACACACACACACACACAAACTATTTGTTTTGGGAAAACTGGACAGACCAAGGACAGGTCAGTCGAAAAGAACATCTATACTACCATGGATCAACTGAAAGGGTAGGGAGGGACAAAAGAATTGGTTCTACAACAACAAAGCAGAATGAACAAGTTGGGTGGCTGTGTCTTCCTTGGCTTTTTAAAGCCATAAAGTGTCACAAGGCAAGATATGTCCACTTCCCGGTGATCAGTGTAAGTTTGAATAAATGCTCTCACCTCTCACAGAAGGAGTTGGAACCTGGGGCCGGGCACAAGCTGTCGATCTGACTGAGGCTTCTGTTACTTTGAGTCCCTGGTTGTTTTAAGCAGGTTTTCTCTTGTCGTGATCAAGCATAATTATGCAATTCACTGATGTTTTCAGTGCTGGCAAAACGGGCAGAAATCTAGTGTCTTAAACTCTCTACAATAAAGACTTTGGAACTTACTCCTCGCGTGATGGTGAATCATCACTTCAGTGTCCTCAAAGCATGGTGTTTTCACACTCTTCAACACCCCCCCTATATCTGCCACTGTAACACACCTAGACCTGCCTTGTTATGTCTGGTATGGCTCATTGTCCAATTATTGGTCCTTCTGTGAATGGCCGACACCTCCAACACGGCAGCTTTCATCATCTCCTCCATTTCCTTCCTGTCCTTGTGAACATCTTCCCAGCTGAGCTTCCTGTTCTTCATTCGTTGGTTTTCAGTCTACTTTTCTACAGGCAAGTTTTGCACTACAATTATTTCAACTGAACAGAGTGTCGCACAGTTCACTTTTGTTTTCATAACACTTGTTTAGCACATATTCATTACCCGTTTTGGCAACTGTCCCATGTGGTTGTTGAAGAACGCCCCAGAGAAAATTAATCCAGTCCCCACTGCTGATCTGTCTTTTTGTGTCACTGTTTTACCCACCCCAGGGACCTGTAGGTGCGCATTGACAGAAACAGTCCTGTGTAGTCTTCAGCCTGAGTTGTCGCTTGTTCCACCCGTTTTTCTCGTGCTTCTTTCTTTGCACGTGAGATATCATCACACTGAGCAGTTGTCAAGTCTTCTCTCAATTCAGCTGGCTGACTGTGTGTGATGTGGCGTGTTGCACTAGCAGTGACACAGGCACAGTGCTATATGTTTTGGGGATATTTCTACATGACAGCTAGGTAAACAGTCTTTTCCTATGATTTTATGCTCGTGGGTCAAATAGCGTGTGTGGCTGCAGAGGTTCATCGTAGCAACAAACAATCGATTACCTTAACTTATTAGAAATAATCTATAATTCTTAAATGTGCTCATGTACGTACGCACACGCGCGAGTGCGTGTGTGTATGCGCATGCGCGTACATGTGAGTGTGTGTGTGGGGGGGGGGGGGAGGGGTGAAGAGTGTTTCCCATATTGACTTGTACATCTGCCTGAAAGAGAATCATGCAGAAGCCTGAGGTGAGGTGAGGAGAGGGGAGGGGGCAGTTCCTCTACTACACACTGCACCTGCAGTGAGGGCGGTGAAGAAGCGGTGACTCCATACTGAGCTCAGACAGGGCAACCAGGAATGGAACTAACAACCTTCAAACTGCTTCGTGGTAGTGCCTGAGCCTGTTTTAGTCACATACATACACGCGTGCGCGCGTGCGGCATCAGTGGCTGATATATCTATAGCCAGAGGAGTTGCTGAGGTTTCCATTGTGCTAGCATGTAACATTAAGCAGGATATCCCACATAGGCTACGACACTACTGGACATAGGGTCAGTGCTCCACACCTGTACAACCCAATGCGCTGCTGTCACCTCGTGTGCCTGCTGCATGTGATGGTGTCAGAACTGACCCACTTTTTTCCAGCAGCAGGAGAGGGTTGAAGCGTCAGCACAGTAACCATCTGATCCACACACAGGATGCTGGTTGAGCAAGTCACTGGACAGACGTTCAGGGGAATAGAGTCACAAGTTAAATGATGGCGCCAAAGGACGCCATTTCCCCCGCCCCCCCCCTCCACGGCCCACCCTCTCCAACTGAAGAGTAAAGCTAAGATTGGCTGGACCCTCACTCTTGCAACACCATCCCAGGCTGTAACCAGGAAGCTGAAAGGTTCGCCCCTTGAAGAGGAGGCTGTACTGTGGGTGAAGTGGGGGGGGGGGGGGGGGGTTGCTGGTGAACGCTTCTTCACTGCTGTGTGGCTGCTGTCTACATGCAGCCCTGCTCAACTGGGGGAGAAATCAATAGCCAGCCTAGCTGCCTACAGCCAGCCAGCATCAGTCAGCTCCTGCTCCACTGCTGAAGGCAGGGGCCGGCACAGGCGCTATATGTAGGTATGTATGTACGTGTGTATGTATGCGTGTTTGTATGTATGTATGTATGTATGTATGTGTATGTATGTATGTATGTATGTATGTATGTATGTATGTATGTATGTGTGTGTGTGTGTGTATGTATGTATGTATGTATGTATGTATGTATGTATGTATGTATGTGTGTATGTATGCGTGTGTGTATGTATGTATGTATGTATGTATGTATGTATGTGTGTATGTATGTATGTGTGTATGTATGTATGTATGTATGTATGTATGTATGTATGTATGTATGTATATATGTATGTGTGTATGTATGTATGTATGTATGTATGTATGTATGTATGTATGTATGTATGTATGTATGTATGTATGTATGTGTATGTATGTATGTATGTATGTATGTATGTATGTATGTATGTATGTATGTATGTATGTATGTATGCGCAGATCCAGGTTAGTAGTACATTGTCTCTCCCTCTGTCTGCCAGTCTCTGTCTGTGTATCTCTGTCTCTTTCTCTGTCTCTTTCTCTGTCAGTCTGTCTTTCTCTGTCTCTGTCTGTATGTCTCCGTATGTCTTTCTCTGCCTCTGTCTTTTTCTGTCTCTGATTCTTTCTCTGTCTCTGTTACAATTCAATCAAAGAAATGGACTACTAAATAATAGATAATTTTTGGTGCCCGTCTGATAGTGCCCTTTTGGTCTTCATAATGAGGAGATAAGAGAGAGATGATGTCTTTTTGAAAAGCTCATTTTACACAGTGTGTCAAAAAGACGTTGGTGAATCACACTGTCAGAAGCTTTGCTGTAGTCCATGAAGGTGATAAAATGTTCTTTATTTGCACTGTTCACCTTGTCAATGATGTTTTGGAGCATGTCCATGTCTGTAGTTCCTCTGTCCTGTTAGCCCGCCCGACAGGTCGATTGTTCAAACTCTACTGTTTGTTTCATCCCATTTAAGATTAGGATCATCAAGGTCTTGGTGCGTGACACCAAGAGCTATTGTTGTGTAGGTTGTTACTGCAGTGCTTTATATTTCTGTTCTTGTGATATATGACGGATTTTTGTGACTTCCAGTCAACTGGCCACTGACTAACCCTCCAGAGTTTACAGTAGATCAGTTTAGTTCAGTAAGTTTAATGTTGATGTATGTTGTTTATTAAGTATTTTTAATGTGTAGTCGAAATCCTTCTAGAACTATTTGATAGGGACACATTTCCACTGTGTGTGTCTGTGTGTTTTTGTGTGTGTGTGTGCGTGTGTGTGTATGTATGTGTGTCTCTCTCTATCTCTGTCTTTCTGTCTCTATGTGTGTCTGTCTCTTTCTCTCCCCTTTGTGTGTCTGTATGTATGTGTGTCAAAGTCATAGTCAAAGTCAAACTTTAATTTTCAGATGGTACATTGAATAAGCAGTGCATTTGCATTTTTTCATCAAGCCATCTATCTAAAGAAAAAAAAGCGAGAAAAAAAGATAATGTATATGCAGACATAGAATAAAAAACCTAATCTATAGTAAACTATACAAATCAAACAAGAAAAGACAATAACATATGCATATATGGAATTAAAAATACAAAAAACAGAACAATATTAAACCATACAATTAAAATAATTCAAAAATCTTGAGAAAAAAATATCCGTCATAATACAAACAAACAAGCAACAAAGAAAAACCAAACCAAAACAAACAAAGAAGACAAAACAAAATTAAAATTAAAATTAAAAAACCACACCAACTGCTTCCCTCCCCCCCCCCCCCTCACACACACATACACACAAACCCTCAACCATACAAACAACTGAATAAAACAACAAAAAAAAGATGAATCAACAAGAACAACCACAACAAGGAAATAAACAATCAAACAAACACAAACATACGTACACAAAAAACAACAGCGACAATAACTAACATAGGACAAGAAAAACAGCCAAGACAAATGAACAATATAGAACTAACAAAAGACGAGAAAAAGAGTCCAAAATACCCCCTCCCCCGCCCCAAGAAAACCACCCTAAACCCAAAACAAACAAAAAGCAAAATAAACCAGAACCCCACCCCACCACCACCAACAATAACAACAACAACAACCAAATGGATATAAACAGAGGAAACTGATGTATCATTTACACACTTACATACACATACACATCCTCACCCATATCCCCTTCACCACAAAATATACTCATATATAAGGAAAACAAGAATAACCAACAGCCATTGGATTCAGAGCAAAGAAGTATAACAAAGACATCCATTCCCTCCCTTTCCCCTGGTGATATACACGCATGTACATGTGCTTTTCATTTGAGGCAGAACAACGTTAATCCTTCCATCAAAGAATAAATTCAGGCAATGTAAACCCACCCAGCAGTACTAACGTCAGCAATAACAATTTAGCTCATCTAATACAATGTGTGTGTGTGTGTGTGTGTGTGTGTGTGTGTGTGTGTGTGTGTGTGTGTGTGTGTGTGTGTTGTGTGTGTGTGTGCGTATGTGTCTGTCTATGTGTCTCTCTCTGTCTCTCTTTCTGACTCTCTCTCTCTTTGATTTGATCTGATTTGATCTCTCTCTCTCTCTCTCTCTCTCTCTCTCTCTCTCTCTCTCTCTCTCTCTCTCTCTCTCTCTCTCTCTCTCTCTCTCACCCTCTCTATTTCTTCTCCCTTTTTCATAGAAGCTCTTTTTTCCGGAAAAGGTTAATGAGACGATAATGGAAACAGAGAGTGTGTTCTTTGAAAGTACCATTAACTTCTACATAATGAATTTTTAAAAATCATGTCTGGAACTTTGGCTTCCTGATGGAAGATCGTCTGCATTTTGCAAAGAATAGGTCCTCTATTCAGAACAGCGTATGAAAAATTGTTGAGAGAGAGAGAGAGAGAGAGAGAGAGAGAGAGAGAGAGAGAGAGAGAGAGAGAGAGAGAGAGAGAATGACAAATTCTTTTATTTCGAGGATAATGAATAAGCACTCATGTGCTTTTTTACATCTAGTCCCCGCCCGTAGGGATACATCTTAATAATAACCCAATACTTATACTCACACAGTAGAAACGAAGGGAAATAACCCCTTTCAAACAACCCACCCCCCAAAAAAAACCAACAAAAACCAAACAAACAAATAAAAGAAAACTCTAAAAACACCACCCCCCTCACCCCCAAAAAACCCCAACCAACCAAACAAACAAACAAAAGAAGAAAAAAAAAGAAGGAAAAAAGAGAAAAACAAACAACAACAACAACAACAACAAGAATAACAACAAAACCAAGAAAAATAACAACCAAAGTTAATAAGTCAT
Source organism: Rapana venosa (assembly GCA_028751875.1). Classification (NCBI taxonomy): domain Eukaryota; kingdom Metazoa; phylum Mollusca; class Gastropoda; order Neogastropoda; family Muricidae; genus Rapana; species Rapana venosa. Next base: position 36,084,526 of record CM054153.1, read on the forward strand.
AAAAAGAAACATCTACACATTGTCAAATGGTACACATACTTGTTACATATAACACTAAGATATTGAAATAGGGCATTCATTAAAACTTAAGTACAGCCGACAAGCCCAATAAAGTATTGAAAATATAAAGTATGAATCCTTCATCAGGATACACTATAACTATAAGCAAAACGATAAAAGGTGAGAGAGACACAGAGAGATTGTGTGTATGTGTGTTTCAGAGATAATATCAAATATATAATTCTCAAAACAGTACACGATCACCATCAACACTCATTTTTTATTATACGGAGAGAGAGAGAGAGAGGGGGGGGGGGGGCGTTCAGTCAGTGGTTATTGATTTTGTCTTATAAACCGGATCTATGCAGATTCTACATGGAACTGAAGTGGCAGGTAGTGAGTGAGTCAGTTAGTCGGTTGGTAGGTTGGTTGGTTGCCTAGCTGGCTGACTGGTTGGTTGGTTAGTTGACTGGCTGGCTGGCTGGTAGGTAGGCTGGTTGATCTTTCGTTCGTTTGTGTGTTTGTTTGTTTGTGCGTTAGCTAGTCTATTTCATTTATGCATTCATTGAATCATAATTATCTGTTCTTTCGTTCGTTTGTGTGTCCGTTCGTTCGTTTGTTTGTGCGTTAGCTAGTCTATTTCATTTATGCATTCATTGAATCATAATTATTTGTTCTTTCGTTCATTTGTGTGTCCGTTCGTTCGTTTGTTTGTCTGTGCGTTAGCTAGTCTGCTATTTCATTTACGCATTCATTGAATCATAATTATCTGTTTTCCTTCATTGTTAGCCTGAGGGGTCATCAGTTTAATCAAATACAGTGTTGTTATTGTTCTTGTTATCTCGTTCACACTTCTCTCTGACTGCCTGTAGGTATGTGCAAGCACGCGCGCGCGCGCGCGCGCGCACGCGCACACACACACACACACACACTCACACACGAACAGACGCTTACTTCAGGTGCGCAGTGAAAAACAGAAGTCATCTTATACAACAGCGCAAATCGCCTGTTCATCGCCATTTCTAGCAGAACACACTCACGTTTTTTAAACATTTCGTCACAGAAAATGACAAAGATGGAAAGAAGGAGGAATGGGTAGGGTGAGATGGATAGAGGGGTGGTGGGTAGACAGATGGGGGGGGGGGGGGGGGGGGGGGGAATGAACAAAGACCCAGTAACCGTAACTTCACATTTTCCCACCATTACTTTATTAACAAGTTGTGAGGAAGGGCGGGAGAGAGGGCTTTGTGTGTGGATGTCACAGCACTGCCCACGACCTTGCTGGGAGGTCAGCAGCGGCGTAGTGTAGTGTAGTGTAGTGTAGTGTAGTGTAGTGTAGGGAAGGAAAGTAGAGAGAGAGAGAGTTTGTATATGTGTGTAGTTTATTTTATTCTTTTCTTTTGTTTCGAGGATAATATAATAAGCGCTCATGTGCTTTTTTGCATCTAGTCTCCGTGTGTATGCGGTTTTGTACATCTTGTCATCAGTTCCCACTAGTACTCTGGCGCGCGCGCGCGCGCGTGTGTGTGTGTGTGTGCGCGCGCGCGCCCGTGCGTGCATGCGTGTGTGCGCGCGCGCGCCCGTGCGTGCATGTGTGCGCGCGCGCGCACGTGCGTGCGTGTGTGCGCGCGCGCGCACGTGCGTGTGTGCGCGCGCGCGCACGTGCGTGTGTGATTATTTTAAAGGTAATAGTAATTGTTACAGTTGATTTATTTTTATTTTTATTCACATTTGTTTGTCAGTTATTCTGGGTTTTTTTCAATCTTTTTTTTCTTCTTTTTAACCCACCTTTTTCACATGTTCATGACAGTTCAACTTAAGTTAATCTGACAAGAAATAGTAGATGAGGGTGGTGTGCTATGGACTGGAAAAGTGAGGAAACAGGAAAGAAAAAAAACCAGACCAATAAACAAGCAAAGAAATGAAGAAATAAATGACCTCCCATGCAAGCGCCTATGGTTGCGATGCCAGTGTTTGCGGCAGCGCTAGGCCAGCTAGGGCAGCTCTAGCAGACTGCAGGCAGCAGCACACAGGGCATGGATGGCGGCATCAGGACACTGATCGATCTCTCCGCCACAATGCTCCAGCTGACAATTTCTCATCAACACTCCTCTCCCAGCGGCCTGTAATTGAATTCTCATCGATTTGCAGACACGACTTTACTGTCTAACAGCTGAGAAGAGTGACTGTTGACTCCAAGACAGCGTCGACTGACTGTAAGGACCAAAGTGGAGGGCGTAGGAGAGAACAGGCGACCCCAGGATACCTGCAGGAGAGGGAACACAGCTAGCATGCAGTAATTGTCCTCCACATTCACAGCCACGTTCGCCACCTTGTGTCATCGTCACATGCCTAGACTGGGCGGTGACCCGTTTGTGATACCGAGCAAGTGTGCTAACCGAAATCTCCCCTGCCATGTGTGTCACTGCAGGTGTCGTGACTACGGTAGTTCTGAAGGGGGTCGAGTAACCGTTTGGCTGTGGGGAAGTGGCGGTTGCACACCTATTCTTCCAACCACATCGACCTCAGAGGTTCAGCTTCCGCTCTCCGTGTTGTGAAAACAGCCACCTCTGTGGCTCCTGACTGAGGGTCTATCTGTACAGCTGTGGACAGCTCTCACACGTGAGGCAGTTTCTTCCACCAACTAGCCAACCACAATAGAACAGTTTTGCTTTTCCGTTGCGGTTTTTTTTGGTTTGGGTTTTTTTTTTAGGTCTGCAAACCACTTCCTCTACACTTTTGGGTCAACAGCAGTTTTAAGATCCACTTGTTGTTGAGAGATAAGCGACCTTTGATCTGCATGAGTGACAATCATATATAAGGAATGAGTAATGCTAAGGTAAGTTCATCGGCTCAAGTTCGTTTTGTGCCGTTGATTATGATGTTTGTATTTTTCAGATATCAAAAAAGAAACTTGTGACAATATGTTTTTTTCTTGCTTTAATATAAACATTATACTCTCTTCTTTCTTTGTCGATACAGTAGTATGATTCAGAGAGTAGCATTCAAATTATGGGTATAAAAAAGGGAAAACATCTCAACACAAAATGACATGTTACTGCGCATTGGAAAAGAAAGAGGTGCCTTTTGCCTGTTTTCGTTCCATGGTGTCTTTTACAAGCTGAAACAGACAGCTCTTCATGCTCACTACAAAAGTACAGGCCAGCCTTTGGTAGAGCTTATCGACTACAGCCTACAGCCAGTTTCGCCTCCTGAGATCTTCTGTCGAAGACTAAGCTAAGGAAAACACTTAGAAGCATGTTAAAAGAGTGTTGTGTATTACCTGTGGCTGTGTTGCCCAGTAAGCACAAGATCGAATCCTGCATGGAGCATGCACGTGGAATCAGCTTTGTTTTAGATCGCACACGCAGTTTAAAACCAACCAACAAACAAGCAAACAACAACAAACAAAATCAATCCCCTTGCAATGTAAGCGCCCCCCCCCCCCCCCCCCCCCCCCCCACACACACACACTTCGGGAAAAGGCTACAAGAACATGCTACAAGAACATACTTTTGTCAATAGAAATAAATATCCACAGCAGATCTGGTTTTCTGTTATTTTCTTTTTTTAAAATAGCGTAATGCGATTTTTAGGGGAAACCCGTTTTCTAGTGTGTCTACGCGTACGTGCATGCGCGCGCGCGCACACACGTGTGTGTGAGAGAGAGAGAGAGTGAGGATGTGTGTGTGTGTGTGTGATATCTTCAGTTTAACGTCTATTCACATTAAGCGTGTGTGTGCGTGTGTGCGTGAACGCGCAGGCTCCTCTGTGTGTGTGTTAGTGGATGGGTTAGTGAGTGAAAGAGTGGTGTGCGTGCGTGCGTTCGTCCATGCTCTCGTGTGCGCGTGTGTTCGTGTGTGTGTGCATGTGTTCGCGCATGCGTGTGTGTATTCGTGCATGCGTGCGTGCGTGAGTGCGTGCGTGCGTGGGTGACTGTGTGTGTGTGTTCATTCAGTTTCTCGTTCGAGGATAATAAGCACTTATGTGCTTTTTTTTCTTACATTGAGCGGCCTTGTGTATGCAGTTTTGCAAACTTTTGTTATCTGTTCCCATCGGCACAAATCGCCTACTCTTCCAAAAGGAGGAACAGGTTTAAAATTGTGCGCAAGATGTTCAGCGTGCTTTCGCACACGGGACCTCGGTTTGGGGGAAGTGGAGTCAGCACTGATGTTAACTGCTGGGGAAGAATCCCACTGAACTGGCGCTGCGTGTCGGTGGTGGCTTGAATATGGGTTCAAACCCGGACCGTCAGATCGCCGCGAGTGCAACGCTGTAACCGCCAGGCTGTACCGTCCCTTGAGTGTGTGTGTGTTGGGATGGGGGGAGGGGGGGGGGGCATGTGCGTGTTTTGCGAGCGTATTCTGACCAAGCTAATATCCTCAGTACTGCGGTAACCAAACAAAGTCAGGCAGGCTTGACACAGCAGAGGATTGCCTTCATGCAATAGTATTAGCCTAACAGCTGCAGAGCGACCCATCCGCAGGTGGGGGAGTAGCTTGTTGTATTGTATTGTATTGTATTGTATTGTATTGTATTGTATTGTATTGTATTGTGCCCTATCGTTTCGTTTTGTATTGTATCGTATCAAATACTACTCTCAGTCACGGGTGATTACTCTGTGCGAAATTCGGACCGTTCTCCCTAGGGAAAGCGCGTTGCCACAAGAGCAGCGCCACCGTTGTTGTTTTTTAATTAGCGTGTCAACGTGTGTATTTGTCTCTCTGTGAGAGTGGATTTTTTAAAACAAAATTTGCCAGGTACAACTTTCTTGTTGCTGTGGGTTCTTTCACGAGCGCTCAATACGTGTTGGTCATGCAACCTCGGTTTATCGTCTTATCTGAGAGACTAGCACCCAGACCAGCAGTACAGTTACAGTAGCAGTTACGGAATGCAATGTCGGCTGTAGTTATGTATGGAATGTAGTGCAGAATGTAGTTATGTGTATGAAATGTAGTGCATTGTGTAGTTATGTGTATGGAATGTAGTGCATTCTGTAGTTATGTGTATGGAATGTAGTGCATTCTGTAGATATGTGTATGGAATGTAGTGCATTCTGTAGTAATGTGTATGGAATGTAGTGCATTCTGTAGTTATGTGTATGGCATGTAGTGCATTCTGTAGTTATGTGTATGGAATGTAGTGCAGGCTGTAGTTATGTATGGAATGTAGTGCAATCTGTAGTTATGTGTATGGAATGTAGTGCAGGCTGTAGTTATATGTATGGCATGTAGTGCATTCTGTAGTAATGTGTATGGAATGTAGTGCATTCTGTAGTTATGTGTATGGAATGTAGTGCAGAATGTAGTTATGTATGGAATGTAGTGCATTCTGTAGTTATGTGTATGGAATGTAGTGCATTCTGTAGTTATGTGCATGGAATGTAGTGCAGGTTGTAGTTATGTGTATGGAATGTAGTGCAGGCTGTAGCTATGTGTATGGAATGTAGTGCAGGCTGTATTTATGTGTATGGAATGTAGTGCATTCTGTAGTTATGTTTGGAATGTAGTGCAATCTGTAGTTATGTGTATGGAATGTAGTGCATTCTGTAGTTATGTGTATGGAATGTAGTGCAGGCTGTAGTTATGTGTATGGAATGTAGTGCATTCTGTAGTTATGTGTATGGAATGTAGTGCATTCTGTAGTTATGTGTATGGAATGTAGTGCATTCTGTAGTTATGTGTATGGAATGTAGTGCATTCTGTAGTTATGTGTATGGAATGTAGTGCAGACTGTAGTTATGTGTATGGAATGTAGTGCAGGCTGTAGTTACGTGTATAGAATACAGTGCAGGCTGTAGTTATGGAATATAGTGCAGGCTGTAGTTATGTGTATGGAATACAGTGCAGGCTGTAGTTATGGAATGTAGTGCAGGCTGTAGTTATGGAATGTAGTGCAGGCTGTAGTTATGTGTATGGAACGTAGTGCAGACTGTAGTTACGTGTGTTGAATACAGTGCAGGCTGTAGTTATGGAATGTAGTGCAGGCTGTAGTTATGTGTATGGAATACAGCGCAGGCTGTAGTTACGTGTATGGAATACAGTGCAGGCTGTAGTTACGTGTGTGGAATTTATGCAGGCTGTAGTTATGTGTATAGAATACAGTGCAGGCTGTAGTTATATGAATGGAATACAGTGCAGACTGTAGTTATGGAATGTAGTGCAGGCTGTAGTAACGTGTGTGGAATGTATTGCAGGCTGTTGTTATGTGTATGGATTGTAGTGCAGGCTGTAATAATAATAATAATAATATTAATAATACATGGAATTTATACAACACTATATCTTGCAAAAAGACCAAATCAAAGCGCTCTCATTCATCCTAGTCTTTCACATGCAGCCAGTTACAATTATCAGATTTTTACAAATTCAAATGTAAACACACACACGCGCACAATAACAGTTTTTTTACAAATACAAATGTAAACACACACACGCGCGCACGCCCACACATACACATGCGCGCGCCCACACACACAACACACACACACACACACACACACACACACACACACACACACCACACACACACACACACACAAAGGTTGTACACTCGGGCAGGCTGATGAGGGGGGGGGGAGAGTTGGTTATTGAGGGCAGGGACAGAAATGAGATGAAACAAGAGTGGAGAATCTTAGGATTGAAATAAATGCGCCTTTAGGCTGGATTTAAAAGCATCATAAGTAGGCTTTTGACGAAGGGAGAGAGGGAGGTCGTTCCAGTTCATGGGACCAGAAACAGAGAAAGAGCGACGGCCAACAGTGGACTGGTTCAATCTAGGTATTCTTAAGCACAAGGTATCTGCAGAAGAGCGGAGGGAACGAGAAGGAGTGTACAAGTGAAGACATTCACAGAGGTAGGAAGGTGCTGTTTTATGGAGACTTTTGTAACAGAGGGTACATATCTTATAGTTTACCCTTTGTGGCACAGGCAGTCAGTGGAGAGATCGCAAGAGAGGAGTAATGTGTTCAGATTTTTTTCTTTCTGAGGACTAGTTGACTTGCAGAGTTATGTATACGTTGAAGAGGGTGGATAGATGATGCTGGCAGACCAGCCAGAAGAGAAATGCAATAGTCCAGACGTGAGAGAATGAGAGATGTGACTAGTTTGGATGTTGCATCAGTGGACAGATACTTTCGAACTGCACTAATACGCCGTAATTGATAGTAGCACGACTGGCAGGTTTGGGTGATGAATTTTTGCATGGAGAGCGTGTTATCGATAACTACCCCTAGATATTTCACTACAGTGGATAGAGGGACAGACGTATTGCCGAATTCTATTGAAGCTGTTGTTATGGAAGAGAGTTTGTGTTTGGTCCCTTATGCATGGCTTCGGTTTTATCTGCATTTAGTTGTACTTGTTCTCTATCATCCAATTTTGGATATCTTGAAGGCAGCAGGACATATTTGTCAAGAGAGAAGGCAGATTTTCGGGAGTTTCACTGCTAAGAATCTGAGAGTCGTCTGCATAAAAATGATGGCTGATTTGATGACGGTTTATTATATGTGAAAGTGGGGCAGTATGTAGTACGTATGTGGAATGTAGTGCAGGCTGTAGTTATGTGTATGGAATGTAGTGCAGGCTGTAGTTATGTGTATGGAATGTAGTACAGGCTTTAGTTATGTGTATGGAATGTAGTGCAGGCTGTAGTTATGTATGGAATGTAGTGCATTCTGTAGTTATGTGTATGGAATGTAGTGCATTCTGTAGTTGTGTGTATGGAATGTAGTGCATTCTGTAGTTATGTGTATAGAATAGAGTGCATTCTGTAGTTATGTGTATGGAATGTAGTGCAGGCTGTAGTTATGTGTATGGAATGTAGTGCAGGCTGTAGTTATGTGTATGGAATGTAGTGCATTCTGTAGTTATGTGTATGGAATGTAGTGCAGGCTGTAGTTATGTGTATGGAATGTAGTGCATTCTGTAGTTATGTATGGAATGTAGTGCAGTCTGTAGTACGTATGTGGAATGTAGTGCAGGCTGTAGTTACGTGTATAGAATACAGTGCAGTCAGTAGTACGTATGTGGAATGTAGTGCAGGCTGTAGTACGTATGTGGAATGTAGTGCAGGCTGTAGTTATGTATGTGGAATGTAGTGCAGGCTGTAGTTATGTGTATGGAATGTAGTGCAGGCTGTAGTTATGTGTATGGAATGTAGTACAGGCTGTAGTTACGTGTGTGGAATGTAGTGCAGGCTGTAGTACGTATGTGGAATGTAGTGCATTCTGTAGTTATGTATGGAATGTAGTGCAGGCTGTAGTTAAGTATGGAATGTAGTGCAGGCTGTAGTTATGTATGGAATGTAGTGCAGGCTGTAGTTAAGTATGGAATGTAGTGCAGGCTGTAGTTATGTATGGAATGTAGTGCAGGCTGTAGTTATGTATGGAATGAAGTGCAGGCTGTAGTTATGTATGGGATGTAGTGCAGGCTGTAGTTATGTATGGGATGTAGTGCAGGCTGTAGTTATGTATGGGATGTAGTGCAGGCTGTAGTTATGTATGGGATGTAGTGCAGGCTGTAGTTATGTATGGGATGTAGTGCAGGCTGTAGTTATGTATGGAATGTAGTACAGGCTGTAGTTATGTATGGAATGTAGTGCAGGCTGTATTTATGTATGGAATGTAGTACAGGCTGCTACAGCTCGGACAGACTGAAGCAAGTTGTGCCGACATTACAGGCACTGACCACTGGTCCGAGGTCAGGATGATGGGTCAGCCTCTCTCCTGGTCCTCCCTGCTGCAGAACACTCACCTTTAGCTCACTGACCGGCACTGTGGGTCAGCCTTCAGGCAGGTTGTGGACAACACGTGTGGTCAGCAGCAGCGGGTCAAGATGATGCGAGGGTCAGTCGCTGTATCATAGTGATAGGTGTGTCATTGTGATGTGTCATAGTGATAATATGTGTGATGTGTATCATCGGGATATGTCTGTTATAGTGATATGTGTCATGTGTGTTGAGGTTATGTGTTATCGTGATATGTGTGGTGTGTGTTATCGTGATATATGCCATGGTGATATATGTGATTTGACTCGTAGTGATAGGTGTGTCACGTGATATGTGTGTCATAGTGATATGTGTCATAATGACACGTGTGATGTGTGGCATTGTGATGTGTGTTGAGCTGATGTGTCATGGTGGTGATTTTGTGGAGTGTGTTGATGCTCTCTGTCTGTCTGTCTGTGTGTATGTGTCTTGTCTGTCTGTCTGTCTGCCTGTCTGTCTGTGTGTATGTGTCTTGTCTGTCTGTCTGTCTCTCTCGCTCTCTCGCTCTCTCGCTCTCTCGCTCTCTCTCTCTGTATGTTGTGCATGACAACAGGCCCAGAGCCTGCCCACCCGTGTCTTGTGGCAGTGATGTTGCACGTGCTGATGGGGTGGGTGGAAAATGGGGTGGACATGGTAGGACAGTAAATCGTGTTTAGATAATATGCATGCGGGAATTTCCGTGGGGAGTGAAACATCACTGATAGAAGCCAAAACTACTCCGGGTTTCTCCAATTTGGTAAAAACAAGTATAGGTGAAGAAGGTGATTATGATGATGAAATATCACATGACCAACGTAGCAGCATAAATGCCTGAAAAAGGATATGGATGGTAGTAAAGAAACAAGTGGGTTGTCATGCTGCATACATTTACATTTAAACTCGTACCAATGTGGTCTAAGATGTAATGGTTGTGTGAGATGTGTGTATGTCGAGGGTGAAAGGGAGCTTGCAGAGAAAGAGACTGTGGATAATAATAATAATAATAATAATAATATATGGAATTTATATAGCGCTGAATCTTGTAAAGCAAAAAATCAAAGCGCTCCTGTAATACAAGTGCTGTGGCAGATTGTCTGCTACATTGTGTAGCAGAGGGTGAGGGAGAAAGCGGTGGGGGGATGAGGGAAGACGGGAGTGAGGTGGAGAGCCATAGCGGTGTGTTGAATGAGAGTATGAATGATGGGGATGACAGTGTCAGCACATGTTCGGGAAAACACGATGCTGATATAAATAAATTGTCGTTTCTTCATTGGAATGTGTGTGGTATACTGTCAAAGCTGAATGATGTAGATTTTGTTCATTTCATTTCCTCTTTTGATTTTGTTTGCCTTGTTGAGACTTTTGTTGAAAATTTTGAGTCTAACTTATTTAATGAACATGAAAACCAGCGGTGAAACTGACACAGCATAGAAGGTGTTCAGGGGGCATTATTTGTCTTGTAAGAAAAGTTCTTGTTCCTTACATTCGACACATGGATGATGGTGACTGTTGTATGTTCTTTGTACTTGATAAAGATTTTTTCCATTCTCCTAGAGATGTTTTGCTTGTGTGTACATATCTTCCCCCTGAAAATTCACCGTACTATGCTACTTGTGATGCTACTTATGGATTGAGTTTGCTGGAAGAAAACATTGTAGATAAATTGCTTTTGTGTGACGACATTGATATCATTGTGTGTGGAGATTTGAATGCTAGGACTTCTGACTGCTTCCCTGATTTGGTCGATGAAAATGAATTGCACGAGAATTACAGAAAAAATTATGAAAATCAAATACAAAGACATTCCAAAGATTCCACAATAAATTCTTATGGTAGACAATTATTGAATATGTGCATTGCAATTGGACTATGTATTTTAAAGGAATAAGCAATAACGACCAGGACGGTTGTTTCACATATATTTCTGGCCAGGGGAAGCAGTGTAGTTATTTCCTTACTTCTACAACTTTCTTTGATTTTGCTCATGATGTTATGACACTGAACATTCTTGATAGAATGGAATCAGACCATTTGCCTCTGTTACTGTGTTTAGATATGTATTCTAAATAATAATTCTCCTAATCTTTGTATATATATATAATTATAATTATAATTATATATACACACACATATATTAGTGTGTATGTGCGTGCGTGCGTGTGTATGTGTGTGTGCGTGTGCGTGCGTGTGTGTAGAATATGTATAGAATAGAATGGTTACATTTTCTGTTGGGGGAGGATAGTAATATTACTCCTACTTCAAAATCTTTTTAACACATTGTGGTTTCAGATTTGATTCTATCGAGTCCATGAATGCGGAAGAGTTATTGGTGAAGCGGAAAAGAGGCAGCAAGAAATATGTCTTTGCTGTGGCTTCTGCTTGCGCCATCTTCTTTATCATCGGCCTTTTGATAGGCTACTTTGCCACTTCTGGTGACATAACATCCGGTGGACAGCATATCCCTTCTACAGGGAGTGATAGGTGGGTGTTGACTGTCAGTAACCAAGACTTTGTCCTTGCTCGTGTCTGATCGGTTTATGAGTCTGTCTGTGTTGTTCCTGGTCCACGAAATATCAAAACTAAAGGTTAAGGCTTCGAGCATTCCAGTACTTTGCCAGCATAATGTGGAGTACTCTGTCCACTGACGTCAGAGAAAATGCCTAGACTCACACATTGTTCCTCATTCATCTATCATTTCTAAAATCAGTATTCTCTTATACATCATTCATCTATCATTTATCAAAACAGTATTGTCTTGCTCATTATTCACTTGTCATTTATCAAAACAGTATTTTCTGATTGATTATTCGTCTATTATTCATCAAAACAATATAATTGTCTGATTCACCATTCATCTATTATTTATCAAATCAATATTGTCTGATTCATTATTCATTTATTATTTATCGAAACAATATAATTGTTTGATTCCATTATTCATCTATTATTTATCAAAACAATATAACTGTCTGATTTATTATTCATCTATCATTTTTCAAATCAATATTGTTTGATTCATTATTCATCCATAATTATCAAATCCATCATTTATCAAAACAATACAATTGTCTGATTCAGTCTTCATCTATCCTTTATCAAAACAGTATTGTCTAATTCAGTATTCGTCCACCACATCCTGTACTCTATGTTCTTCCATCAAAACAATTCCAGAGAGGGAATGGTGAGCCTGTAGGAGACACAGCGGTCATGTTTACCGCTCCAGCTGTCTGCCACTCCCTTTCGGCCAATAATACGTCGCTGAACCATCTCGGCGTCGATTTTGAATTTTGATTTCAGATATTTTCCAGTACCTCAATTCCAAAGTATTAGGAAACAATTTAGCAATATGTCCTTGTTTTTCTGTACGCTTGTGTAGGTTAATCATAATGCTTTCTTATATCTGTTAGCAGATCATACACCTTTAAATATCAGTAACCATTTTACCTGTTTAAGTGCACATGAGCGATAAAAAAAAAATTCTACCATAGAAACTATCGAAGCTCACTATGATTGACTGGTTTCTTCCTCAACTCTCCAAACGGCCTTTGAGGCACCACACTGACACTGTCAGGAGGTACTGGCAGGTGAAGTTCAGTCTGGCAGCAGAGCCCATCCTCTCCATATCACACATGACATGTTGGGTGTAGTCCTGTCACACATCCAACGGCTAGAGCTGACCTTGGCTTTGATGTGGAAGCAGTGGAGGCTGGCTTTGACACACATCACACGAACATCTGGACTGGCCCAGACTGTCCTACAGAGAGCAGGACATAGAGTGATACGCAGATGCAGACACAGAAGACGATGGGAAGACAACATCAGAGAGTGGACTGGCCTAGAAAGGTGGAACGACTAGCTATGGAAAGCAGAAAACCGCGAGGAGTGGAGGAAGCTGGTTACAAAATTCTTCAGTGGGGCGTCGACGGTCTACTACACTACTGGATAGGTGGAGAAGATGAAGGTAGGACTTTGGTTGGCTTTGATGTCTCTTGCCCGGGAAACGCTGTACATATAGCAGGCGTCTTCGGCGTGCAGAAGTACGTGCCCCACTTCTGGCAGTTGGGCCTTGACAAGACAAGTCTAATGCAGTGCTTACGCGCTACACTAGCCAATAGATTAGAGTACCCTGTAAATTATATTTGAAAAAATTCGATAGTAACAAACATCCAATAAGGGACATTTGTTGTTTTTTTTAAAATAGTTCTAAGTTGAAATGTTTTAAACTTTCTTTTTATTAAAGCTTACTCTTCGTCTAAACTATTGCTGTATTATTGAAAAGGGTACGTATTTCTTCAATCATCTGAAAATGTACATTTTGTACAGTTCTTTGTGCATAAACATTATCACTTGAACTTCTGTACTTTTTGTATTTCAGTTTTGACCTCACTAAGTTTTTGCTGGACAACATAGACAAGGAGAGGATCCAGGAAACACTGAGGTAAGATGTTAACGTCTGCTAAATATGGTGCAGTGTATTTGCAGTATTCAGAAACACTGAGGTAAGATGTTAACGTTGACTAAATATGGTGCAGTGTATTTGCAGTATTCAGAAACACTGAGGTAAGATGTTAACGTTGGCTATCCCGTCCCCTTCTTTGACTAACGTTTGAGGAGTCCCATAACCTATAAGGTCGTAGGGGAGCGAGGCGTCAGAGACCTCACTTCTCTAGGGCCAGCATATTGAGGGCGGCGCCCATCTCCTCTCCCTCGCTGCTTTACCTTCCCTGACCCTAAAGAGGGCAGGTACCCATTTACAGCTGGGTGAACTGGGGGAACTGTACTGAAGCCAAGGCGCGCAAACGGTCACCCATCCAACTGGTAACCACGCTCGACGCTGCTTAACTTGGCTGGGGGAAAGCGAGTGCTCCGACCACTGAGCTATCCCGTCCCCCTCTTTGACTAACGTTTGCTAAATATGGTGCAGTGTATTTGCAGTATTCAGAAACACTGAGGTAAGATGTTAACGTTGACTAAATATGGTGCAGTGTATTTGCAGTATTCAGAAACACTGAGGTAAGATGTTAACGTTGACTAAATATGGTGCAGTGTATTTGCAATATTCAGAAACACTGAGGTAAGATGTTAACGTTGACTAAATATGGTGCAGTGTATTTGCAGTATTCAGAAACACTGAGGTAAGATGTTAACGTCTGCTAAATATGGTGCAGTGTATTTGCAGTATTCAGAAACACTGAGGTAAGATCTTTGACTAACGTCTGCTAAATATGGTGCAGTGTATTTGCAATATTCAGAAACACTGAAGTAAGATGTTAACGTTTGCTAAATATGGTGCAGTGTATTTGCAATATTGAGAAACACTGAGGTAGGATGTTAACGTTTGCTAAATATAGTGCAGTGCAGTGTATTTGCAATATTCAGAAACACTGAAGTAAGATGTTAACGTTTGCTAAATATAGTGCAGTGCATTTGCAATATTCAGAAACACTGAAGTAAGATGTTAACGTTTGCTAAATATAGTGCAGTGCAGTGTATTTGCAATATTCAGAAACACTAAAGTAAGATGTTAACGTTTGCTAAATATAGTGCAGTGCATTTGCAATATTCAGAAACACTGAAGTAAGATGTTAACGTTTGCTAAATATAGTGCAGTGCAGTGCATTTGCAATATTCAGAAACACTGAAGTAAGATGTTAACGTTTGCTAAATATAGTGCAGTGCAGTGCATTTGCAATATTCAGAAACACTGAGGTAAGAAGATGCTGATGTCTGCCTAAATATGGTGCAGTGTATTTGCAATGTTCTTTTGACTGATGTATATTATTTAGAAAAACTAAATCATCTGTCCATTGGTATCAGCCATTATAGAAACCAACCTGAGCTAAAGTACCTCAGTTCTTTTTCTATGACAGCTTTCAACACTGTTTCCAGTTCTTAGTCACAGCAGACTTCTCTCCCTGGAATTGGACTGTTCTCCCCAGAGAACGTGTCAGCCTAATGCCGCGCCATCGTTTTCTGTCTGATACATGCCTTTTCCTAGATTTCTTCCCTACACAATTTTTCCCGGGGACAAATTTCATGTTGTCATGTGTTATGTTGATTAAATGCATGTTGCGCAGAGGACTCGATTTATCGTCCCATCTGAAAGACTAACACAAAGGCTGCAGATGGAGATTCAAAATCGGGACTTTTGCATTATGAATGGCTGGTTATTTGAAAACTGGTTGGAGTGGAAGTCTTTCCAATAAAAGAAAAAGAAATCAGTGTGCAGCATGCATTTAATTTGCGTTAAAGAGCCTACGACTGCAAGAGTTCACTTCCTTGTTCACATACCTCCTTCTTCCTTCTCTGTTGCTCCAACAGCAGCTTTGTTACAGACCTCCCCCCCCTCCCCCTGTCTAAAATCCCTGAAAATGAACATGGGTAAAGAGGAAGACAACAGCAATAACAATAACAGTGCGTGTGTTTTGTTTCCTTAACATGTTGTGCGCGTTTACCTTGCTCCAAAATAAGTGGTAAACAGGCCCTAGGTTATTCTATTGTTTAATAACTTCCAGTCTGAAAACATACCTTTGGGGAAATGTGTAATTATACATTCTAGACATGTAATAGTGATACTTAATAAGTACAAACATCCCTTTTTACTACCATGAAGAGGACTGCCCCAAGAATATCAATACTGTTAATAGAAGGTACTCAAAGTGTCTATTTACAGTAGAAACAGTTTTGTTGCGTGGAGCATTATTACCTTTTGTAGAATGAGGATAATAGTATAAACCCAGGTCCCTTGTGCGAATACACGCTAAACTTTATTCACATCATCAACTCAATCTCTTATTGGAGAGAGTGTGCCAGCTATGGCCAATGACATGGATGACATGAGCTTAACCAGGATGCAGAATGCTGAATGGAAAGTGATGACCTCAGTGCAGAGTTCAACGTGTACAAAACACACTGCCTGAAAACTGACTGCACTGCCCCACAGACCCCTCAGATTATTTTGGAAGAAATCAACGGGGACATCTGTATGTGAGGAAAAACAAGTCAAGTATCCCATGGATTGAAAGTGCGCTTTTGCCAAAGATGGAAGATTTTCTGGCTGGTTGTCAGGACAGTTTGTTTTGTCATGTTGCAGACGCTACTCCTCCCAGCCACGCTTGGCGGGGACAGAGCTGGGGGAGGAGTTGGCCCACACCATCCTGAGAGACTGGACAGCTCACGGTGTGGAGACTGTCCACCTGGCCACCTACAACGTCCTCCTGTCCTACCCCAACACCTCCAACCCCAATGTGGTCAGTGCCTTTGTGCGATGTGTTGTGTGTATTGTATTGTTGTATATACCGCACTGTATCAAGATAAATGTGGACTGCAAAAGGTATGGAGACTGTCCACCTGGCCACCTATAACATCCTCCTGTCCTACCCCAACACCTCCCACCTTGGGGTGGTCAGTGCCTAGCACTCCCCAGAGACAGACAGAAAAGAAGAGATAGGCAACAGACTCCCAGCAAGAGCATGTTCAATTAAATGAAGTGGAGATAATTATTACAGGGAAGGAGTGGAAAAGGTTTGTGGTTATAGCTTCTCCCCCTTGATGTGATGTCCGCTCATCTAACTAAGGACACGGGTGTGACTGGCTACTGCAATAACTGGCCTTTTGATGGGTTTCAGTTAATACACACACACTCCGCGCCCGCGCGCGCGGATGGTTAGAGTGATGCATTCGTGATCTGCTAACCTGGGTTCAAATCTCGTTTGAAGAGGCGTCATCAGTACCGACTTCACTCTCCCCAAAAGTCCTTCGGATGAGACTATAAACCGAGGTTCCGTGTGCGAATGCACGCCGAACATCTTGCGCACACGTTAAACCCGATCAGCTTTTCGGAAGAGTAGGTCATTGTGTGCTGGTGGGAATGGATGACAAAGTTTACAAAACTGCATACACACGGGCACTGGATTAAAAAAAAAGCACATGAGTGTTTATTCCATCATCCTTGAAATAAAATAAAATAAATAAACACACACACACACACCAGGCTAATATTCTCTTAATGATGATGATAAACTCAAGATACATTTTTGTGCTAAAGAACAGATCAATAAAGATTCAAAATGCTGGGTGAACAAAACGAATAGCTAGTAACAGACAATAAAGTGTCCAAGGGAGATAATTACTTGTAATTATTGTGCATGCACATTTAAGTCACTGGAAGCGGTTTATCGATTTGTTTATCGATCCAGGTGGTTGGATTTGTGTCTGCCCGTGTTTAAGAGGATGAAGCCAGGTAAAACTTTAGCATGGAATCCTGTGTAACTGACGAAAATAGAGCTCAGAGGCTAGATTGCCGAAGTAGCAACAAACGAAACAAGTGTGATACTGCATGTGATAAATAGCATCAACCTGCAGGTGATGGCCAGCACAAGTTGGAAGTGGAGACAGCTTTAAAAAACAAAACAAAACAAAAACAACAACAACAACAACAACAACATGGTACAACCAAGATTTGGCATTTTATTTTGACTCAAGTTGCAATGAAACAGATGAATGGAAACAAAATTCCATGCAACTGGTGCCAAGCACTTGGCTGTAAACGAAATGACCTGCCGATTTTTGTACTGGTAGAAAACGACGTAAACGAAACACGATCATTGTACTTCTGGTTTTTCACAAGTGGATATTCCGTCTTGGAGTGGGGCACTCAATATTATTTGCTGACTAAATTGGTAGATGCGGCATCCAACTTTGTAAGAAATAGTAGCTTTGAAGATTTATTTTACCAGATAGTTTCAAAGTTAGAAGAAATCTCTTTTTTAAAAAGCTTGAAACATACAAACCAATTCCAGTATAAACATACCATACAACTTAACAGTTTGACAATGACTAACTTAACACCATAAGAAATGCAGCCCACAAACCTATGCTTTGGAAAGAGCACAGAGGAATTAGATTTCTCAGCAATTCTTTGTCCCAAACATTCCTTCCTTGTGTTCAAGGGTTTTCAGTGTCATCAGATGGCAAACTGAAGACAGTCTTTCTAGGGGCTTTGCCTGCAAACCCCTGCCACAATTTTCTCTTTTTTATTTTCTTCCATTCCCTTCTTGGACTTTACCACCACCACCACCACCCCTCAAACACACGCATGTATGCATTTATGTATTGCCAATATATTTTAGGTGGCAATTAGTGATAGAGCGTAATGTGTGTTTGCTACTAATGTAAAAGTGCATGAATGATATTCAACTGATTGTTCAGCTTCTCCGATGACCAGGCTGTTATCGACTTTTACAGGCTGAAAATTGAGCTTTTGCAGATGAAATAACGAAATAAACAGGTAATACTTCACTTACAGTAGAGACAGCTCTGCGTTTTTTATTCAGATGATCAGTAGTGTTCAGCGTAATACATCTAGGAAGACATTTTTTGCAATCTAATTGTCGATACAATACAGAGACATTGTAGTTACTTGATTTCTACTTGGCGGGGTGGTGCATTAATTGTGTTCAGGTTCAAGTGGTCAACACAAGTGACGGCCAGGTGGTTTTCCAGTCCGCCAATGGAGAGCTTCCGCTGATGCCACATGGAGACCTGACTAATGTTGGCCCCCCTTTCAACAGCTACTCCCCGGCAGGAAATGTCTCAGTGAGTGTTTTCTTCTGCGTGAGGGTGCACCAGGTGTTCAAGGGGCAGGGCATGTTTTCTTGTTCCTGTGCTGCTTTTGTTTGTTTGGTGAAAGGCTTGCTGGTCTGACCTCTCAGGGAAAACACTTTCAATCACAGATGGGCACACACAAAAGCGACCACCTGCATATGCCTAACCAATGTGCATGCAGCTTATTATATATTAGCATGCGTTCAGGCACGCACGAAATCCATGGACTCAGTTATTCATACGTGGACACGCCACCTGCAAGCACACACGTGCTCTACGTGTACACACACGCGCGCTCGCATCCGCCAACACACACACACACACACACACATACACACACACATCCTGCTAAAGGTAGGAGATCTGCCCTAATGAGGCAAAGGCACAGAATGTAATTTTGCATTATGTGGCTGCTCATATTGCTGACAGAATCGCCGTTTAGTCGATCAAGTAGGATACACAGTATCTGTAGTTGTAAATGACATCTATGGCATGATCGAAATGAACTATGGCTGACTGTATTTTAAAAGACTGAGTGTGTTCCTGTGAGAGTAGAAACACGAGCACGTTCTGAGCATGGCGTGTGTAGTACAGGCCCGCTGTGTAGTGTAGTGTAGTGTGGGTGTTGGCTGCTCTGTGTGCAGGGGGACATTGTGTATGTGAATTACGGCAGAATTGAAGACTTCCTCTTCCTGACCAATAATCTGTCTGTCAACATCACTGGGAAAATCGTCATTGCTCGCTATGGGAAGATTTACAGAGGAGATAAGGTATGCAGAAAATAACAGTTTGTCTGGTGTGTGTGTGTGTGTGCGGTGTGTGTGTGTGTGTGTGTGTGTGTCGTGTGTGGCGTGTGTGTGTGTGTGTGTGTGTGTGTGTGTGTGTGTGTGTGTGTTGTTGTTGTTGTTGTTGTGCTGCTGCTGCTGCTGCTTGCTGCTGCTGCTGCTGCTGCTGCTGCTGCTGCTGCTGCTGCTGCTGTTGCTGCTGCTGCTGTTGCTGTTGTTGTTGTTGTTGTTGTTGTTGTTGTTGTGCTGCTGCTGCTGCTGCTGCTGCTGCTGCTGTTGTTGCTGTTGTTGCTGTTGTTGTTGCTGTTGCTGTTGTTGTTGTCTTCAATTTAACGTCTGTTCACTCTTAGTGATATTAGACGAGGGATGTGGAAAATGAAGAGGAAGTTAAAACAGAGAAGGGAATGGAAAGAGAAAAGACTGATTAGGTAACATGTGTGTTGGTATTTTCATGCAACTAAAAGGGGGGGGGGATCTTAAACATGAGTAAAAATTTAAAATCATCAAATTGTTACATGAAATAACTATAAAGTAACTACAACAAATAATCTAATGGACTGTGCAATAGACATTTAACAATGGCAAAGGCTAATTTTGGATTTTTAAATACTGTTTCCACAGACTGCTCACAAAATGTGGGTAAAAAAAGTTTTACAATTGGACATTCAAATATGATGTGAGTGTTGGAAATATGTTCCCCACAGAGGCACCTGACATTTTTACAAAATTTTGTTATAAATGCATTTAATTTTATTCTAAAATATAATGTATTAACTCTTTTCGTAGTTGCGATACTTAAATGTGTTTGAGAAGGATAACATGAAATAAGGCCATTAGTCAGGCAACTCTTTAAAGATCGTTCCTTGAGTTGATCTGATTCTCTCCACTTGCTCCACGATGTTTGTTCTAATAAACGGTATCCCTCCTGTAGAGATAATGGAACATGCAGTTCTGTCGATTCCAAATGATGTCTTGCCCCCCTTTTTGCAGCTCTGTCAGCCCACTCATTTGAAAAAACTCCAACGTGCGAAGGTACCCAACAAAAGGAGACAGGAATACCTCTTAAACTTAAAAGGTGTATGACATATTTAATTTCAAAAATGATTCTAGATACTTTCTTGGAATTTGGGGATTTGATAGCATACAGTACCGACTTAGAGTCTACACAAAGTAAGATAGGAATGATGGGAAATACAAGATCAAGAATATAGTTAAGAGCCATAAGAATTGCAACAAGTTCAGCTGTAAATATCGTATGATGTTTACCAAGATAGTATGATTTCTCTGTTTTAGAGCTGGTATGACGAATGCTGAACCAGCTTCATTGTTTTCTAAAACTGACCCATCTGTATATACTTTTAAGTTGTCAGTATACTTATTTTCAATATGTGATTGGATATCTGCAACCATGATATTTTGGTTTTCGTTCTTTCTTTCATAAGTACATTCTATATCAAAATTTGCTTTATTTATTTCTCACGAACGGCATGGCACAACTTCTTTCTGCATTTCTAATTCATAATGATTAAGTTCAGACTTTTGAAAAAGGTCTGATACATAAGTACCAATAGGCGTTAAACACGAAATATGTCTAGCCCTTTTAGGATAATTTGTTTTTGCTTCGACTTCTATTTCACTAGAAACAATGTTTTCATTTGTTGTGCTGCATAAAACATATCTGGCACATGAAAGTTGTCGGTATTCAGCTAGGGGAAGTTCCCCAATTTCGTTATAAGTTGCTATGGTGGAGGTGTGGAATGGTACACCAAGTGCAAGTTTATATGCTTTACAGTCTACACTTTGGAGTTTTTTCAATAAATAATTAGGAGCACTAAAAAAGACTTCTTGTCCATAAGACAGCTTGGACCGCACAAGTGACGTAGCTAAGCATTTCAGAGTGACCACATCTTGTCCCCAAGACTGTCTGGTAACCATTTTAAGAAAATTAATACATTTTCTCGCTTTTGTTAAAATGTATCCAATATGAGCATTCCAAGTCAATTTTGATGTAACTAAGATGCCTAAAAATTTGACAGTATTTTGTGTACTGAATTAGCTCCCCTCCAATCCTAAACTGTGGTAGTGTATCTGGATCACTGCCATTGTTAAAAAGCATAATGTGCGTTTTTTCTGTGGAAAATGTCAGACCATTTTCAAAAATATATTTATATAAGTTATCTAACTGTTTTTAATAATCTTTCTGGTATAATGAATCATCCTCTTTGTTGTACTGCGCTTCATAGCGACATTCATCCACATACATATATCATCAGCATATTGTACTAGGATGATATCTTTAGACATGTTTGTGGGTAGATCATATAACAGTATATTAAACAGAAAAGGGGCTATAACAGAACCCTGTGGTAAACCCATATGGAGTGACCTAGAGTGTGAATATGTATTCCCTACTCTCACTTGTATACTTCTGTTACATAAAAAGCTTTTGATATAATAATAAACATGCCCAGATAATCCAATAGTCTTCAGTTTATGCAGTAATTTAGCAATTTAGTAATTTAGTGTGTGTGTGGTGAGAGAGACAGAAAGAGAGAGAGAGAGAGAGAGAGAGAGAGAGAGAGAGAGAGAGAGAGAGAGAGAGAGAATGCCCGTTGTGTAGGTGCACAGTACTGTGTTCATCAGTTGTATAAAAGTTCTTATACAGTTATCTCTCTCTCTCTCTCTCTCTCTCTCTCTCTCTTCCCCTTCCTCCCTCTCTCCCCAAAGCTCGGGGGGATGAACTTTGTTCAATGGCAATGGAAGACGTGTTTTGAATTGCTCTGAAGAAAATTTTTGGTTTTTTGTATTATTACACAGATATTGTTTTCAGATAATTATGCCAATATGTAGCCAACAGTATAGACTTGCATGTGGCACATTTGTGCCAGTTTTGTGGCATTTTATGGCAGAAAGGGCCAGAAAATCTGGATTGAAAAGGGTACGTAGCTTAAAAATTCCATTCAAAGTAAAGCCAAGTGATGCTGTGTTACTATTTTTAGTGGCAGGCCTCTTGCTGTGTGCTGGTGACATTGAAGCCAACCCAGGGCCAGTCTCTCCTAGCCCACACAGCACGTGCAACACAAACGAACCAGATGTGAACAGTGACACAATTCATTAAGTACTACAAGCCATTCGTAAACAAGATGCGCGTTTTGACTCCATTGAACGAAAAATGTCAACAATGCAGGCGGGCATCGATGCAATCAAAGGAGATGTGGCACAGGTGAAATCAAAGTGTGTGGACATTGAAAAAAGATGTAGCAATATTGAAGTGGAACAAGAGGCACTGGCAGCAGCAGCTAGGATGAACAAACAGAACATTGACTATCTGTTTGACGACAATGAAAGGCTGAAGCAAGAAGCAAGGAAAACTGAAGCAAAAATGACAAGCATGGAGGAAACAATAAAAAATCTGCAGTCAGAAGTCAATAGATTGGAGCAGTTCTCAAGAAGAGACAACCTGAGACTGTTTGGTGTGCCGCATAAAAAGTCAGCTTCTAATTTCGAAGACTTCAACACGTGTGCAGAACTGGTGACCAGCACTCTCAACAGCGTGGAAGGAACCAAGAAATGGAAGACTGAGGACATTGCTCGTGCTCACAGAATTGGCCAGAGGAAGACCACGACCAATGATAGTCAAGTTTAGTAAGTGGAGTGATAAAATGGCAATCTTGTCAAACCGACCCTATAGAGAAGAACTGACTAAAAAGGGAATCCCAGTGGCAAATGACTTGACCAAATCACAAGCAAGGGCAGTAGCAGCTGCAAAGAGTGAGGGAAAGTTTGCTTACTTTAAACAAGGCAAACTGATTGTGGAGCCCAGAAGACCTGACCCAAGAACATACGCAGAAGTGGTTGAAGGAAATAGACGGAGGGCACACATGAAAACCAGTCCAGCTGGAAGTGAAAGCAGGAACAGGAGCAATCATGACGTCACCACCCTGGAGGAGAAGACAAACCAGAACAGGGCCAGCTGTCAGAAAGAGCAAGCAGGGAACCCTCAAGGTCACCAGGTCACCAGGAATGGGAAGACTCCATCAGGACTCCAAGCCAACACGGGTCACGTCCCCTGCCAGACATCAGGAATGGAAACTGCTGTACGTGGTGATCACCGTTAACCGGAAAATGGACGCGGACAAAGACAATCTGACATGCACAATCTGAGGGACAGCAGGGCTCCAGGGAGAGGTCCTGCCTCTCAAAGGAATCAGAGAAGCCCTCAGCCACGTCGATCAGAACGCAAAGTAAATAAACCATAGGACAGGCAGGGCCATTCATCTGGTGTATCAGTTCTTAGGTTTAATGTGGAAGTCTTTGCTTGTAAGATTCATGATGGTTCCTTTATGCAATATGTTTCTTCCTTTTATATGGCATGCTTGACGGAAACATTTATTGACAATTCCTTTGATTTAACTGGGTTATTCCCAGAGCATGTCATAATGGTATCACCAGCAAGGAAATTGTCCGTCCAAGGAAGAAGGTCGGGAGGGGTGATTTTGCTCATTAAACGTAAACTGTACAAAGAATATATGAAACCTGTAGAGGTAAACTGTGCAAACATAATTGCTGTAATGATTGATAAGTCCTTTTTTAGCACAGACAAAAATGTCCTGTTCATAGCATGTTATGTTGTGCCAGAGAATGGCCCATTATACGATTATATGGTGGCCAAAAATGGCATTGAGATATTAAAGGACAGTATCACCAATCAGTTAGAGAATGAAGATGTGTACTTTATGATCTGTGGAGATCTGAATGCCCGAACAGCTTCCTAGCAGGCAAAGTTAGAGAGCATGCCAGTCTACTCCCCTGATGGTGATGATGATGACGACAATGATTTGGAAGTAAAGGGAATGTTTGACAGGTGTTCTAAGGACACAACAGTTAACAATTTGGGTCGTTCATTGCTTGATTTGTCTCATGCTCGATTGCACTGTTCTGAATGGTGTTTGTGAGGGGGACAAAAATGTGGATTTTACTTTTATAAGTTCAAATGGCTCTAGTGTAATTGACTATTTTGTTATGTCTCAAAATTTGTTTTCTCAAATAAACAGTGTTATGCAAATCGTGGATCGTTTAGATTCTTGGCACCTACCTTGGAAAACATAGACAGAAGTTCTGAAACTGAAGTCATAAATGACATGAAAGAGGCTCGTGTGGTATGGTCAGATGAGTTTGCCCAGTTATATAGGAATGAATAAGCCTCATTAGAATTTAAGGAGATGGTTCAAGAAGCATGTAATGTTTTAGACGAAAATATTGATAAATCAGTTGGGGTAATGACAATGGCACTGCTTGGAGCAGCAGAATGTATGGCAAAAACGGTGGCAAAATGAAGAAAAAAAAGACTGGTTTGATCATGAATGCCACGAAAAGAAACGTCAAGTTAAAAGGCTTCTGAGAGAATTTAGAAGGACAAAAAAACTCGAAGTGAAAGATACATTTGTACAATCCAAGAAGGAGTACAAAAAGACGCTAAAGCAAAAAAGTATGACTTCGACCAGAATAGATTGACAAAACTTAAAGAAAATGTGAGAGACTCCAAATCCTTTTGGAAGACTATTCGTTCTGTTAAATGTAAACGAAAAGTCTGTAACTCAATTTCTAATGACTAGTGGCATGACCATTTCCTTAGAGTATTTCAAGACTTTGAGAATACGATACAGGACAATGAAACAGTGGAAGATGAAACTGGCAGAATAGACAATGTTGTGCAAGACCCAGCCCTTGAAGAACCTATATCTAAACAAGAAGTAATCGCAGCCATAAAGAGATTGAAAGAGGGGAAAAGTGCTGGTCCAGACAGAATTATAGGAGAGATGCTTAAAAATGTGGATGACACTGTAATTGACTATTTGGTGCAGTTGTTCAATAAGCTTTTTGATGAGGGTCTATTTCCAAAGGAGTGGTCTAAATCTATACTTGTACCAATACATAAGAAGGGAGCAACTAGTATGTCAGAAAATTATCGAGGAGTTTCTCTGACAAGCATAATGAGTAAAGTATACACATCCATTTTGAATAAAAGACTTTCAGACTGGGTTGAAACAAATGAAAAAATCAGAGAAGAGCAAGCAGGCTTTAGACAGGGATATAACACAGTTGATCATATTTTTACTCTCTATGGGCTTGTGCAGAAACATTTACAGAAGCATGCTAAATTGTTTGTTGCATTCATAGATTTCAGAAAAGCCTTCGATTCGGTAGATAGGAATGTACTATGGGTTATACTTCATAAAACAGGAATTGATGGGAAATTGTATAGGGCTATAAAGGGCATGTATTCATCTGTAATGGCTTGTGTACACAACAGATGTTCTTACACAGATTACTTTGACTGTCCAAGGGGCGTTAAACAAGGTTGTTTGTTGAGTCCCTTAATGTTTTCAATTTTCATAAACGAACTGGCTACAGAAGAAGCGAACTCCGGAAAACATGGAATAAAAATGATCCCAGGTGCAGTTGAATTATTACTGTTACTTTTCGCATATGATGTCATTCTTTTGTGTAGCACACCTACAGCACTGCAAAATCAACTGAACACATTAAAATCAGAAGCAGATCGTCTGGGTCTCACAGTAAATTCAGAGAAAACGATGGTTATGGTATTTAGAACGGGAGGCCACTTGGGAATGAGAGAAAAATGGACTTATGGGGACCATAAACTTAAAGTAACAAATAACTATAAGTACCTTGGGGTAACATTTTCAGCAAAGTTGTGTACTAGCTCTATGTTTGATATGATGTGTCAAAAAGCCAAAAATGGAGTTCTGCAAATTATCAAATCAATGAGAAGATTAGCTTCTGCTGATAGTACACTATTTTGGAAACTGTTTGACACACAAATAGAACCTGCCCTGACGTATGCAGCAGAAGTATGGGGTCTAGAAGATACCACACAAATTGAAAAAGTACACACCTTTGCCATGAAAAAATTCTTATGTGTCCCATTACATGCATCAAATAAACTTATGTACGGAGAAACTGGTAGATACCCCATGTATATAAGAACCATAACTAAATGTATTAAATACTGGATTAAACTTATCAGGCTTCCTATGTCAAGAATAAACAGACAAGCATACGAAATGCTGCTTATACAACATAATAATGGTAAAGTAAACTGGGCGACTAAAGTAAAAGATCTTTTGACGATAAATGAATTTGGTATTGTTTGGCTATGCCAGAGGGTGGGTTACGAAGAACAGTTTGTTAGAGAATTGAAAGATAGACTTATTTCATGTTTTCATCAAAACTGGCACAAACAGTTAATGTCTAGTGAAAAATACACTTGGTATAGCTCCTTTAAAGATGCATTTGGTCCAGAACAGTATCTGATATCGTTAAGTAATAAAAGGCTTCGAAGTAATTTACTAAAATTTAGGCTAAGATTGTGTGGTCTTTTGAACTGCAAACAATGGTATATTACAGCGGAGACAGACAACAACTCTTGTCCAGCATGTGGAGAAGAAGAACAAGACGAATTTCATTTTTTGTTTGCTTGTAGAACTTATCATGAAATTCGCCAAAAAAATTGCTTTTTTGACAAACCCAACCAACAGGTCCACCAATCTTGTACAAAAGGTGCTATCTTCAAATAATATGTCCGAGCTTAAATCTTTAGCAATATATGTTACGCAGGCTCTAGATAAACGTAAGCAGACTGTGAATGAAACGGATCCTATACGTAATAACTGAAAATATTGGTTGGCATTTATCTGGACTTTGGATTAATACTCATGTCCTTTTCATACTCATTCCTATGTTAATATGTCATTTACAATTGCCCCCTTTGACTGATGGGCTTGTAGCTTTTGTCAAATAAAATTCGTTCATTCGTTCATTCATTCATTCTCCCCAAAGCTCTTAGCATCAACTCGTGGGATGATGTCAGAGGTAGAATTGTGGGCAGATGTTGAAATGCGGCCCACACTGTGGGGCCTTACGGGAAACACTGAACCATCATTGTGACGTTGTACAGATTACACCAGGCCTCTCTCCCTCCAGGATGGTCTTAAATGGATAATAGGCAGTTGCTGGATCTGCTTAGCCAAGTGACCCAGAGGTCAATAAAGCAAGGACAGGCAGTCTCAGGGGGGCAGATCAGTGAGCAGTCTTCAGTTCAGGTGGAGCTGCGTGGCTGTTGTCTGTGAAGGCGTTGAGTGTGTGCTGTGCTGCAGTCTTCACCTTCTCTTCCTCTGCCTGCAGATGGTGCCTGAGGATCCCCCCCCCCCCCCCCCATCCCCTGTGTGCTGTGCTGTGCTGTCATCTGCAGACATGAAACACGTGGAGAAAGAACAGTGATATGCATGCTTTCTCCAGGGACAGCAGCCCGTAGTACTACACAAAACACAGCAAAGCCATACAATACAGTGAAATGCTGTACAGTACAATGCGATACAACATTATCTAAAACGCAATACAATACAATACACTGCTGTACTCTACAATACAATACAATACCATACTCTACAATACAGTACAATACAACACACAATATTGTGGCAGCAGAAGATGACCAGGCGTTGCCACAGATGCCAGTTCTCCATAGAGGAGGCCCTGTAGGACGGTGGTTTCACTGCTTGTGGTGATCGCGGCCCAACCAGCCCCGCCTGTACTGTCCTATCAAGGTGTAGGTTTGCTCTAGGGCCTATGAAATGCTGTCTATGTTCTGACGGCTTCTGACGATTTTTAAACCGATAGAAAGAAAGAACACCACTCAACTTAATTCAGCTGTCTCCATCACCGTGGTAGGAGCTCCACGCAGTGCCACCAGGGTTCATCATCTCTCTCTCTCTCTCTCTCTCTCTCTCTCTCTCTCTCTCTCTCTCTCTCTCTCTCTCTCCTCTCTCTCTCTCTCTCTCTCTCTCTCTCTCTCTCTCTCTCTGTGCTGAACTCTACGATCTCTCGTAACCTTTCCAGACCACTGACCTCAGGCAGTGACAGGGGATCCTAAATCTTGACTTCATTTAACTTCTCCTTTAACTCCTTGAGGAGTTGTCAGGGCACTGCACTCTTTTTTTTCAAATATTATATCGGTGACTCGTCAAACAAGGCAGAGCTCATCCCTGTTCAGTTTGCAAAGTGCATGCTAGGTAGTATCATTCATGCCATCTTCCATAGCTGCCCACTCTTCTACAAAGTTTTATCTGAAGGAAAGTCAGAAGGGTGGAGTCAGTGTCAAGGTTATCTGCCCCCAAAGAAGAAGTGAGTGGTCTCTCATTCAAACTCTTCAGCAGAGGCAAAGCCGCGCCCTCACTGGCCGTCAGAACACAGACCACGCTCTGACCTGGGCTGTTGGCCTTCAGCCCCTATCTTCTGGGGCAGAAGATACTCGCCAGAAAATGCACTGATTATTTTGCCATAATTATTTGTCCACAAATGCTAAAATTTCTTTGCTGCTACCTCTACAGCTGCACACCCTGCCCTCACCTGTCTGCCTGCTGTGTGATGTGTGCAGGTGCGGAATGCAGAACAGTTCAGTGCCTCACCTGTCTGCCTGCTGTGTGATGTGTGCAGGTGCGGAATGCAGAACAGTTCAGTGCCTCACCTGTCTGCCTGCTGTGTGATGTGTGCAGGTGCGGAATGCAGAACAGTTCAGTGCCTCACCTGTCTGCCTGCTGTGTGATGTGTGCAGGTGCGGAATGCAGAACAGTTCAGTGCCTCACCTGTCTGCCTGCTGTGTGATCTGTGCAGGTGCGGAATGCAGAACAGTTCAGTGCCTCACCTGTCTGCCTGCTGTGTGATGTGTGCAGGTGCGGAATGCAGAACAGTTCAGTGCCTCACCTGTCTACCTGCTGTGTGATGTGTGCAGGTGCGGAATGCAGAACAGTTCAGTGCCTCACCTGTCTGCCTGCTGTGTGATGTGTGCAGGTGCGGAATGCAGAACAGTTCAGTGCCTCACCTGTCTGCCTGCTGTGTGATCTGTGCAGGTGCGGAATGCAGAACAGTTCAGTGCCTCGGCTGTCATTCTGTACTCTGACCCCGATGACTTCAGGGAGGGGCAGGGGGAGGACAACACCACCTACCCCCACTCCTGGTGGCTGCCTCCCTCAGGTGTTCAGAGAGGGACCATCCTGACCACACATGGAGACCCCCTCACCCCCCTCTATCCCTCTACAGGTGTGTGGGGGAGGGAGGAGTGGGGGTGTATGTGTGTATGACAGACAGACAGAGAAAAAGAGAGAGAGAAGAAAGAGAGAGAATGAATGAATCTGTATTTTTCAAGGAGAGAGAGAGACGGAGAGAGAGAAGAGAGAGAGAGAGGAGAGAAGAGAGAGAGAGAGAGAGAGAGAGAGAGAGAGAGAGAGATGAGAGAGAGAGAATGAGAGAGTCCGTAATGAAAACATGAGGTAAGGTTCAAGCCTACAACTCTAGCCCTAATCTTAAGTGAAAGCAACAAGACTTCTTTTCTTTATCAGGAATTATAAGAGGCTTAATTCAATCATTTATTTTGCATGATTTTGGGATGTTATCAGTTGTAATGTGGCTGTGGCTTATAATTATAGAACTAGATACACCACACTACACTGTACTGCCCTACACTGCCCAGTACTACACTACACTATACTGCACTACACTACACCACACACAACACACCAAACCACACCACACCACACTGCACTACACTATACCACACCACACCACACTAATCTACACCACACCACTCCACACCACTCCACACTACACCACACCGCAGCTCCTTAATTAAACTAAGTCATGGAAGCGCTGCACTGATGAAAGCACCAGCTGTCTCTATTTTGTGGTGGTGGTGTGTCAATACCTGGGCCTCAGCAAAGTTGTATTGGGTCAATGCAGGGATTTTATTTCCCTCTCTCCCTCCCTTTCTCTCTCTGTCTGTCTCTTCTTCTTTCCAGGCCTGTACCTTGCAAGCCAGTCTTGGAGAGGCTGTCAGATTTTGTGACATGACCACACCGCTTCAGTTTTCTGTTCTTGACCATTGTACCATCACTGGGATCAGTGGTCAGGGAGGGCCACTGGAACTCGTAGAATTCAGCAGAGGCAGACATAGATGGCAACCCTGGTGGCACCGCGTTAATAATAATAATAATAATAATAATGTATGGAATTTATATACCGCGTTGAGCTCCTGTCCACGACAGGGGCGATGGAGAGTTGATTGAGTTCGCTGACTATTGTCAAGTCTTCACAGGTTCCTGGCCTGTCTGATGATGATGCACTTCGTCACGTGGTGTAGGAAGGAGCATTATACAGCATGGCCTTTCTTCTTCTTGAATTCTTCTCTGCAGGTCTGCTGTAAAAGTCTAGGAGGTTTTTTTCATATAGAAAGACGGAAAGACCTACAGCATGCGGTAGTTCCACTTTTGTACAGGCACACACAGTAGCAGTTGAGGAGCTTCAACAATCTGTTGAGAAAGCTACATGGTTTTTATCATCGCCAGATTATGCCTACCGTCTGCCGCTGTCGGAGGCTGATGGCCACATGCCCCAGATTCCATGCCAACCCATTGGATACGGCGATGCCTCCAGAATTCTCAGGTCAGCCTTCTAATCACTCAGTTTCTGTCTTTTAGCCACTGGGCAGTCATAAGTCGCTTTGATACAGGTCAGTTTGTCTGTGTGTGTGTGCATGCTTGACTTTTATGAGGTGAAATTTTAACAGATTTGTATGTCATTCATGCACACTAGTGTACGTTCGGGTACACACACACACACACACACACACACACACACACACTCACTCACTCACACACTCTTGCAATTCACGTCAAGGATAACAGTGATATAGCCAGAGAGCCCCAAAGTCTGACCCGTGCATGGACCTCACTGTTAGTGCTGCATCTGCTGAGCAGTCTCTTGGCAGAGGGTATGTGGTCAGCTGATGTGCCCAGCTGGACGTGCCTGCCCTCTGGGCAAACCTGAGCACTAACAGCATCATGGTCATAATGAAACCAGGTGTAGGGTCAGAAACATTAGCACAGCATCAACAGGTGTCAGCTGGAGGTATTAGGTGAGGCGAGGATGCCTGGAGCTCTTTCAGTATATATGGCGTCCCATCTTCTGGAAAGTCTGTGCTAGAATTTTCCCCTTCCCTCTTATTCTCTTTGTTTCTCTATTTTTCTTACCTTTTATCCTCTCCCTTGCTTGTTTTCTGCATTTTCAGTCCAGCAAATCTGACAAAATATTTTCTTGTTAATCATTACATGACGGTTTGCCCGTATTGTTTTATTTTGTCAACCAAGTCATGTCTATGTAAATACTGAGAAGGGCACGTACTGTCTATTTGGCAATGTTGTTTGCCCATGTGGCATTTTTTCTGTGTTTTTTGACACACGTGTTGTTTATTATCCTTTTCACGCCCTTTTGTGAGGAGTTTTCTGTAGAATCCTTCACACAGATGTCGTCATAGTGTACCTTGATTTTAACACTTTCTTTGCTGTAGTTGTTTTAGTTTGTCACAGAAGTGTCTATGTTCGTGTATGTGTATGTGTGTGTGTGTGCTTTTGTGTGTGTGTGAGTGTGTGTTGTTGTCGTTGTTGTTGTTATTACTTCGATTTTATGTCTATTCACCCAAAGTGATATTAGACTTTTCCCCGCTTTATTCATTTCAAAGTGTGTGTGTATATGCGCGCGCGCACGCGCGCGTGTGTGTGTGCGTGCTTGCGTGCGTGGGTGTGTGTTCTCATGCGCGTACTACCTGCTTCCCTTCCCATCTCTTGGCCTAGTTGTTAGAACAGGACGTTAATCTGGGGCAGATGTGTGCCACCCCGTGTTGAAGCACTGAGGTGATGTGTGGCTGAAAGTGCAGCGTGTCCAGGCTGCTGCTGCAGCTGTACATCAGCAGACTGTGGCACAGGGCGGCCCACAGCTGCCCTCACCACCTTGTCCCCCCGCCACCAGTGTCACAGGACTGTCGTTCAGCACAGTGCACAAGACACAACATCATTGCTCAGTTGTTGTGTTGTCTGCAGGATGATGGGGGTTGTTGTGTTGTCTGCAGGATGATGGGGGTTGTTGTTGCTGTGTTGTCTGCAGGATGATGGGGGTTGTTGTTGCTGTGTTGTCTGCAGGATGATGGGGGTTGTTGTTGTTGTGTTGTCTGCAGCATGATGGGGGTTGTTGTTGTTGTGTTGTCTGTAGGATGATGGGGGTTGTTGTTGTTGTGTTGTCTGCAGGATGATGGGGGTTGTTGTTGTCTGCAGGATGATGGGGGTTGTTGTTGTTGTGTTGTCTGCAGGATGATGGGGGTTGTTGTTGTTGTGTTGTCTGCAGCATGATGGGGGTTGTTGTTGTTGTGTTGTCTGTAGGATGATGGGGGTTGTTGTGTTGTCTGCAGGATGATGGGGGTTGTTGTTGTTGTGTTGTCTGTAGGATGATGGTGGTTGTTGTTGTGTGTTGTCTGCAGCATGATGGGGGTTGTTGTTGTTGTGTTGTCTGTAGGATGATGGGGGTTGTTGTTGTTGTGTTGTCTGCAGCATGATGGGGGTTGTTGTTGTTGTGTTGTCTGCAGGATATGGGGGTTGTTGTTGTTGTGTTGTCTGTAGGATGATGGGGTTGTTGTTGTTGTGTTGTCGGCAGGCTGGTTGTTGTTGTTGTTGTTGTTGTTGTCTGCAGGCTGATGTGGTTGTTGTTGTGTTGTCTGTAGGATGATGGTGGTTGTTGTTGTGTTGTCTGCAGGACGATGGGAGTTGTTGTTGTTGTGTTGTCTGCAGGATGATGGGGGTTGTTGTTGTTGTGTTGTCTGCAGGCTGATGGGGGTTGTTGTTGTCTGCAGGATGATGGGGGTTGTTGTTGTTGTGTTGTCTGCAGGATGATGGGGGTTGTTGTTGTTGTGTTGTCTGCAGGATGATGGGGGTTGTTGTTGTTGTGTTGTCTGCAGCATGATGGGGGTTGTTGTTGTTGTGTTGTCTGCAGGATGATGGGGGTTGTTGTTGTTGTGTTGTCTGCAGGATGATGGGGTTGTTGTTGTCTGCAGGATGATGGGGGTTGTTGTTGTCTGCATGCTGATGGGGGTTGTTGTTGTTGTTGTTGTGTGCAGGATGATGGAGGTTGTTGTTGTTGTGTTGTCTGCAGGATGATGGGGGTTGTTGTTGTTGTGTTGTCTGCAGCATGATGGGGGTTGTTGTTGTCTGCAGGATGATGGGGTTGTTGTTGTTGTGTTGTCTGCAGCATGATGGGGGTTATTGTTGTCTGCAGGATGATGGGGGTTGTTGTTGTCTGCAGGATGATGGGGGTTGTTGTTGTTGTGTTGTCTGCAGCATGATGGGGGTTGTTGTCTGCAGGATGATGGGGGTTGTTGTTGTTGTGTTGTCTGCAGGATGATGGGGGTTGTTGTTGTCTGCAGGATGATGGGGGTTGTTGTTGTCTGCATGCTGATGGGGGTTGTTGTTGTTGTTGTTGTGTGCAGGATGATGGAGGTTGTTGTTGTTGTGTTGTCTGCAGGATGATGGGGGTTGTTGTTGTTGTGTTGTCTGCAGCATGATGGGGGTTGTTGTTGTCTGCAGGATGATGGGGGTTGTTGTTGTTGTGTTGTCTGCAGCATGATGGGGGTTATTGTTGTCTGCAGGATGATGGGGTTGTTGTTGTCTGCAGGATGATGGGGTTGTTGTTGTTGTGTTGTCTGCAGCATGATGGGGGTTGTTGTCTGCAGGATGATGGGGGTTGTTGTTGTTGTGTTGTCTGCAGGATGATGGGGGTTGTTGTTGTGTTGTCTGCAGGATGATGGGGGTTGTTGTTGCTGTGTTGTCTGCAGGATGATGGGGGTTGTTGTTGTCTGCAGGATGATGGGGTTGTTGTTGTCTGCAGGATGATGGGGATTGTTGTTGTTGTGTTGTCTGCAGGATGATGGGGGTTGTTGTTGTTGTTGTCTGCAGATGATGGGGGTTGTTGTTGTCTGCAGGATGATGGGGGTTGTTGTTGTCTGCAGGATGATGGGGGTTGTTGTTGTCTGCAGGATGATGGGGGTTGTTGTTGTCTGCAGGATGATGGGGGTTGTTGTTGTTGTGTTGTCTGCATGCTGATGGGGGTTGTTGTTGTGTGCAGGATCATGGGGGGTGGCAGAGCTCCAGCCTCATGGCAGGGAGGCCTGAACTTCACCTATCATATAGGACCGGGCTTCCTCAGCCAACACAGCCACTGGTGAGTTCTCTGCTCACATCACTTCGTTTTGTGTGTGTGTGTGTGTGTGTGTGTGTGTGTGGTGTGTGTGTGTGTGTGTGGTGTGTGTGTGGTGTGATTCAGATTCAGAATATTTTATTGCCATTTAAGTCAAATAGACTTATTTGACACAACAACAAAACAAGCAAACATCAGTTATAACCAACTCTTTGGTTCAAATTAATGTACACTAAAGCATGTTGCATTTTACTTCTCATTTTCTCTTTTCTTAAAACATCCATACACATATTTGATGATTCTGCTTGATAGATATCAATTGCGATTATGTCACTTAATTTATTTATACAAATGTTATGTTTTTTGTCTTTGGTTGTAATTTTTAATAACAAATTGTTTCTGAGTTCATCATATGAGATACATTCATCGAGTAAATGAAATTCATCTCCTATCTTGTTACAATATCTACATTTTCTGTCCTCTCTAGATATATTTTGGTGCCTTCCTTTCTCTATCATTAAATTGTGAGAGCTTGTGCGAAATTTACAATACGTCTTTTTATGAGTTTGTTTTCATAGTTTATTAAGTATGGTTCCAGTCTGTATTCTTTGGTAGCAAAATCGTAAAATTTTTATTTTGCAAAGTCTTTCTTCTGGTAGATCCAAAATGTTTTATACATGTTCTCAAGCTTTCTTTGAACAGCATAACTCAACCGATGAACATCAAAAGTACTTTGGTTCGTCCAGACATGTTTGAATCCAATTGTGAAAAAATTCATCACCCAGACCTGCCAGTCTTGCTACTATCAATTACGGCGCATAAGCGCGATTCGCAAGTATCTGTCCACTGATGCAACTTCCAAGCTTGTCACATCTCTCATTCTTTCACGTTTAGACTACTGTAATTCTCTTATGGCTGGCCTACCAGCATCATCTATCCACTCTCTTCAACGCATACAAAACTCTGCAGCTCGACTGGTCCTAAGAAAGACAAAATCTGAACACATCACTCCTCTTCTGCGATCTCTTCACTGGCTGCCTGTCTCACAAAGACTGGAGTATAAAATCAATACCCTCTGTTTCAAATGTCTCCACAAATCTGCACCCTCTTATCTCTGTAACTGTCTTCATCTGTACACTCCATCCCGTTCCCTTCGTTCAGCCGCAGATACTTTGTGCTTTCGAACACCTAGATTCAAACAAACCACTGTTGGCCGTCGCTCCTTCTCTGTTTCTGGTCCATCCACCTGGAATGACCTCCCTCTTTCACTTCGCCAAAAGCCTTCACTTGATACCTTCAAATCCAGCCTCAAAACACACTTATTTCCTACCTGAGACTTTCCCCCCAAATATCTGTCCCTAATTTTCAACAGCATTTCACCTTCTAAGTGTTGTTCCGAGTGTGTGTGTGTGTGTGTGTGTGTGTGTGTGTGTGTGTGTGCGTGCGTGCGTGCGTGCGTGCGTGCGTGCGTGCGTGTCGTGCGTGCGTGCGTGCGTGCGTGCGTGCGTGCGTGCGTGCGTGCGTGTGTCTGCGTGCATACGTGCGCGCGCATGGTTTTTGAAATCTGTTGTTCATTATGTTTAAGGAGAGTTTCATGCCTGTAAATGATTGAGTGCAAACGCTTCGATTTGTTTGTGTTTTTTTTACAAGATTCAGCGCTATATAAATTCCATATATTATTATTATTATTAAAGAATATTTTTTACTGTGTTGACCCATTTATCGGATGTATTCGTTTGATACAAAAAATCGTATACTATTCTAATATAAGAGTTTGTTTTGATTCTGTGAAATGAATCCAAAACGAAATTATCTGGCATATGATTTTAAAGATCAGTGGAAATCTTCCTAATTCACCTAAAGTGGGTAGTATTAATGCTTTTTTATGAACTCCTAGCATTTGTTTGTTATAGTGTGCACTTTGCCCACTATAACTTTTGAACTTCAACCCCCCTTTACTTACCCTTTCCTCCCCCCCCCCCCCCTCTTCTAAAAAGAACAGTTCAACTTGGTTAGACTTCATCATTTGCTTAGTTCAGCAATTCCAAAAGACCAGTTAGGTTTCTTTGACAACCTAACAGTGTTACAGTGTTGTGTCCAAATAAACAACTTCTCAGTCTGTTTGGATGCCCATGGTTGTGGGCTGAGGATTCTTTTAATCCACTTGAGACTTTAGCTTAGGTGTCCAGCATGTCTCCATGAGTGAGTTTGGAGCATTGGCAACCAATCCATGTGTGAATTGTCACTGTCTTAGCTTAGGTGCCATGAGTGTCTCAGTGGACTGGGAGGCCTAGTAAACAAGTGAGGCATGTGTACTGGTGCACCTTCCCTCACCTTAAGTGTCCAACATGTCTCTGTGAGCAACTCCTTGCCATGGTTGCAGCTAAGTGTTCTCAATGTAGGCCTATCCTCCTATTAGAAGCTGATGGCTGGCTCAGCCTTTGTCAGCTATATTGGAGTCCTCTCTATTCATGGCCTGAGTCCTTGTGGTAGTCTAGAGTGTCCAGTGGAACAGTGATGTGGTAAACACTTCAGAGCTTGCTACAGCTAGTCTTATTCAACAGGCTTGTGGTGGGGTCTCTTTCCTGTTGAATAGCATCCCCCCTTCCCCCTCTCTATTAACCCCCCCCCCCCCTCTCCTCTATTGAACCAGCAGATTTGTAATGCAGAGACTACATTGGTTGATTTAAATTTGTTTGTCAGCTGATTTGATGTGTGGTTAGGATTTGTTCATCTCAGTTTCCAAATGTATTCATTGGTCAGTTGGTCCTGCAACTGAACCAACATAACAGGGTGTACATGGCATTTTAAAGTCTTTTCTCTTGCTGGCTGTCTGAGGCAATTTTCTTCTTGAGTTAGGCTGCGTGTGGTGAAACGACAGAATGACTTAGAAGGAAACAGCAGTTTTCTTCTCCTGCTTGAACTGTAAGTGAGAATTTCTCTTTTTGATATAAGTTGTTGCTTAAAGAGATTTATTAAGGAAAAAGCTGATTTGATGAGTAAATCTTATTTGTGTGTACTAGCCGAATTTTGCTATTGATCGAATATTGTGACTAGTTCAGTGAAAGTGTGTGTAGTTGCTTTACACATGAATATTGGCTAAAGTCATGAGACTTTTACTATTTAATTGTGTGATCTTGGATTTATTCCATAATTGGATGTTCATGTGAGAAATGGAATTTTATGAGCAAGTAATCATTTGATGTGGGTATCATGTTGAGATGAAGTTTGTAAATTGCACTGATCAAAATAATGTGGATTTGGTAACAGAGCTATTGGGATAGAATACCATATAGCAAAGTTGAATTGAGATAAGAGTTGACTACTAAAAGGAAAAGAGCTGAAGACTTGAAGGTTAGACCTGAATGAAGTATAGGACTAGGCCTAACTAGGCCCCCTGTGGTAATTGCTCATTCTAAAGTAGGCAGTCTTGATATGTAGGTGTGACTGGTGTATGGTTAGTCATTGGTGTCAAAAGCGGTTAATTTGTATGGGGTTGTGTGACACTAGATTGTGTCTGCTCTCTCTCTCTCTCTCTCTCTCTCTCTCTCTCTCTCTCTCTCTCTCTCTCTCTCTCTCTCTCTCTCTCTCGTGCTACAATATCCATGGGATATAATAGGGATCAATGTTGTGAAAGATCTTAGTAGAGACTAAGTTCTGTGGACATTATTAGGATAATGTCAGTTGAGAGTATTGAGGAAAGGATTTTCCTAGTTATTTTGTAGTCTGATTTACAACTGTATACTCTCTATTGGTTCCCTAGGATTAACTTGATGTTTTGGTATGAGTGATGAAAGGAATTCGGGTTTCTTACATTCGGCTAGACGACAATGTTGCTATTTGCTGTTGTGTGCCTTTCATGTACCTGGTTAAATATGGATAGAGTAGTTACCTGAATTTTATGTTTGTTTCAGGTGTGTGTTGTTGGTAGATAAAAATAAAAAGTGTTACCATAACACCCCTGCGTGGCCTCACATCATTCCTGTGAGTGTGGAGTGCCAGTGTCCTAACATCCCCTTATCCCAGAACCTTAGTTCACCCTCCAACAATTGGCGTCGTCGACAGGATAGCAGGTTAGTTTTATTTATTATACACACACACAGCTCAGCAATCTACCATGGCGTACGAAGCAATGGGATGGTGTTTCCTGCCTGAACTGCAGCACTTTTCTGGTGAACTGACAGACCTGTCAGTGGAGGACTTCTCCCTGGAAGTGGAGCGAGTCCTGGCGGCCTTCCCTATGAGAGAGGAGATGGCTGCCTACTACATCTTTAGCCATCTGAAGGGTGTGGCTCGAAGAGAGGTCATGCTGCACATGATAGATGAAACCAACACCCCAGAGAAGATCATCAACATCCTCAGGGCCGTGTTTGGTGACAGGCGACGGATCACCACTCTCCTGTCTGCCTTCTACGGTCGGGACCAGCTTCCAGAAGAGTCGGTCCTGGACTACTCTCACGTGTTAAGGGGCCTGGAAAGGACCATCCACATGAGAGAGGCGGACGCCCTTGCTGATTACCTGTTGAGGGACAGGTTCATCGAGGGACTTTTCAACCTAGAGTTGAGAAAGGAGCTACGCCATTGGGTAGGGAGGAAGCCCCAAACCACCTTCTTCCAGGCCAGGGATGAAGCGTTCAGGTGGTTGAGTGAGGAAGAAGAACAAGAGAATGCGACTGTGCAAAGTGAACTGACATTGACTCTAAAGGAACAAGTATCAGTGTTAGAGGATAAGGTTAAATCGTTGCAAGAGTCAGTTCTGTCAGTTGGGAATAATGTTTCTTCTGGGAAAAGGAAATGTAGAAAGAGAAGGAAGCGTAACAAGAACAAAACTGTCAAAGTAGTCCCAGTTCTGAGAGATTCAAACCCCAGAGTACTGGTTTGAAGGGTTCTAGACCACTAACAGATAGCGTAAGGGATAATGTGTCTTTGGATAAGATGAGGAAGGATCCTCTGCTAGCTTCAACTAGCATGGAGGATGACGAGTCACAGGAGGGTGAATGGGTGCTGCTGCCTATTCCACCCAAACCAGGTATTTCTGGTTCTTCCCCCACAAGGAAGGGTAGTGGACAGAGTGAAAAGGTGTCCACGGCTGTGACTGAAAGATCTTTGAGATCTTTGAATGAATTGGTAAGGGCCAATTGGCAAGGAAGCATGTCTCATCCAGAAAGACAAGGACCTAGGCTTCCAGGGCCTGATATGGGTTTATCCCATAAGGTTCCCGACAGAGGAAAGTGGTTGAGGAAAGAGTCATCACTGTGTAGAGACAGGTCTATGTTGAATAGGAATCATCACATTCCTGTAAGGATTGCAGCTTGTGCTTAACTGACAGTGTATGGCTGTGATTGTTAGTTTAGGATTTGTAGTTGTGGTAACTATGAATGCTTTTTTTTTTTTTTTTTTTTTTTTTAGCTTTCAGGATTGTGTTCATGCTTAAGAATGTTTTCTGTATGTGTTACTTTTGTGTTGCAAATGGCTTGATTTTGCAGGGAATTGTCATTGTATTACATATGGTTTATGATTATGTTGGTTAGTATAGAATACGTAACTGGCTTTTTGTGTTTGCTAATGGTAACAGTGATTTAGGAGCCCTTGAGAAAAATATGGTAAGATGAGTATGGCAAATGGTATTCTGCTGGGTAAATCTAGTGCTGTCACTTGTGAAGTTTGTTATTGAAGCATTGGTTTTGGACGAGGCCCAATCAGTATGGGTCTAGTTGGCAAATCTTATAGTTTTTGTAAACTTTGTTTGGAGTTTCTGAGTTTGGTTAGTTTCTGACAGTTGTTTGGTTTATTTCTCAAAAGAGAATGGATTTTCAGCATGTCTCGTTGGTAGTTCTTTGATCTGATTCAGAGCATGCAATGAGGACATTGCATTTAAAAGCTTGGGGAGTGTGTTATAGTGTGCACTTTGCCCACTATAACTTTTGAACTTCAACCCCCCTTTACTTACCCTTTCCTCCCCCCCCCCCCCCTCTTCTAAAAAGAACAGTTCAACTTGGTTAGACTTCATCATTTGCTTAGTTCAGCAATTCCAAAAGACCAGTTAGGTTTCTTTGACAACCTAACAGTGTTACAGTGTTGTGTCCAAATAAACAACTTCTCAGTCTGTTTGGATGCCCATGGTTGTGGGCTGAGGATTCTTTTAATCCACTTGAGACTTTAGCTTAGGTGTCCAGCATGTCCCCATGAGTGAGTTTGGAGCATTGGCAACCAATCCATGTGTGAATTGTCACTGTCTTAGCTTAGGTGCCATGAGTGTCTCAGTGGACTGGGAGGCCTAGTAAACAAGTGAGGCATGTGTACTGGTGCACCTTCCCTCACCTTAAGTGTCCAACATGTCTCTGTGAGCAACTCCTTGCCATGGTTGCAGCTAAGTGTTCTCAATGTAGGCCTATCCTCCTATTAGAAGCTGATGGCTGGCTCAGCCTTTGTCAGCTATATTGGAGTCCTCTCTATTCATGGCCTGAGTCCTTGTGGTAGTCTAGAGTGTCCAGTGGAACAGTGATGTGGTAAACACTTCAGAGCTTGCTACAGCTAGTCTTATTCAACAGGCTTGTGGTGGGGTCTCTTTCCTGTTGAATAGCATCCCCCCTTCCCCCTCTCTATTAACCCCCCGCCCCCCCCCCCCTCTCCTCTATTGAACCAGCAGATTTGTAATGCAGAGACTACATTGGTTGATTTAAATTTGTTTGTCAGCTGATTTGATGTGTGGTTAGGATTTGTTCATCTCAGTTTCCAAATGTATTCATTGGTCAGTTGGTCCTGCAACTGAACCAACATAACAGGGTGTACATGGCATTTTAAAGTCTTTTCTCTTGCTGGCTGTCTGAGGCAATTTTCTTCTTGAGTTAGGCTGCGTGTGGTGAAACGACAGAATGACTTAGAAGGAAACAGCAGTTTTCTTCTCCTGCTTGAACTGTAAGTGAGAATTTCTCTTTTTGATATAAGTTGTTGCTTAAAGAGATTTATTAAGGAAAAAGCTGATTTGATGAGTAAATCTTATTTGTGTGTACTAGCCGAATTTTGCTATTGATCGAATATTGTGACTAGTTCAGTGAAAGTGTGTGTAGTTGCTTTACACATGAATATTGGCTAAAGTCATGAGACTTTTACTATTTAATTGTGTGATCTTGGATTTATTCCATAATTGGATGTTCATGTGAGAAATGGAATTTTATGAGCAAGTAATCATTTGATGTGGGTATCATGTTGAGATGAAGTTTGTAAATTGCACTGATCAAAATAATGTGGATTTGGTAACAGAGCTATTGGGATAGAATACCATATAGCAAAGTTGAATTGAGATAAGAGTTGACTACTAAAAGGAAAAGAGCTGAAGACTTGAAGGTTAGACCTGAATGAAGTATAGGACTAGGCCTAACTAGGCCCCCTGTGGTAATTGCTCATTCTAAAGTAGGCAGTCTTGATATGTAGGTGTGACTGGTGTATGGTTAGTCATTGGTGTCAAAAGCGGTTAATTTGTATGGGGTTGTGTGACACTAGATTGTGTCTGCTCTCTCTCTCTCTCTCTCTCTCTCTCTCTCTCTCTCTCTCTCTCTCTCTCTCTCTCTCTCTCTCTCTCTCTCTCTCGTGCTACAATATCCATGGGATATAATAGGGATCAATGTTGTGAAAGATCTTAGTAGAGACTAAGTTCTGTGGACATTATTAGGATAATGTCAGTTGAGAGTATTGAGGAAAGGATTTTCCTAGTTATTTTGTAGTCTGATTTACAACTGTATACTCTCTATTGGTTCCCTAGGATTAACTTGATGTTTTGGTATGAGTGATGAAAGGAATTCGGGTTTCTTACATTCGGCTAGACGACAATGTTGCTATTTGCTGTTGTGTGCCTTTCATGTACCTGGTTAAATATGGATAGAGTAGTTACCTGAATTTTATGTTTGTTTCAGGTGTGTGTTGTTGGTAGATAAAAATAAAAAGTGTTACCATAACACCCCTGCGTGGCCTCACATCATTCCTGTGAGTGTGGAGTGCCAGTGTCCTAACATCCCCTTATCCCAGAACCTTAGTTCACCCTCCAACATGTTTACAAAATTTTACATGAAAAATCTCGTGCAAAAATTGATTTGATAAGCATGTCTTGAACAGTTTATCAAGATGAAATTCTGTCTCTCCATTAAAACAAAAAGGAAACCAAACTTCTGCTCCATAGGTTAAGATAGGAGTTATCAGTGCGTCGAATAGACGCATTATTATAGTAATTTTTAAATTTTCTCCATGAATTGCTTTTTTAAAGGCGTACATTGCTTTGTTGCCTTGTTTTACTAAATGTTCTTGTGTTGTTTCAAACTTTCTGTTTTGATGAAGAACGACACCTAGATATTTATAAGTTTCTACTGTTTCAATTACATGCTCTCCACATTTAAAATGAATTGGAATTTTAGGAGGTGATCTCGTAAAGACTGTTACCTTTGTTTTTGTTTTGTTTATCTTTAAACCCCAATTGGAACAGTATTCCTGTAGTTGTTTTAGTTTAGCTTGGAGACCTACTTTGGTTGTTGATAATAATGCTAGGTCGTCAGCATAGAGTAAACAAGGAATTTTGTCTCTTGGGGTTATATTTGGTGAATCTTTCTCATCAATATATTGTACTATATCATTAATATATACATTAAACAATGTAGAACTTAATGTATTTCCCTGATGTACTCCTTTTTTTACTATGATTTCATCTGTGTGTTTGCCTCGTATTTTTGTAAATATTGTTGCATTGGAATACATGTTTTTAATGACATTAAAAGTTTTGCCTGTTATCCCTGTTTCGTTTAACTTTATAAGAAGACCCTCATGCCATACATTATCAAACGCTTTCTGAAAATCTACAAAGCAGCAATAAAGTCTTTTAGATTTTACTTTCAGTATATTATCTATTAAGTTTTTAAGTAGGAATATATGGTCCGTTGTTCTGCATGCTTTTCTGAATCCAGCTTGTTCTCTGGCAATACAGTTGTTATTTTCTAAATATTCAGAAATTCTTTGATTCAGTATTTGACAAAAAAAGTTTCCCAATAGTGTTTGTCAACGTTATTCCTCTGTAGTTTTCTGGGTTGTATATACATCCGCTTTTATAGATTGGGACATTAACTCCTACTTTCCGTTCATAGGGATATATATCTGTTTCTAATACTAAATTGAAAATATCTCGCATTGTCTCGATAAGATTAGATGAAACTGATTTGATCATTTCGTTTGTAATTCCATCTTTTCCTGGTGATTTGTTATTTTTTAGTCTTTTGATTGTTTTTGTAATTTCCTCTGTCGTAATTGTTTTTGTAATTTCCTCTGTCGTAATTTTCTTATCCAGGATTGGGTTATTAGTTACATTTAATTCATTGAACATGTTTTGTATTTGTTTTTTTGCGGTCTGGATCTATTTGCGGTTCTTTTCCAATAAGAGTTTTTAAGTGTTCAGCCCACTTACTGCTGCTAATATGGTTATGTTTTAACCCATCATCTTCGCTTTCTTTTAATTTTTGTAAAGTTTTCCTCAATGTACTCGGATCCTCTTCAATTACATCATGTAGCTGTGCTACCAGTCTATTTTTGAATATTTTCTTTTTCTTCTTTATCAAAGTATTGTATTGTTTTCTTTTTGTAAAGTATTTTTGTCGAAGTTCAGGTTTATATGGAGTTCTGTTTATTGCATTTAGTAGAGACTCTAATTCTTTTCTCGTACTGTTACATTCTGAATCAAACCATTTTTTATTGTGTTTAATTCTTCTTACAGGTTTTGACTTTCTGGTCTTTAAGCTTAATTGTGCCACTTTGATAAAGATATCAGATAGCTGCTTGGAACATTCATTTACTGCGTTTGTTGGATCAGGTTGTTTTGTACTTTGTTTTATTTGTTTTAATACTGTATTTGTTTCAGTTTTTATTTGTGTTACGTGTGATCGTATCGATGGTAGCAGAAGTGCCTTTTGAAATTGTTCTTTGGAATTTTTATCCCATACAAAACGTATTTGTTGTGGTAGATCTTTAGTAATATACTCTGCCTGTGTGTCTTTTACTATTTTGATAAACTTTTGCAAACATGTTTTGTCTATATCTGGTATATCTATATTTAAATCAAGTGCACAATGATCAGAGTATTCCATTAAATCTCTAACTTTCATATGTTTCACCTTTTTCATAAATGACTGAACAAATGAAATAATCCACAACACTAGTCTACAACC
The DNA here is from genome assembly GCA_028751875.1 of Rapana venosa. Classification (NCBI taxonomy): domain Eukaryota; kingdom Metazoa; phylum Mollusca; class Gastropoda; order Neogastropoda; family Muricidae; genus Rapana; species Rapana venosa. The sequence goes on from CM054153.1 coordinate 36,128,960, forward strand.
TTGAGGTTGAAAGCATGTAAATCTACCCTGTAAATCTCCCAATGTTCGACCATTCAATATGTACAATTGATTGTCTGTACAAATATTAGTTAATAATCTGCCATATTTTTGTACAATTCTATCCATTGAGCACCTTTTATAACATTGGTCATATTCGTTTTCTTCAGGTAAATTGTAGTAACTTGGTTCGGGATCTATTTCTATAAAGTCAGTCTTCCTGATCGCGCATTCAGATCTCCGCACAGTATTATCTGACCTCTTTCAGACAAACTTTTTTATGTCTTGTTCTAAATTCTCCCATATTTTCTGTGTATGAACTTTTCCAAAAGAAGAAAATTCGGGTGGAATATATGCACATCCTATGAAAATATTCTTGTTTGATGATCTTAATGAGTTTTGTTGCATCATTTGTATCCATACAATATCTGAACTATTTTGCGGTAAAAACTTTATGTTTTTCCGATAACCTTCTTTAACGAAAACTGAAATACCTCCTGAAGCACTGACAGATCTATTTCTCTTTGGTCTGTAGTAGTGTACAAACATATAGCCTGGTAGAGTTACGTCTTCTACAGCTTTTTGATCTAAATGTGTTTCTTGTAAAAATATTACATCGTATAATGTCAACATGTCTTTTATGTGTACGTCATTTAGTTTGTTTATGTTAATTCCATCCACTTTTCCATAGATACTTCTAATATTCCACGGTAATACTCTCATTTTTGTATACTAATTTGTTAATTATCATTGTGAACACAGAGATCTTTACAATGTGGTAGACAAGATATGTGTATATTATTTTAATAAATCATAATTCTTTTCTGTTTTAATATCTCTACATCTTGAAATGCTTTTCATTCTTATCATCGTTTAAGTATCTGTGATACTGAAGTAACAACAACAAATTATATTATCATCAGCAAGAGAACAATCTTACATTAGGAATATACATATTACTATGAACTAACGAACTTGACAAGCCTAATTTTGTAACTCAGCTGTATCTGTTTAAACAAAATTAAATATAAGTAAATAATAACATGACTTTCTTTGGGTTAATACCATTGCCTAGAGACTGGTGTGTGTGCGTGTTCGTGTGACCACACGTGTTTTTCCGTATGTGTATGTATTCGTGTATGCATGGAAGTGTGTGTGTGTGTGTGTGTGTGCGTGCGAGCGTGCGTGCGTGTGTGTGTGTGCGTGCGTGCGTGTGTGTGCGCGCGCGCGCGCGCGTGTGTGTAACCTACATACTTTTTATATTTCATCATCTCTTGGAGCTTGTTTATTCTATACAAGCATGTAGATCTATTTATGCCATAGAAAGCATACAGGACTTGAGTATCTCAGATCAACAATTAAAAACAAGCAGAGATGGAAAAAAAAAAAAACCACGGTGGTTTCCAGTCATCGCTGCATTACATTGTTGTAATTTTTAACTGGTATTCGAATGCGTGCGTGTATGTGTGTGTGTGTGAGTGCGTGTATGTGCGCGTGTGTCTGAACATGTGTGCATGCATGTTTGTGGTGTGTGTGTGTGTGTGTGTGTGTGATGAGAGCAGATGCATGTATATGGATTGTAAGGAGGTGGGGGGGGGGGGGGGGGAGGGTTGCCTTATCTGTATGTTTCTTATTATTTGTGTTCATTTGAATGATAGGTGTGTGTTATCTAAATATCTGTATGTGCCAGTCTTAGATTGTATTTCTCCAGTCATGGTGTTATGATCTCCAGTTTTGTCTATGTCTCTGTAGATGGTAATCTCGTGTTCTCCACGTCAGGTTATCTTCACGGTGTCTGTATTCAGGGCGGTATCGCCAGTCCTTGCTCTCAGTGTTGTAGTGCCATCTGTTGCTCTTCCAGTTCTTCACACTACCTTCCCAGTCACTTCTCCATCCTTGTCCGTTTCTTGTTTCGTGACGGTGTCTGCTACAGACAGTTCCATCTGTCAGTCCAGTTATTCTCGTGTCTTCTGTCTCCATAGTGTGTACGTGGTCTCCATTGTCGTCTGTCTCTATCCCAAGAAGCGTATCTTTGATGTTTCTCATTTCTTGTCCCGTTCTGATGAAAAGGCTCATTGTTCACATTTCGTCGGGTTCTGTATTTGTTCCGTTGGTATTGGTCTATCCAATTTTGTTTGTCATCTTGTGATTGTTGCTTGTCAAAGTATCTGTCTGGTTTGTTCCATTGAATTATTTGAACGTCATTTGGTCGTTTTTCTTTCAGGTACTGTCTCTGTTGTCTTTCTGTCTGCCATCCAACTTCTCTTTTTTGAATTTCAAATTTCTTTCCGAATTTTGGTCTTGGTTTCTGTTTTTTGACTGTCCAGCACCGTGCGTGCAGGTGTCGTCCTGTGCTGCCTTCCAGTATTCCACAGCCTCGTGCTGAGGGATGGGTGGTGTCCCGGAACAGGGCTTTGTTTTGGGGGTTCAGGGTGTGGTCGATGAAAGAGATATTATCAAAATGGAACAATTCACCATATACAAAAGCGTTGAATATTTTTCTTTTGACTTCAAGTTCAATTTTGGTCGTAGAAATGGTCTGGCTAATAACTATCTGTGTGTCTTTGAAGTCTTCTTTGATTTTTTGGACGACCTGTGTCATTTTCTGACTTGCTGTTTCTGCTGTTTCGTTCTTTAAGTTGTTCAAACCACAGTGAATCAGTATTACTTCAGGGGTCGACTTAATTTTTTCTATTTCTTTTTCACAGTCTTTTATTGTGTATACATTTTTCTTCTTGATGGCAAGTCCGTATGAGTTTCCTAATCGTTCAGCGTCAATTCCATCCAGTACAGAGTCATGCAACATTAGAACATATGGAAGACTGCCTGAAGTCATATTTTCATTGAGATTGTTATCATTGAATTCTCCTTCTTCAGTACTTGAGTTCAGAGTATCATCATCATCTGTAACACAGTTCATATCTTTTTGATTGGTCTCGTCATCGCATATATCTAGTAGAGGGACGCTGTTTTCTGGAACTGTCATCCGTGTACTTTCTGTCAAGGTTGTTATGGGGTTCTCGTCGTTCTCAATCTTTTCCGTGCTGTCTTGTTTTGATTTTTGTTTGAGGGTTTTCTTTGCAGTTCTTCGCTTTCTTTTTTTGGCTGTTATTACTTTTCGGCGTCCTGTTTGCTGATGGTTTGTGTAATTCTTTTTCAGAGACTGCCCCATTGATGTTTTGAGGTTCTGAGTAGTGCCATGGTCTGTATTGTTCTTTCAACTCGTTGAAGGATGAGTACATGTGCTCTGCTAATGTGCTCACTTCCTTTTCTAAGTTACAAACCACTGCCTTTAGTTCTGTGACTTTGGCTTCAAAGATCCTTTTGTCATCATTTATATATGACTTTTTCAATGAATGACGTCATTTCTTGGTTTGCGTCATTTATCAGTTCTGTTTGTCTATCAATTTCTTCTGAAATTTGTTCAGATCCAAATTTTGTCATTGCACGTAGTCTGCATGTATAGATTCTAGTAGATTTGACGAACACACAGATTTGATATTTAGGGAGTGAGGTACAGGCCCAGTGGATTTTTCTGTTGCACTCACTACATTTTAAGGTTCGTCCTTCAATTCGTCTGCTGCATATGCATGTCTGTTCATTGGCGGTCCCTACTTCTTTTCTGTCAGTTTCTTGAGTATTGTCGTAGTCTTCTTCAATTCTGCATTCATCATCATTATCATCTTCTTCTTTGTTTTTGTCATTTTCGTCTCTTTTGTAACCATACACTGGTGGACACCTAATTCCTGACTGCTTCATTGCCTCTATTGCTTGTTCTAAACTGTCATAGCTTTTGTGGGATGCTCCCTGGTAGCCTAAAACAGATTCACTTGCCTCATTCCAAGTCGTGAAGATTCCAATCGTTCTCCCTTTAGTAACAGCGTAGAATTTTGTGTCACATCCCTTCTTTTTTCTTGACATTTCAGTCACGATCACCACATTCACCAGATCTCTCTGTTCACATAGAAATCGCTTAACGTCTGTTAGTCGCCATCATGACCAGAAGTATGTGTAAGTAAGTCTTCAATTTTAACGTCTTTCCACTTTAAGTGATACCAGACGGCCCTAAAATAGGAGACTGAATGAAAGAGATGGATGGATAGATAGATCTACTCTGTGTGTTGCGTGCGAGTGTGTGTGTGTGTGTGTGGTCTGGTCTGATCAGGTCAGGTCAAGCCAAAAGCGTTTTCTTTATCGCATAACGTGAATGCCAGAGCACAGCAGGGGCAGGCATGCAGTGTAGTAAGGGTTATAGAAGGGAAGAATCTGTTCAGTGATAGCCCTGTTAAACCCTCCAAACTAATCTCAAATCAACACACACACGCACACACACACGCACACACACGCACGCACACGCGCACACA
>CM054153.1:36138320-36148320 GCA_028751875.1 Rapana venosa
AGAATAATAAATATGAAATGTAGAATTGTAGCTATGAAATGTAGAAATATCGTTATGAAATGTAGAATTATAAGCTATGAAATATAGAATTCTTGTTCTGAAATGTAAAATTGTGGCTATGAAATGTAAAATTGTGGCTATGAAATGTAGAATTATGGCTATGAAATATAAAAATGTCACTACGAAATATAAAACTGTCACTATAAAATGAGGACTAGTCATTATAAAATGAGGACTAGTCATTATAAAATGCAGACTAGTCACTACAAAACAAGGACTAGTCACTGTGAACTGCAAACTAGTCACTGTGAAATGCAGACTAGTCACTGTGAAATGCAGACTAATCATTATGAAAACAAGACTAGTCAGTATGAACTGCAGACTAGTCATTATGAAATGCCGACTAGTCATTATGAAATGCAGACTAGTCATTATAAAATGCAGACTAGTCACTGTGAAATGCAGAGTAGTCATTATGAAATGCAGACTAGTCACTGTGAAATGCAGACTAGTCACTATGAAATGCAGACAAGTAATGAAACTGTCAACTGCAGACTAGTCACTGTGAACTGCAGACTAGTCACTGTGAACTGCAGACTAGTCACTGTGAAATGTACAGTAGTCACTATGAAATGCAGACTACTCATTATGAAATGCAGACTAGTCATTATGAAATGCAGACTAGTCACTATGAAATGCAGACTAGTCATTATGAAATGTAGACTAGTCATTATGAAATGCAGACTAGTCATTATGAAATGCAGACTAGTCATTATGAAATGCAGACTAGTCACTGTGAACTGCAGACTAGTCACTATGAACTGCAGACTAGTCACTGTGAACTGCAGACTAGTCACTGTGAAATGCAGAGTAGTCACTATGAAATGCAGACTAGTCATTATAAAATGCAGACTAGTCATTATGAAATGCAGACTAGTCATTATTAAATGCAGACTAGTCATTATGAAATGCAGACTAGTCACTGTGAACTGCAGACTAGTCACTGTGAACTGCAGACTAGTCACTGTGAAATGCAGAGTAGTCACTATGAAATGCAAACTATTCACTATGAAATGCAGACTAGTCATTATGAAATGCAGACTAGTCACTGTGAAATGCAGACTAGTCATTATGAACTGCAGACTAGTCATTATGAAATGTAGACTAGTCATTATGAAATGCAGACTAGTCATTATGAAATGCAGACTAGTCACTGTGAACTGCAGACTAGTCACTATGAAATACAGACTAGTCACTGTGAAATGCAGACTAGTCACTATGAAATGCAGACTAGTCACTATGAAATGCAGACTAGTCACTATGAAATGCAGACTAGTCATTATGAAATGCAGACTAGTCATTGTGAATTGCAGACTAGTCATTATTAAATGTAGACTAGTCATTATGAACTGCAGACTAGTCACTGTGAACTGCAGACTAGTCACTGTGAACTGCAGACTAAACACTGTGAAATGCAGACTAGTAACTGTGAAATGCAGAGTAGTCACTATGAAAGGCAGACTAGTCATTATGAACTGCAGACTAGTCATTATGAAATGTAGACTAGTCATTATGAAATGCAGACTAGTCATTATGAAATGCAGACTAGTCACTGTGAACTGCAGACTAGTCACTATGAAATACAGACTAGTCACTGTGAAATGCAGACTAGTCACTATGAAATGCAGACTAGTCACTATGAAATGCAGACTAGTCACTATGAAATGCAGACTAGTCATTATGAAATGCAGACTAGTCATTGTGAATTGCAGACTAGTCATTATTAAATGTAGACTAGTCATTATGAATTGCAGACTAGTCACTGTGAACTGCAGACTAGTCACTGTGAACTGCAGACTAAACACTGTGAAATGCAGACTAGTAACTGTGAAATGCAGAGTAGTCACTATGAAAGGCAGACTAGTCATTATGAAATGCAGACTAGTCATTATAAAATGCAGACTAGTCACTATGAAATGCAGACTAGTCATTATGAAATGCAGACTAGTCATTATGAAATGCAGACTAGTCATTATGAAATGCCGACTGGTCATTATCAAATGCCGACTAGTCATTATCAAATGCCGACTAGTCATTATGAAATGCAGACTAGTCATTATGAAATGCAGACTATTCACTATGAAAAACAGACTAGTCACTATGAACTGCAAACTAGTCACTGTAAAATGCAGACTTGTCATTATGAAATGCGGACTAGTCATTATGAAATGCAGCTTAGTCACTCTATAATGAGGACTAATCACTGTAAAATGCAGACTAGTCATTATGAAATGTACACTAGTCACTATGAAAAACAGACTAGTCACTATTAACTGCAGACAAGTCACTGTGAAATGAAGACTAGCCACTGTGAAATGCAGACTAGTCACTATGAAATGCAGACTAGTCATTATGAAATGCAGACTAGTCATTATGAACTGCAGACTAGTCACTTTGAACTGCAGTCTAGTCACTATGAACTGCAGACTAGTCACTGTGAAATGCAGATTAGTCATGAAATGCAGACTAGTCATTACGAAATGCAGACTAGTTATTATGAAATGCAGACAAGTCATTATGAACTGCAGACTAGACATTATGACATGCAGACTAGTCACTGTAAAATACAGAGTAGTCATTATGAAATGCAGACTAGTCATTATGAAATGAAGACTAGTCGTTATGAAATGCAAACTAGTCACTATGAAATGTAGACTAGTCATCATGAAATGAAGACTAGTCATTACGAACTGCAGACTAGTCACTGTGAACTGCAGACTAGTCACTATGAACTGCGGACTAGTCACTGTGAAATGCAGACTAGTCACTGTGATTTACAGAATAGGCATTTGAAATGCAGACTAGTCATTATGAACTACAAAAAAGTCACTATGAAATGCAGACTAGTCACTGTGAAATGCAGACTAGTCACTGTGAAATGCAGACTAGTCATTATGAAATGCAGACTAGTCATTATGAACTGCAGACTAGTCACTGTGAAATGCAGACTAGTCACTATGAAATGCAGACTAGTCATGAAATGAAGACTAGTCATTATGAAATGAAGACAAGTCATTATGAAATGCAGACTACTGACTATTAAATGCAGACTAGTCACTATGGACTGCAAACTAAACACTGTAAAATGCAGACTAGTCACTGTGATTTACAGAGTAGTCATTATGAAATTCAGACTAGTCATTATGAACTACACACAAGTCACTGTGAAATATAGACTAGTTACTATGAAATGCAGACTAGTCATGAAATGCACACTAGTCATTATGAACTGTAGACTAGTCACTGTGAACTGCAGACTAGTCACGGTGAACTGCAGACTAGTCACGGTGAACTGCAGACTAGTCACTGTGAACTGCAGACTAGTCATGAAATGCAGACTAGTCATTATGAACTGCAGACTAGTCATTATGAAGTGCAGACTAATCATTATAAAATGCAGACTAGTCATTATGAAATGAAGACCAGTCACTATGAACTGCAGACTAGTCACTGTGAAATGCAGACTAGTCATGAAATGCAGAGTAATCACTATGAACTGCAGACTAGTCATTATGAAATGCAGACTAGTCACTATGAAATGTAGACTAGTCATCATGAAATGAAGATTAGTCATTATGAACTGCAGCCTAGGCACTTTGAACTGCAGACTAGTCATGAAATGCAAAGTAGTCATTATGAAGTGCAGACTAGTCATTATGAAATGCAGACTAGTCATTATGAAATGCAGACTAGTAATAATAATAATAATAATAATAATGTATGGAATTTATATAGCGCTGAATCTTGTAAAGCAACAAATCAAAGCGCTCAGATTTGATTTCATACCACTTTAAGTCACGGCAGATTTGTCTCCGTGAAATTCGGGCTGCTCTCCCCGGGGAGAGCGGGAGAACGCGTCGCCACTTACCGCTGCGCCACCCTTTCACCCTTTTTTTTTTTTTTATATTTCTGCAGCTGTATTTGTTTCCCTATCAGAGTGGCTTTTTTCTAAGAATTTTGCCAGGGACAACTCTCTTGTTGCCGTGGGTTTTTTTACGTGCGCTAAATAATTACGTGTAACACACGGGACCTCGGTTTATCGTCTCATCCGAAAGACTAGCGCCCAGACCACCACTCATGGTCTAATGGATGGGGGAAAAATTTCCGGTCCAAACGGGGTACGAACCGCCGCACACTTCAGACCCGGACTTTTCGCTTTCTAGACAGGCGCGTTACCTCTAGACCACCGATCCACCATGAACTGACTGACTAGTCATGAAATGCAAAGTAGTCATTTTGAAGTGCAGACTAGTCATTATGAAATGCAGACTAGTCATTATGAAATGCAGACTAGTCATTATGAAATGCAGACTAGTCACTGTGAAATGCAGACTAGTCACTATGAAATGCAGACTAGTCACTATGAAATGCAGACTAGTCATTGTGAAATGCAGACTAGTCATAATGAACTGCAGACTAGTCACTGTGATATGCAGACTAGTCATTATGAATTGCAGACTAGTCACTATGAAATGCCGACTAGTCATAATGAAATGCAGACTAGTCACTATGAAATGCAGACTAGTCATTATGAAATGCAGACTAGTCACTATGAAATGTAGACTAGTCATCATGAAATGAAGACTAGTCATTATGAACTACAGACTAGTCACTGTGAACTGCAGACTAGTCACTGTGAACTGCAGACTAGTCACTGTGAACTGCAGACTAGTTACTTTGAACTGCAGACTAGTCACTATGAACTGCGGTCTAGTCACTATGAACTGCAGACTAGTCACTATGAACTGCAGACTAGTCAATATGAACTGCAGACTAGTCACTATGAACTGCAGACTAGTCACTATGAAATGCAGACTAGTCATTATGAAATGCAGACTAGTCATTATAAAATGCAGACAAGTCATTATGAAATGCAGACCAGTCACTATGAAAAACAGACTAGTCACTATGAACTGCAAACTAGTCACTGTAAAATTCAGACTAGTAACTGTGAAATGCGGAGTAGTCATTATGAAATGCAGATTACCCATGAAATGCAGAGTAGTCACTATGAACTGCAGACTAGTCACTGTGAAATGCAGACTAGTCACTATGAACTGTAGACTAGTCACTGTGAAATGCAGACTAGTCACTATGAAATGCAGACTAGTCATTATGAAATGCAGACTAGTCACTGTGAAATGCAGACTAATCACTATGAAATGCAGACTAGTCACTATGAAATGCAGACTAGTCATTATGAAATGCAGACTAATCACTATGAAATGCAGACTAGTCACTATGAAATGCAGACTAGTCACTATGAAATGCAGACTAGTCATTATGAAATGCAGACTAATCACTATGAAATGCAGACTAGTCACTATGAAATGCAGACTAGTCATTATGAAATGCAGACTAATCACTATGAAATGCAGACTAGTCACTATGAAATGCAGACTAGTCACTATGAAATGCAGACTAGTCACTGTGAAATGCAGACTAGTCACTATGAAATGCAGACTAGTCACTATGAAATGCAGACTAGTCATTATGAAATGCAGACTAATCACTATGAAATGCAGACTAGTCACTATGAAATGCAGACTAGTCACTATGAAATGCAGACTAGTCATTATGAAATGCAGACTAATCACTATGAAATGCAGACTAGTCACTATGAAATGCAGACTAGTCACCTTTGCGCCTATCGGCAGCACTGCGTGAGGCTCTGTTTTTCAATGCTGGATGTGTGTGTTTTTCTGCTTCCTTTCGAGAAATTTTTGCATCTTATTGTTCGTTTTTTCACCGTGTATTATATGGTCAGAACATTTTTATTTGTAATTATCTACTTTATGAGATATTTCAATGTATAATTTTCATTTTCTGTTTGATTGTTCAAAATTTCAAATCGACTTATGAGTTGTGTTTATCTGACTGTGCTGGTCTTCGTGACCCACTTCAAACTGACCCTGCTGCCGTTCAAAAATTGCAAGTGATCCACGAACTGACACCATCCCCATCAATCAAGACTAGTGTGTGTTGTTCTGCTACCATTGCAGTGAGAGCCGCAGACATTAGAGCTATGCTCGCACCTAAGTTTTGTCAAAAACAATACACGTTTGCTCCTGAGATTAAGCAGCATGTAACAAACTTAGGCATTCATCGGAGCAAAACCAGACGGGGAACACGGGCAGGCCAACGTCATCGCCAGTGGTGGGCTTCACTCTCCCGTGTCTCCCCCCTCACCTCTGACGTCACCCCTGACAACGCTTCTTCCCCATGCTGCCGTCCACCCGCCCCTTCAGCTGTTGATTGTTCTGTTGTTTGTGACTCTGACAATGTTTTTTGTTCTGATGATGATGTGCATCATGATATGTGTCAGACACCTAATCCCCTGATTAGCACAGTTCTCTCACAATCTTCTACTCCTGATTCGCCATCCAAACTCTTGTCTGCTCTTCCGCTAGTTACATCTCCACCATCGCCTTCATCCTCTTCCTCCGATTCTTGTCCAAACTCACCACTTTCATCTTCAACCTCTCCACCTCCTTCAGATCTCCTTCAAGTTTGTTTGTTCAATGTGCAGTCAGTCTGTCCAAATGGAAAAGCCGATTACATTTCTGATTTTATCTCTGAAAAAAAATATTGACTTAACCTTCCTCACCGAGACTTGGCTTAAACCACATGGCCACGAGCCAAAAATAAAGCAGCTGACTCCTCCAAGATATAAAACTATTTCTTTTCCCCGACTCTCTCGAGGAGGTGGGATTGCCATAATTTTCAAAGACATATTGGAACCAGTTCTTTCTTTCAGTCACAATCTTCCATTCCCTCTCGACTCTTGAAGTTTGCGAAATCAGTCTCAACTTACCTGGCCACTCTGTTACTTTCTGCTGCCTTTACCGTCCACCTCCCAACCGTAAAAACAATCTGACATCTCTTTTTCACCAAGAATTCCAGTCACTCCTCGATCACTACAGCCTCTCTCCCACTAAACTTATAATTCTCGGTGATTTCAACTTCCATTTCGACAACCAATCTTCTCCAGATGTCAAACGCCTTTCTCTTTCTCTGTCCAACCATTCTCTCTCCCAACTGGTAAACGAAGCAACGCACAGATCTGGTCATATTTTAGACTGGCTGATTACTAATGTTTCATTTAATCTTGTCATATCTGTCTCTGTCACCGACGAACTGCATTCTGATCATTCCGCCATTCTTTTCCTCCTCAACATCACAAAACCTGTCAGAAAGAAGAAATATATTACTCGTCGCATTCTTAAGGCCTTAGACATTCACACCTTCTCTTCACAAGCTTCGGAACGTTTTTCACAAACCTCTGACCACACTGACCTCTCTGATTACTATAACACTATTCTCCGCCAATTGCTTCATGAGCATGCACCTCCTACTGACCATCTCCTACCTGACAGACCCTGTGCGCCATGGTACACCCGTCTTATCTTGATAGTGAAGCACAAACGCCGGCAACTAGAACGGCAGTGGCGGAAGTCAAAAACCGAAATCAACAAACAGCTTTTCCGAAAACAAATAAACAAAGTCAAACTCTTAATCCATTCAGCAAAGACAGACTACTACTCTTCCCAAGTTCTCTGTGCTACATCCATAAAATCTTTTTTCCCTCACCTCAAATCTCCTTGGATCTGCAAAAACAACTCCTTTTCCTAACACCCACAGCCTGTCTGAACTTCCATCCATCTTTTCTGCCTTCTTTTCAGACAAAGTCCGCAACATACGCTCCAGACTGGATCAGACTCAATTCCAGCCTGCGCCTCCTGATCCCCAGTTCACTGGCACTCCTCTCTTTTCCTTCCATCCACAAGTGAAAAAGAAATCATGACAATTCTGAAGGAAATGACTATAAAATCATGCGACCTTGATCCCATACCTGCTCCTGTTTTCTCACAATGCCTTCCACAACTGGTACCTATTATCACTAAAATAGTAAACATCTCTTGTGTCAGGAAATTTTCCATAAGCTCTTAAACCCGCAATAGTCACACCTGTACTGAAAAAGCACGACCTCGATCCCAACATTCTGAAGAATTATAGACCTGTCTCAAACTTACCCTTTGTCTCTAAAGTACTAGAAAAAGTTGTTCTCAAACAGTTCAACAGTCACCTTTATTCCAATGATCTCCTTCCCCCTTTTCAATCTGCCTATCGCCTCAACCACAGCACCAAAACCACCCTAGTCCACACTTTAGATACACTTCTACTTGCTTCTGATGCAGGAAAAATCTCCCTCCTCACTCTCTTTGACTTATCTGCAGCCTTTGATACCATAGATCACTCAATTCTTCTTTCTCGCCTCCAAAATACGTTTGGTATTAATGGCACAGCCCTCACCTGGTTTACTTCATTCCTCACAGACTGATTCCAGAAAGTTATTGTAAACAAAATTCAATCAAAACTTGTCAAAATGGAATGTGGAGTCCTACAGGGATCAGTCCTGGGCCCTGTTCTCTTTAATCGCTACGCTGCTCCACTCTCACATATAATAAACAACCACCATATTGATCATCATTTCTATGCAGATGACACTCAGCTTCAGTGCGGTGATACTGTTGAAAACTTGCCTTCCCTCCTGACAAATATGTCCTACTGGCTTCAAGACATTCAAAACTGGATGACTCAGAACAAGTTACAACTTAATGCTGATAAAACCGAAGCCATGCTCATAGGGACCCAACATAAACTGTCCTCCATCACAAAAACTTCAATAGAATGCGGCAATGCTTCAGTTCCATTGGCCAACTCTGTGAAGAATTTAGGAGCAGTTCTTGACAACACACTCTCTATGAAAAAATTCATCACCCAGACCTGCCAGTCTTGCTACTATCAATTGCGGCGCATAAGCGCGATTCGCAAATATCTGTCCACTGATGCAACTTCCAAGCTTGTCACATCTCTCATTCTTTCATGTTTAGACTACTGTAATTCTCTTTTGGCTGGCCTTCCAGCATCATCCATCCACTCTCTTCAACGCATACAAAACTCTGCAGCTCGACTGGTCCTAAGAAAGACAAAATCTGAACACATCACTCCTCTTCTGCGATCTCTTCACTGGCTGCCTGTCTCACAAAGACTGAAGTATAAGATCAATACCCTCTGTTTCAAATGTCTCCACAAATCTGCACCCTCTTATCTCTGTAACTGTCTTCACCTGTATACTCCGTCCCGTTCCCTTCGTTCAGCCGCAGATACTTTGTGCTTTCGAACACCCAGATTCAAACAAACTACTGTTGGCCGTCGCTCTTTCTCTATTTCTGGTCCATTCACCTGAAATGACCTCCCTCTTTCACTTCACCAAAAGCCTTTATTTGACACCTTCAAATCCAGCCTCAAAACACACTTATTTTCTACCTGAGACTTTCCCTTCATATATGTCCCTAATTTTCAACAGCATCCTTCACCTCCTAAGTGTGTTTGCGAGTGTATGTGTGTGTGTGTGTGTGTGTGCGCGCATGTGTGCGTGCGTGCGCGCGCGCGCATGGATTTGAAATCTGTTGTTCATTATGTTTAAGGAGAGTTGCATGCGGGTAAATAATTTGAGTGCAAGCACTTCGATTTGTTTGTTTTTACAAGATTCAGCGCTATATAAATTCCATATATTATTATTATTATGAACTGCATACTAATCACTATGAACTGCAGACTAGCCACTACAAAATGAGACCTAGTCACTGTGAAATGCAGACTAGTCACTGTGAACTGCACACTAATCACTATGAAGTGCAGGCTAGTCACTATGAAGTGCACACTAATCACTATGAAGTGCAGGCTAATCACTATGAAGTGCAGACTAGTCACTGTGAACTGCAGACTAATCACTATGAGTGCAGACTAGTCACTGTGAACTGCACACTAGTCACTATGAAGTGCACACTAGTCACTGTGAACTGCACACTAATCACTATGAAGTGCAGACTAGTCACTGTGAATTGCACACTAATCACTATGAAGTGCACACTTA